>RWGZ01001816.1:0-26005 GCA_009725065.1 Utricularia reniformis | reverse complement strand
GGTTTCAGTACTTGCAGCCAAAACTCTGATACCACTTATAAGAGATTAATGACCAAAATTGAGTACTGATGAACACTAAGAAGTCCTCAAACAGTAGATGATGGAGGAGTTGATGTGAATATATCAGAAAATAGAGACAAATATGGAGGATTACAATGTATATGAAAATTATGTCAAAATTTTATTCATCAAATGCAGTGCAATTATACATATACTATTGAAGGTTTAGATAAGAATGAATTTAGTCTAACAACTTTCTAAAAATTTAAAATTCGAATTGAGATGAAAAGTAGATTAATATATTGACTAACTCTCCGGTTTTTATTTCGTACGTGCATTTATTTGATCTATTGATCCAAATCCATTGATTCAGAGACATGTTTGCTATTTATAGGTGTGAATGATTCATGTTGACTCCAACATAATATTGTTGCCTCCAATCCGAGTGAGCTTTTTATATTTATCTTTGTTATTATTCTTTTAAGATTTTTTTTAACAAAGTAAATATCAATGTCGCTTTCCCCTATATGAAGATTGAAGGGCTTAGGCTCATCCATAAGTGTATAACATGTCGCCATTTTTTATTTTATAAAAAATAATTAAAAGAATATTGTATTATTTTTATGATGTGACCTAATCAAAGTGATTCCATCCTAAAACTCGATATCACACTTTAGACGATATCGAACAAAATACTGATATCACTCGAATTTTGATTTACTGATGTTATAAAAATATTACTCGTGAATCAACATAATTAATCTTGCTCAAGCAATGATTTCATATCGGTTCGGCATACTGTTTCTGTCATGACAGATATGATCGGTATAACACCAGTTATATCGGCCGGTACACAATTTTGTTTTTTTTAAAAAAACATTTATAAAATTATTTTTTTTTACTTTTTTTTCTGATCAATCCAGAAAAACCCGGAAATACCGATACTATACGATTTTCTTCGTAAAATTGTGGTGAAGTAAAGTTGCAAGTTACTCTATAGTTAATAAATAGGTTAGTTTGAAAAACAAAAATATGTAGTTCGAAAAAACCCCACTTCCCGCAGTGGAGTGAAATAATTTTCCTCGAAAGTCTTCATCTTCGTATCCTATCGCCCCAATCGGTCCTCTTTCTTCATCAAATCTTCGCAAGCAACTAATAACCACGCTCCGGTTGGTACAAACTTACCTCCCAAATTTCAGGTTTACCCGAAGAAAAGGAAATTAAGAGCACCGTTACTCCCTTTTAGCCACTGTTCACGCCGTTTTTTATTTTTTTTTGAGGTTTTCGGTGGGCGCCTCTGAAGACCCGCAAATTATGGGACCTGTTCAGAATTTCGAGCAGCATTCTCGGCACCTGATTGAGCCAGAACTTTGTATGCGAGCGTTTGATTCTCATTTTTGCTTTTGAAGGGCGTGTTATGTTTCTAAGTCTTTTTTATTTATCGATTTCGTAATGTTTTTCGTGCAGCGATCCAGATGAGGTTGCAAATGGCTATGGAGGTGCGGGACAGTCTGGAGATATGCCACACGGGGGAGTATTTGAATTTCTTAAAGTGCTATTTCCGTGCATTTTCTGCAATCCTACATCAAATTACCAAGCCTCAGTTCACAGATAACCCAGAGCACAAGCTACGTAACATCGTTATTGAAATTCTGAATCGTTTGCCTCACAGCGAGGTTCTTAGGCCCTTTGTCCAGGAGCTACTAAAAGTTGCCATGCATGTACTTACTACTGATAACGAGGAAAATGGATTAATTTGCATCAGAATCATTTTTGATCTGCTTCGAAACTTCAGACCAAGTTTAGAGACTGAAGTCCAGCCTTTTCTTGATTTTGTTTGCAAAATTTACCAGAACTTTAGGGCTACTGCCACATATTTCTTTGAGAGTGGGGCAGTGGTGGCTCCACCACCGGCTCCACCTTCCACGTCTGGGTCCCTTGGGTCATCCTTTAGTGTTGATGACATGAAGGCTATTGATGTTTCTGATCAAATGGGCCCTTCGGGTACTTATATAGGGGCATCAGGTGTGCTTAATCCTAGCACAAGGTCGTTTAAGATTGTTACAGAAAGTCCACTGCTTGTTATGTTTCTTTTTCAGTTGTATAGCCGATTGGTACAAACAAATATTCCTCATTTATTACCTTTAATGGTGGAAGCAATATCAGTACCAGGTCCTGAGAAAGTTCCACCTCATTTGAAGAACTATTTTATTGAGCTGAAGAGTGCTCAAGTTAAGGTACGGTTTGAAATTTCTGTGAGCATATGCATTATTGCAATTTTCGCAATTTGTTTAGATGATATTTGATTTTCCATGAAGGCCATCCACTGAAAATGTGATGGGTAGTTTGAGTATCTTTTTGTTATTTCAGGAATTAATTTTCTGTGGGTAAAATTAAAATGAATGTGCCTTCTTATCAACACTACTTAAATCCTTTATGTCTTCTGTTCATTCGTGCAGACCGTTTCTTTCTTAACGTACCTGCTTAAGAGTTTTGCCGACTATATCAAACAACATGAAGAAAGCATATGCAAAAGCATTGTGAATCTCCTTGTTACCTGCTCTGACTCTGTTTCCGTTCGCAAGGTAGAATTTTCTCTAATCTTTTATACACAAGTTATTTTCTGTTATTTTTTCTCAATGCAAATTTGATCCCGGGAACCTGTTTACTCCAGGAACTGTTAGTAGCTGTTAAGCATGTGCTCGTTACAGAGTTTAAAAGGGGGCTCTTTCCTTTAATTGATACTCTTTTAGATGAGAGGTATGAATCTCAGACACAATTATTCGTGAAATATACTTAATATTCGTCTTTGGTTTGTGATTCCTGGTTACTGGGCACTAGCAAAACAATCTGATATTTCCTTTACGCTTCTATGGATGGGTATTTATTTGTGCTTCGCAATCTTCTTTGTAATTATTTTGACGAACCCACCAGTCATTTGCTCTTCATTATTGAAATCCTTAAATTGTTGACGACTAGGCCCTAAAGTACCGTTTGGATATGATGTTATAGGAACTGCATTGCCTTCGGTCAGAACCACACCGCTTGAAATGCTATTTATGTCTCCATATTAGAAATAAAATTATTTCTCTTATTGAGTTATGCAATTTATACTCTAATTTCTCATATACTCATGCCCATCAGTGAATTATTTTGTCAGTTGGTATCTGTCCAGTAAAGTTGCAAATTATTAACATAGGGCATGATTTGCTTTCTTGTTGTGAAATGCATGGTTAGCGATGTTGCATACAAGAAATATTCTGGTTGAATCTATGCAACAATCAGAATAGAATGATTTCTTTGAGAGAAGAAAAAATGCATTGCTAGTGCTATTGGTATTGCAAATACTGCAACATTATTTTGTTATTTTTTATATATATGCCTTCTTTCTTCTCCGGTTTTTCCTCTTCTTCGGTATCCATGAAATTATGTTTTCACTACTCCAGGGTGCTTGTTGGTAGTGGTCGAGCATGCTTTGAGACATTGAGACCTTTGGCCTATAGTCTTTTGGCGGAGATTGTCCACCATGTCAGAGGAGATCTTTCATTGTCACAGGTATGGTAGAAGTTGATTGGTTGCAACATTACTATCGTTATAGACAATACCTATGCTATGGTGAAGTTTTTTGCTTTATAATATAAGCTATTATGCGTAGCTTTTAGCTCTCAATGGCCAATTTTTAAAATTTCCTACCTTTTCTAGTTGTTTTTAAAACTTTAATATTAATGTTGGTCGATATAAAATACAAAGCATAGGCGTTATTATTTTCATATTTGCAGTTATCACGAATTATTTACCTCTTCTCAAGCAACATGCATGATTTGTCACTGTCATTGAGCATTCATACAACCTGTGCACGCTTGATGTTGAACCTGGTATGTACTCCAAGGAACTTCCATCTTTTACATAAATCAGGACCTTTAATTGTCCCCTGTTTTACCTGGAGTTTGTGATTTTTTAGGTGGAGCCAATATTTGAGAAAGGTGTAGATCAGATGACAATGGATGAAGCAAGGATTTTGTTGGTACACTTTTGTAATTGATTTATTAAATTTGATAAAGGATCTCGCCTATCACGTAATATGCAATTCTTCCTGCCTTTTGGTTAACTAATGCACTTGCATCAGGGAAGGATATTGGATGCCTTTGTCGGAAAATTCAACACTTTCAAGCGCACAATCCCTCAGGTATTTTATTTTTGGGTGGCTCAACCACAACCTATAGGCCTTCGCTTCCAGGAAATATCTCACAATCTAAAACTAAAACTGTAACCATTTCTGCTTTTTGAAGTATTTTTATTTTATAATGATTTGCAGAGAACTTCTTAGCTTCCATATTTCATTCTGATTCCTGTTCAAAAAAATATTTCATTCTGACTCTCCTTGGGAAAGATTATTTCCTCATGAGATCAAATCAAAATACTGGTTCTTTTCTCGAAAAACCAAAAAAGGCATTAAATATTAAACCAATTTTTGAAGTATTTTTATTTTATAATGATTTGCAGAGAACTTCTTAGCTTCCATATTTCATTCTGACTCCTGTTCAAAAAAATATTTCATTCTGACTCTCCTTGGGAAAGATTATTTCCTCATGAGATCAAATCAGAATACTGGTTCTTTTCTTGAAAAACCAGAAAAGGCATTAAATATTAAACCAATTATTATGAGTTAATGAGTAGTTTTTTTCTGTTTTTCTTGTAAATCATCCTTCATTGCGAGATCATGTTCAAGTGCATTTGATGATTGTAGCTACTAGAAGAAGGCGAGGATGGAAAAACTGGGCCTACGTGGAAGTCAAAACTGGAAGTGCCAGTACAGGTAAATTTACGATGACACGGTTTATATTTTCTATTTTAAGGATACGTTTGTTTTGTGTAGCTACATTTTATTTCAGATGTTTATATTTTTCAGATGTTTATATTTTTCAGATGTTTAGAATCAATGCTCTACTTGTCTTACAACAGGCCAATTTGTAACAGAATTCCAAAAAGATGATATAATCGTGATTTATAACTATAATTCAGAATACAGTAATTGTTTGTTGAGAATCATCAAATAATTCTTCAGCTCCATTCCGATGCATAAGTATTTTTTGTTTCACCAATGCCTAAAGGGAGAGAACAAGTAGTAGTTTTTGAAGTCAGATTGCATAGTTTTATGGTGGAAGGGTCCCAAAATGTTGGTTTGTGTGGCTTGTAAAAAGTAATTTTGTATCCCTGGAAGGATTATATTAATATATCGTATCAATTTATATTGCTTAACAGCTTTTTGCTGTTGCTTAATTGCATTTTTGGCTGTTTTCTGTTATTCTTTGATCAGACCTTGTCTTTGCTGAAATGTTTTTGTTTTTTTGGGAGGGTATTCCCCCGATACTTGGTTGTATGGTGAGGCTCACCTTGGAGAATAATTTGGTGCTATTCCAAAGTATATCTATTAATATAATATATTCTTTTTAAAAAGTATTTTTAGTCAAGATTCACAACAATTTTTCGTAACTTTCAAGCATTGATATAGTTATAAAAATACAGCATCTGGGGCATTTGTTGATGTTGCTACTTTTCTACTATTCATTTACTCATTGTGGCCTCATTCTAGCAGGTATTGCTTAATTCACCTCTGCCTGTTGATCATTCAAAGGAAATTAGTGATTGCAAACATCTTATAAAGACCTTAGTTATGGGTAAATTTTCTTTCCTTGGTGGTCATGTTGTTCAATTGCAGAATATTAATTATTTTGTTCCAATTGTTCTGCATGAATCAACCAGGAATGAAGACAATTATCTGGAGCATAACTCATGCACATGTTCCTCGGTCACAGGTAGTTATACGTTACATACTTTCAACTGAAGGGCTTTCTATACAGTATATTGTTTGCATACATAGGTTTCACCATCTGCACATGGGACCCCTCAACAAGTGCTTGCGTCAACATCAGTATCTTCAATTTCTCAACCCTTGAAGGGCATGAGAGAAGATGAGGTATAAGTTTTTTATGGTAACTTATTTTTGCCACCAGTGGAATTTGTGTTAAATTTGAAAAGAATTTCTAATCTTTTCTGTTTAACAGCTCTGCAAGGCCTCAGATGTTCTAAAAAGCGGTGTGCATTGCTTAGCATTGTTTAAAGAGAAAGACGAAGAGCGAGAAATGATCCATCTATTTTCCAATATTTTAGCCATCATGGAACCACGGGATTTGATGGATATGTTTTCTTTGTGCATGCCAGAACTGTTTGAGAGCATGATCTCAAACAGCCAGCTAGTAAACATATTTTCCACTCTTCTGCAGTCTCCAAAAGTTTTTCGCCCTTTTGCTGATGTTTTAGTCAATTTTCTGGTTGGGTGCAAACTTGATGTTCTTAATCTTCCTGATTCGCCTGCTGCAAAACTTGTCTTGCATATGTTCCGGTTTCTGTTCAGTGCAGTTGCAAAAGCACCATCTGAGTGTGAGCGCATCCTTCAGCCACATGTGCCTGTTATCATGGAGACCTGCATAAAGAAGGCCATAGAGGTTGAGAGACCTGTTGCTCATTTCCAACTTCTTCGTACCATGTTTCGTGCCCTTACTGGTGGTAAATTTGAAATTCTACTCCGGGATTTGATTCCAATGCTGCAGCCATGCTTGAACATGTTATTGGCTATGCTCGAGGGACCAACTGGTGAAGATTCACATGAAATTTTGTTGGAGCTTTGCCTGAATTTGCCAGCAAGGTTGAGCTCACTGCTGCCTCATCTCCCTCGTCTGATGAAACCCTTAGTTTTGTGCCTTAGGGGAAGTAATGACCTCATCAATCTTGGTTTAAGAACCCTTGAGTTTTGGATTGATAGCTTGAACCCTGATTTTCTTGAACCAAGTATGGCAAATGTGATGTCTGAGGTGATTTTGGCTTTATGGTCGCATTTAAGACCCACACCTTATCCTTGGGGTGCAAAATCATTGCAGCTGCTTGGAAAATTAGGTGGCCGTAACAGACGTTTCTTGAAAGAGCCACTTGCCCTTGATTGTAAGGAAAATCCAGAGCATGGTCTTCGACTAATTCTCACATTTGAGCCTTCAACTCCATTTCTTGTACCACTAGATCGCTGCATTATTCTTGCTGTGGCTGCTGTCATGCAAAAGAATAGCTGCATGGAAACCTTTTATCGGAGGGAAGCACTTAAGTTTCTTCGTGTGTGCTTGGCTTCTCAACTAAATTTTCCAGGTGTTGTTAATGATGATGCATCACTAACTAGGCAGCTTTCAGCTTGTATAGGTTTGACAATTGATCCATGTTATAGAAGATTTGATGCCTCTGATGTAAAGGTCAGTCACTGAGTTTATTATTGCATTAGGAAAGTTATTGTTTTCTTCAATTATCTTCTACAAGTATTGTTGGCTAAGCTGTGGCAAACAGCTTCTATTGCATGCAGTGTTGTTGTACTCTAGTGCTTTTCCTTGCGGGAAAAAGAGACTTCAGCCAGCTTTTTTGTCTGTTTTACTTTGTAGAATTCACATCCCCTTATAGAATCTCATGTTTAAATTGTTTTTACACACAAAACGATGTCCAACAATGACATAATAACATTGTTCAAGAAGGATGATTCATCCTTATAATTAAATCTCAGTTACTTATTTTTATCATCTGATTTTTTCTAAGTTATTCAGATCTGCTTTTCCAGGCCGACTTAGGTGTCAAAACCAAGACTCAGCTAATGGCAGAGAAATCTGTCTTCAAGAGTCTCTTGGTCACAATCATTGCATGTAGTGCAGATCCTGAGTTATATGATCAAAGGGATGAATTTGTTAGCCATATTTGCCGTCATTTTGCTATTATATTTCATGTTGAGAGTCCAGCCAATCAGAGCGCAATTTCTGGCCCATCAGCGAATGCTTCTATGCTTCCATCAAATTTAAATATGAGCTCCAAGACAAAGCAGAATATCTCTTTGAAAGAGTTAGATTCGCTGATATTCCTGGATGCTTTGGTAGAAGTACTCGAAAGTGAGAACAGGGTGCATGCAAGAGCTGCATTGAGTGCACTGAACACTTTTGCAGAGACACTTTTATTTCTTGCCAACTCTAAAAATTCAGAATCACTGGTGTCCAGAGGAGGACCTAGCACTCCTTTGAATGTGTCTAGCCCCTCAATGAGCCCAGTATATTCACCTCTACCAAGTGTCAGGGTTCCATGTTTTGAGCAACTTTTACCACGAATTTTACATTGTTGCTACGGAAGTACTTGGCAAGCACAAATTGGAGGAGTTATGGGGCTTGGCATATTGATTGGCAAGGTTACTCTAGAAATTTTGTGTCTATTTCAAGTGCGTATTGTTAGAGGCTTGGTATTTGTTCTTAAGAGACTTCCAACTTATGCAACTAAAGAACAGGAAGAGGCAAGTCAGGTGCTTACTCATGTTCTTCGTGTTGTGAATAATGTTGATGAGGCTAATAATGAACCTCGAAGGCAAAGTTTTCAGAGTGTTGTTGAGTACTTAGCATCTGAGTTACTTAATTCCAACTCTTCCGTAAACGTTAGGAAGATTGTGCAGTCCTCTTTGGCACTCTTAGCAAGTAGGACGGGTAGTGAAGTTTCTGAGTTACTTGAGCCATTGCATCAGCCATTGGTCCAGCCTCTCATAATGCGGCCTCTGAGGTCAAAAACTGTTGATCAGCAAGTGAGGATGCATTTTTGTTAGTAAAAATGCCTTTCATATTTTAGTTATGACTCATACCCTTGCAGGTTGGAACAGTAAATGCACTGAATTTCTGCCTTGCTCTGAGACCTCCTCTGCTTAAGCTGACACCAGAGCTTATTACTTTTTTGCAAGAGGCTTTGCAAATAGCTGAGGCTGATGAAACTGCATGGGCTGTAAAATTTATGAATCCAAAAGTCGTTACATCTTTGAATAAACTTCTAACTGGTTGCATAGAACTTCTTTGCACAGCAATGGCATGGGCTGACTTCAAAACTCAAACTCATTCAGACTTGCGAGCTAAAATAGTTTCAATGTTCTTCAAGTCCTTAACAAGCAGGAATCCTGAGATAGTTGCTGTTGCCAAGGAGGGCCTTCGTCAGGTTTCTTAAGCTTACTTTCTCATTCCTTGCATAGTCCCGTAGTGAGTACGCTTATAACTTAAAACTTCATTGCGTATAACGTTACAATTAAACATTCTGAAGGCTGATGAATGTTACTCAGATTGCATTTGAATAGGATTTGAAGAGTACATTTTAGATTTTAAATTTAAAAAGAATTGACTTACTGCTCACTTGATTCATAATATTTGTGTTTATAACTTAAATTTGATTGCTATAATTTTACGAAAAAAATTCGAAGGCTGATTAATTGTACTCAGATTGCATTTGAATGGGTTTCAAAAGTACATATCAGAGATTCAAAATTTAAAAAGAATTGAGTTACTGCTCACTAGATTCATAAAAGTTGTTTTACATGTGCACAGAAATCTAAAATGACAGTTTTACATTTTTTCCTTCCACTTGCAAGGTGGTTGTGATTTTGTTTCATCACTAGTCCATTATACTGCTTGAATCTAATGCTGAATCCTATGTTTGCATATGTTAGATCTTTTATAGAAAGATAAAAATTTAGATCAAATGATTTTAAAAGACCCTTGATTGGCAATTTTAAATTCCTAAATTTTCTACATTGTTCTGAGAATAACTTTTGGTTATTCTCAGGAGTTCTAATAAAACAAGCAATTAAAAAGTAACTCTTGTGCGCTTCAATGTTATATGATGCCAAATTAGTTTTTAGATTGACTGAAATTCTATGCAACCCGTTAGAAGTTTATTCAACCAGTTAGAAGTTTGATTTCAAATTTATGACTCAGGAAAGCTACAAATCACCTTTCGTATGTCAATTATTGCTGAAATTTTGATTTCAAATTCTGAACTGCGGTTATGTTTGTTCTTTTGAAACCAGTTAATATCCATGATGAAAGGATTTCTCCCACTCAATTCTGCCATAGATTGTAACTTTATGTATTCAATTTAATAAAACATAGAGGTAGGCTTGATAGACTACTTTGTTATGAATGATTTTCAAACCCCACGTGATGTGAATGTCTGTGCAAAAGAATGTTGGTGATTTTCCTTTGGAGGATAACTAATTCTTCGCATTTATAAAACTTAATTTTTGTTCAATCGATAAAAAAGAAGTCTGAAGACTTCTTCAGCATGATTTGCTCTGCCAAGATTCACGTGTTCTAATTGGAAGTAATGCTGAATTTGTAGTTTCTGATTAATTCTGTATACTCGCATCTATGCAGTCTGTATGTTTGATTTCAGAAAATTTCAATTCCTCAATGGTAGGTTATTTTACAGCAAAGGATGCCCAAGGAACTTCTTCAGAGCAGCTTGAGGCCTATATTAGTTAATTTGGCGCATACCAAAAATCTCACAATGCCTCTTTTGCAAGGTCTTGCCCGGCTTCTTGAACTTCTCTCTAATTGGTTTAACGTCACATTAGGTGGCAAATTGCTGGAGCATCTTAAGAAGTGGTTAGAACCTGAAAAACTTGCACAATGTCAGAAGTCATGGAAGGCTGGTGAGGAACCAAAAATTGCTGCTGGTAAGGGATCTGTTTTACCATTATTTATGATTAAAATGCTCCTAGTGACATGAGTACTTCGAGGGACTTCTGACATCTATATGAAAATTCTGCAGCTATTATTGAACTTTTTCACTTGCTTCCTCCTGCTGCTGGCAAGTTTCTTGATGAGCTTGTAACTTTGACTATTGACTTGGAAGATGCATTCCCCCCTGGTCAATTTTATAGTAAGATCAACAGTCCATATCGCCTGCCACTCACTAAATTTCTGAATCGGTATCCAACAGTAGCTATTGATTATTTTCTTGTTCGGTTGAGCCAGCCCCAATATTTTAGAAGGTATGCTATAGTATAAAAATCTATACTACATTGATGTTCATTTATTGATTTTTTTTATCTTGCTTTCTTTGACATTTGTGGTCAATTCTGATTACTTCAGGTTCATGTACATAATAAGATCGGATGCTGGCCAGCCATTGAGAGATGAACTTGCCAAGTCGCCAGAGAAAATAATAACCAGCGTGTTTCCTGATTTATTGCCAAAAGCAGAGGCACTTCATGGCTCTTCTAACTCTGCTAGTTCGCTTCCCAATGATGAAAGTTTTGTTATACAAAACTCAGAAGATTCTGTTCCAACTGTAATTACTGGTGGGACTACTTCAGATGCTTATATCCATGGTCTTGCCTTGGTAAAAAATCTGGTCAAGCTGATGCCTGGTTGGTTGCAAAGTAACCGTGTGGTTTTCGATACATTGGTTCTCTCATGGAAATCGCCCACTAGAATATCTCATTTAAATAATGAGCAGGAACTGAACCTAATGCAAGTAAGTTTAACCTATTTTTATTCTTAGATGAACACATTTTCTTTAACTCGAGAGTTCAATACATGTTTTTGTAGTTAGGTTCTACTGATGAGATTAGAAATGTAGATTCATGCATGATTTAACACTTGCTGCAAAAAAGAAAATAAATTTTGACACTGAGTTTAGGATGTTTTGCTTTTCTTTCCACCATTGTCAGACGTCTAAATGAGTGTGCAAATACAATATGAATTCTATTATTTTCAAGTTCTAATGCTAATTTCATTATTCTGTGAACTTTTCCAAGTGCTTTAAGTTGGATTCATATATAACAGGTTTGATTTATTTTAGGAATGATGCTGAAACTTCATTCTAATTGAAGAAGAGAATTAGAGTTTAATTTGTGATAATATATAGGTGGAAGATTACTATTGAGAAGTTTCTTAGCCATGAAATTTTGATTTAATTTTTTTATGAATACTCCAAGCTCTTAAAGCTTTCTAGAAAAAATCTGCACCTTTATCGTTGGATGGATATGTTTGATCAGTTTTTATTTTCTGAAATCTAAATTATTTTCCTTCCCTCATTTGTCTTCATAGAAATTTTAAGTGCCTCGTTTTGTTGCACATTTGATTCTGATGACAAACAAATTGGAGCATGTAAGTCCATACTGTCCGAAACCCATCTGAAACTTAGGTGATTCTTTACTTATCCAGGTGGTCAACATTCAAGAGCTACATAAAATCCCTATCAATACTCTTCGAGCTTATTTTAGAGCCTAGCATTTATTAACAGTGTTCCCTCACCTTCAAGAATTTCTATGTTATTTCCTGTGGTTTAATTTTATTACTGGGAAGTTTTCTTTCACAACATATTGGGCCCCTTAACCACTGACTCCACTTTGGGAAGGGATTCCAAAAGGCTATCCATCTCTTGGTTGAGCTCATTTAACTTGAGATGCTTTACTTTGGCTTTTTGAATGCGCTGTATTATGTATTTAAGTATAGCTGTCCGGATTACTGGAAAAAATCATCATTTTTTGCTTATTGACTTGCAATTTAACATGTCTTCAGGTGAAAGAAAGCAAGTGGCTTGTGAAATGCTTCCTGAATTACTTGCGGCATGAGAAGACTGAAGTTCATATATTGTTTGATATTCTTGCTATCTTCCTATACCGGACTAGGATTGACTTTTCTTTCCTAAAGGATTTTTATATTTGTGAGGTATTTGATTGTGCTAATTTCTTTCCAAAAATAATGTTACTTTAATCCTACCATCCACTCCTGAGTCAAACTTGAAGATAACCTGGGTTTTCTTGTTTGTAGGTTGCTGAGGGTTATCCACCCTCTTTGAAGAAAACTCTACTACTTCATTTTCTGAAACTCTTTCAGCTAAAACAATTGACTCATGACCATTTGGTAATTGTAATGCAAATGCTTATTATCCCTATGTTAGCTCATGCTTTTCAGAATGAACAAACTTGGGAGGTCGTGGATGCGCCCATCATCAAGAGAATTGTTGATGAACTGCTGGATCCACCAGAAGAGGTCTATGTTTGCCTATAATGATCAGTTTGGTTTATAGTGTATTTTGGATGTTATCTGCTTCAGTGATTTTCTCTTTTTGTATATCCGCATACTATTCTTTTTGAACATCCTGAGTTTTTCGTTTTTATATGTTGAACAACATATTTTAAAGATAAGAGAATTCACTGAAGTATCAACATATTTTCATACTGGATTTTTTTGTGAACATGAGAGTCTTTATTATCGCATGTTTCAGAGATTCCCCTGCTCCATATTTTAAACGGTACAGTATTCTCAGATCAAGCATGTTAGAGTCAGAGCATTAGTTAATTATGCATGGATTTTTTTTGGTATTGCTTATAGAGATTGATCAGAGATTTAGGAGTGTTTCAACTTATTTATGTGATCTAGTAATTTCCTTGCTTGAATCTGTGTTCAATTGGCTTTGGGACCTATTGGAAAGGGAGCACCATCTCGATGGTTTCTATTGAATTTTTCAAGTCATTGTCTGAATGTGACCTTATAATTTAGGCAGGACTGGGATAATCCTGCCAATTATGTTCCCCATTAATATTAAGATGTTTCCTAGGGATGTCCTGGTTTGAGCTCTTGTGCATTAATCTTTAGGATGCCTTAGTTTGAGCTGCTTTGTGGTAATTAAGTGTTTCCAAATAAACATCGAAAATACCTTGATTTTTATGTTTTAATGAATTGAAGTGACATCTTTGATATTCCTTGGTGTTTCAAATCTGAAAGTGCTATTCCTCGTTTGATATGAAAGAGTTTCAATGCGTTTTCAATCAATAATTTTTTCATATATATTCCTTGAAATTTGGATGTTTACATTTGGTACTTTATTAGGTGTCTGCTGAATATGATGAACCTGTGAGGATTGAACTTCTGCAGCTGGCCACCTTGTTTCTCAAGTATCTTCAGACCGACCTTGTTCATCATCGAAAGGAACTTATTAAATTTGGTTGGAATCATCTTAAGCGTGAAGATAGTGCGAGTAAGCAATGGGCATTTGTCAATGTCTGCCATTTTCTCGAAGCTTATCAGGCTCCAGAAAAAATAATTCTACAGGTGCCTGCCCAGCCCTTTTTAACTTGCTCAAACGCTAGTGCTGAATTTAATTTTACTAGTGTAGTGAAGTTTTAGAAAAGGATTATGGAGTCATTGTCTTGTTATATCATGGTTTATTTCATATAAAAATTTCTACTTGATCAAGGAAAGGATATTTGTCTGTCCAACTTAAGTTTAAATGCTCAACTTATATAAAAACTAAATTTTATGGCCCTTATCTTCTGTCTGTAGATTTTTCAATATCCTCACATCTGAGTCTGGCCTTCATGTGCGAGAATTTTAATTGAATATTGTATTATATTTTTTGCTGTTCTATCTCTTTTGTATTGTACACTGACAACCTGAAGCAATAGGTTTTTGTGGCACTCCTGAGGACTTGGCAGCCAGAGAACAAAATGTTGGTGAAGCAGTCACTTGATATACTCATGCCTGCACTTCCACGAAGATTGCCCCTGGGTGATTCACGTATGCCTATATGGATACGTTACACGAAAAAAATATTGGTCGAAGAGGGTCATTCAATTCCCAATCTCATTCACATATTTCAGCTTATTGTACGTCATTCAGATCTTTTCTACAGCTGCAGGGCACAGTTTGTTCCTCAGATGGTGAATTCTCTAAGTCGGCTTGGTTTGCCATATAGTACAGCAGCAGAAAATAGACGCCTTGCAATCGAATTAGCTGGATTAGTTGTCAATTGGGAAAAACAAAGACAAAGTGACCCAAGAAAAGGCACCATCAGTGAATACCCTGTTCAAGGTATCGATGCAATGAGTCTTAGCCCTCCTGGAGGGGACTCAAGACTTCCTATTGATGCATCCTCATTTCCTGAAGATTCAACCAAGAAAGTAAAGATTGAACCTGGTCTAGCATCTATTTGTGTCACATCCCCTGGCGGTTCCTCTTCTATTCCAAATATTGGAACTCCGGGTTCCATGGGACCGGCTGATGAAGAATTCAAGCCAAATGCTGCAATGGAAGAGATGATAATAAATTTTCTGATAAGAGTATGATTTTTCTTCTCTTTTTTCAAAAGTTTGAAAGCTTGTTGCTCTTGCACTAAACAAAATAGTTTGCAATACATGTCAGGGCTTTATAGAGACAGTTGTTCAAATTTATGTGAAATTGGATTTAAGATCTCTTTATATTTTGACATGCTTTATATGACTCTCAATTTTTTGTTTATGTGCTTATCGATAAGCATGGTTCAAATGATCTTTCCCTGTAGTGACCTTTTCCTGTAAAGTTTTGGCAAAACTGATTGGCAACTTGTTGCTTCATATCCTTCAATTTTTTTTTTCCAAATTATGAGCAACTCCACTCACAAGCAGCATGCCTAGAACATTTCAATGCTGCAAAATGAGGCTGGATGACATTTTTTGGTTCTATGGAAGCATTTAGATATTATGGCCATTTGATTCTTATGGATATTTTTGATTTTATATTGAATTTTAAGTGAGGATGAGTATGCACTTAAACACTTTTCTTGTTGCTATAAACATACTGACAATTTTGAAAATTTTTCATGAAGTGTTGCTTTTCATGAATATCTGAAACACGTTGAGGCTTTTTTGAGCTTTAGCTGCCACGAGTTTAATTGGTTCCTAACTGATTTATTGATCATTGCAACTTTTTGATGTGCTCATTATGTATGTCGCTGCCTGTATCTTTGCTACATTTTATCTTATTAGATCTTTGATGTCCAGAGGGTGCTTAATTTCAGAGATGGACTTATTTTTTTTGCTTCGTAATGCAGGTGGCGCTGGTTATAGAACCTAAAGATAAAGAGGCAAATTCGATGTACTCGCAAGCTTTGGATTTACTGTCGCAAGCTTTGGAGGTGTGGCCCAATGCTAATGTCAAGTTCAATTATTTGGAAAAGCTGTTGAGCAGTACTGCATCATCTCAATCTAAGGATCCATCCACTTCTTTGTCCCAAGGACTAGATGTAATGAACAAGGTTCTAGAAAAGCAAGCACATTTATTTGTGAGGAATAATATAACCCATATCTCCCAAGTATGTATCTTCTCTGTTGTAATTTCATACCATGTAGCCACTGATGACTACGTGTCTCTATCCAAGGTTACAATGTTTCTTTTCATTTTCTATGTCCACATTTGCAGAGCCTGGAACCATGTTTTAAGTTCAAAATGCTTGATGCTGGGAATTCTTTGTGTTCATTGTTGAAGATGGTGTCTTCTGCATTTCCTCCTGAATCAGTGAGCACCCCTCAAGATGTAAAGATGCTGTATCAAAAAGTAGAGGAGCTTGTACAAAAGCACCTTGCTGTTGTTGCAGTTCCACAAACTTCAGGAGAAGATAATTCAGCCGGCATGATTACCTTTGTTCTTTATGTCATAAAATCTTTGTCAGAGGTTCATAAAGGCCTTGTCGATCCTTTCAATTTGGTACGACTGCTTCAGCGCCTTGCTAGGGATCTTGGATCGTCTGGTGGTACTTATACGAAACAGGTACGTCAAACTAATTCTGTCAAAAACATGTGTCAATGATATTTCATTTAATGTTTCTACATTCGTGAAATTTTTTTGTGCAATATAATGATTCTTACCCTTTTTCATCTTTAAATTTTCATTCCATTTTGCAAACTTGGTCAGAGAACAGACCCCGATTCTGTGGTCACTTCCTCTCGCCAAGGAGTGGATGTTGGTGTTATCATTATGAATTTGAAATCTGTACTAGAACTTATGCGCGAAAGAGTCATGCTGGTTCCTGATTGCAAGAGAACTGTGATTCAAGTACTTAATTCCTTGCTGTCTGAAAAGAGCTCAGATTCCTCAGTGCTCCTATGTATCTTGGATCTAGTGAAAGGCTGGGTTGAAGATAACATGGGTAAATCAGGAACTTCAGTTGTTTCTGGTTCTTTTATGTCTCCAAAGGAAGTTGTATCTTTACTCCAGAAGCTTTCACAAGTTGATAAGATCAACTTTTCCTTGAACTTTCTGGAAGAATGGGATAGAAAATATCTTGAGCTTCTCTATGGACTGTGTGCTGACTCAAAAAAGTAATAGCATCTGGATTTTATCTTTTTCAGACTTGCTGATTACCGACGCAATATATTAATCTAGTTCACTTGCAGGTATCCCCTTTCTCTTCGTCAAGAAGTGTTTCAGAAGGTAGAGCGACAATATTTACTGGGTTTGAGGGCAAAAGATCCTCAAGTGAGGAGTCAGTTTTTTGTTCTCTATCATGAGTCCCTGGGGAAAACTTTGTTCCCGAGGCTACAGTATATTATACAAATTCAAGACTGGGAAGCTTTGAGTGATGTATTCTGGCTTAAGCAAGGGCTTGATCTGCTTTTAGCTATACTACTTGAGGATAAACCAATTACACTTGCACCAAACTCCGCAAAGATCCCCCCTGTTTGGTTGTCAGCGGTTCCTGATTCTATGGGGATACATCCAATGGCTACTGATATTTCTGAAGTTGTGGAGGGTCATCCTCTAACACTTGAGAAACTAATCTCGAATCATGCCCGTTTTCTTAATGCAATGAGCAAGCTTAAGGTTGTCACATTACTGTTCGAATGTTCTTAATATGCACATTGTATTTGGTCGATTGTTATTCTCATTTAGACGTTAAGACACCTTGATATGCTTTCTTTGCTATCAAGTCTGAAAGTCTGCCTGCCATCTAGTCCAAGGATTATAAGCCAAGCCAACTGTCCTTTTATTCCGAGTGGTTTCTCTTCTTTCAATACCAAAAGTTGGAGACCCCTTCTTAAACTCCAGTTGAATACCCACTTGGAACACTGGCCACATGTCATGGAATAGTATAGTAAATTAGGAATATCCAATTTATGGCGTATCTTTTCATTGTCAGATCCTTTTATCTGTATTTTTTTCACCAAAAGAAATCTTAAATTAATTTGCCTGCTGCCACAGAAGTCCTTTAATAAAATCCTTTTTTATGTTGTAGGTCGCAGATCTTATTATCCCATTGAGAGAACTAGCTCATACAGATGCAAATGTTGCTTACCACTTATGGGTTTTGGTGTTCCCCATCGTATGGGTAACTTTGCAAAAGGATGAGCAGGTGACACTAGCTAAGCCTATGATAGCCCTCTTGTCAAAAGATTATCATAAAAAGCAGCAGGCACATCGACCAAATGTTGTTCAAGCTCTTCTAGAAGGACTTCAATTAAGTCACCCGCAGCCACGCATGCCCAGTGAACTGATCAAATTTATTGGAAAGACCTATAATGCATGGCACATTGCCCTTGGGCTTCTTGAGAGTCATGTATTGTTGTTTGTGACCGACTCTAAGTGTTGTGAGTCTCTGGCTGAGCTTTATCGACTACTTCACGAGGAAGATATGAGATGTGGTCTGTGGATGAAACGGTCAATTACTGCTGAAACTAGGTCAGGCCTTTCACTTGTTCAACATGGGTATTTTCAGAAAGCACAGGGCCTTTTTTATCAGGCCATGATGAAGGCAACACAAGGGACTTACAATAATACCGTCCCAAAAGCTGAAATGTGTTTGTGGGAAGAACAATGGCTTCATTGTGCAACTCAGCTTAGTCAATGGGACCCTCTTTCGGATTTTGGCAAGCATGTTGATAATTATGAGATACTCATGGAATGTCTTTGGAAACAACCAGATTGGTCATACTTAAAACACCAAGTTATTCCCAAGGCGCAGTTAGAAGAAACTCCAAAACTTCGTATTATTCAGGCATACTTTGCACTTCATGATAAAAGTACCAGTGGGGTACCAGAGGCTGAAAACATAGTGGAAAAAGGTATTGATCTGGCTTTAGAACAATGGTGGCAATTGCCCGAAATGTCCATCCATACAAGAATTCCTCTTCTTCAGCAGTTTCAGCAGCTTGTTGAAGTGCAAGAATCGGCAAGAATATTAGTTGATATTGCAAGCGGCAACAAACTTTCTGGAAGTTCTGTTGTTGGTGTTCATGGTGGCTTGTATGTCGATCTCAAGGATATTCTGGAGACTTGGAGGCTTAGGACACCAAATGAATGGGATAACATGTCAGTATGGTATGATTTGCTGCAATGGAGAAATGAATTGTACAATGCAGTTATAGATGTTTTTAAAGACAATACAAATTCTCAACTCCATCATCTCGGTTTCCGTGACAAAGCATGGAATGTGAATAAGCTTGCTCATGTTGCGCGAAAGCATGGCTTATATGATGTTTGTGTTTCAATACTAGAAAAGATGTATGGCCATTCGACCATGGAAGTTCAGGTACAGTTGATTTATTTCACATTTATTTTTTGTGTATTAGATACAATTTTCTTGCTTTCTTTCCCCAACTCATAACATTTTTATAGATTGGATCTGAAAATTATTCTGGAACGTCTACTCTTTTGTCATTTGTTGTTATATAATGTTGGGGTTTATGTCCTGCTATAACTCCATGTAACCGGAATTAAGTATTTTTTGTTGTATTTCCATTTACTAAACATATTTTGCTTGCAGGAGGCTTTTGTAAAAATCAGAGAACAAGCAAAAGCGTTCTTGGAAATGAGGGGGGAGCTAACCAGTGGTCTTAATTTGATTAACAGTACTAATCTGGAATATTTTCCTATCAAACACAAGGCTGAGATTTTGCGTCTTAGAGGTGATTTTCTATTGAAGCTAAGTGATTGTGAGGGCGCTAACATTGCATATTCAAATGCTATCACCCTCTTCAAGAACTTGCCTAAAGGATGGGTTAGTTGGGGAAGTTATTGCGACATGGTAAGGACACTACTTTATGACTTCAAAAGCCTGGTTTTGAATTTTATGTTTTTTTAACAGAATTTGTTTTATTAGAGCTTGTGAGATTAACCAATCTCAGATCAAAGTACAACTTTTAAGGATTACAACATGGATTTTAAATTGTATCACAAGGGGTTTTGAAGTTTATGTGCTTTTATGTTTTCTTTTTACAGGCCTACAGAGAAACCAATGAAGAGGTCTGGTTAGAATATACAGTCAGCTGCTTCCTTCAGGGTATTAAATTTGGTAGTCCAAATTCGAGAAGCCACCTTGCGCGTGTTCTTTATCTTCTCAGCTTTGATACGCCTAATGAGGCTGTTGGGAGGGCATTTGATAAGTACTTGGACCAAATACCTCAATGGGTTTGGCTTTCTTGGATTCCCCAACTGTTGCTTTCTTTACAAAGATCTGAAGCTCCTCATTGCAAGCTTGTGTTACTGAAAATTGCAAATGCATATCCTCAGGTGAATATACTTTTGAAACAGTGGCACTGACCTTTTTCCACACTTGGAATGTATTGTTGATTTTTCACTCTTCAAATTACAGGCACTGTACTACTGGCTACGAACGTATCTTCTTGAGCGTCGTGATGTGGCAAATAAATCTGAATATGGTAGACTAGCAATGGCCCAGCAAAGAATGCAGCAAAACATGTCTGGTACTGTTGGGGTTGTCGCTACTGGGCAACCTGATGGAAATGCTCGAGTGGCTGCTCAAGTTGGGACAACGGTTTCGGATAATCAACATCATCCTGGAACTCAGTCTACTGGACCTGTTGGGTTACATGATGTCGGTGGCTGTCATGTTCAAGAAACTGATAGACTGGAGGCTTGTGAAACTAGCTTGCAATCTGGTAATGAGCAACCATTAAACCAAGGTTCATCAAGCAGTCAAAGTGGCCAGAATACATTAAGGCGTAATGGTGCCACAGCATTGGTAGCCTCTGCTGCCAGTGCTTTTGATTCTGCAAAAGATATCATGGAGGCCTTAAGAAGTAAACACAGCAATCTTGCTTCTGAGCTTGAGGTATTTTATTTAATTTCCAGAGTTACGGGATTCTTTTGGTCCATATATATGCTAGTCTTATTCTTTTTGTCCAACAGTGCCTGGTTTATTTTTGCGTGTTGCATAGCTGAAGTGGTTTTTTAAGATTCATATTCTTTCCTTTATTCGTAATTCTTCTTAAGTTGAAGTATTTCCATACATCATTGTAATTTACAGATTCTGCTTACCGAAATCGGCTCAAGGTTTGTGACTTTGCCTGAAGAAAGACTGCTGGCTGTAGTGAATGCCCTGCTTCATCGTTGTTACAAGTATCCAACAGCAACCACGGCAGAGGTCCCCCAGTCTCTAAAGAAGGAGCTTTCTGGTGTTTGCAAGGCGTGCTTTTCAGCAGATGCTATAAACAAGCATGTAGAATTCGTAAAAGAATACAAGCAAGATTTTGAGAGGGACCTTGATCCAGATAGTACCACAACATTTCCAGCTACACTTGCTGATTTAACTGAACAGCTAAAGCACTGGAAGAATATTCTACAGAGCAATGTTGAAGACCGCTTTCCTGCTATTCTGAAGCTGGAGGATGAGAGCAGAGTTCTACGAGATTTTCACATTGTTGATATTGAAGTTCCTGGACAGTATTTTTCTGAACAGGTATGTCTTCTGAAATCGAAATTATGTGGTGCTGTGCTCTGATATATTCACTTAAAATTTTATGGTTCTAATTCCACAAAAACATGTTCATTTTTTTTGGTAATGAGCTTTTGCAGGAAGTTGCTCCTGATCACACAGTGAAGTTGGATAGGGTTGGTGCGGACATTCCTATTGTTAGGAGGCATGGCAGCAGTTTCCGGCGTTTGGCCCTGATAGGTTCAGATGGCTCTCAGCGCCATTTCGTCGTTCAAACATCCTTGACTCCAAATGCCAGAAGTGATGAAAGAATCTTGCAACTCTTTCGAATTATGAACAAAATGTTTGATAAGCACAAGGAATCTAGGCGGCGGCACATTTTCATTCATACCCCAATTATTATTCCAGTGTGGTCGCAGGTAATAAACTTAACCCAAACGGTCTTAATTCCATTATTTTCATATATTTAACAGTAGATTGATTTGAACTCGTTCAAAATGGTGGAGAGATTTTTAACTTGTGCAGCTTCTTCTGAGTTGGTTAATATGCCTGGATACATACGTGGTGCGAACATTGTTTGGCTTCCAACTGATTTATAAGTTGTAGGTGCGCATGGTTGAAGATGATGTGATGTACAGCACCTTTCTTGAGGTTTACGAGAATCACTGTGCAAGAAATGATCGGGAAGCCGATTTACCAATTACATATTTTAAAGAGCAACTGAACCAAGCTATATGCGGTCAGATATCACCAGAGGCTGTGGTAGACCTTCGCCTGCAGGCTTACAACGATATCACAAAAAATATTGTTACTGATGGCATTTTGTCACAGTATATGTACAAAACACTGCTAAGCGGGAATCATACATGGGCTTTCAAGAAACAGTTTGCAGTCCAGTTAGCTCTATCAAACTTTGTGTCCTACATTCTACAAATTGGAGGAAGATCTCCAAACAAGATTCTGTTTGCCAAGAACACAGGAAAAATTTTTCAGGCAGATTATCATCCAGCTTATGATGTTAATGGAATGATTGAGTTCAATGAGCCGGTACCTTTCAGACTGACAAGAAATCTTCAGAGCTTTTTCTCACATTTTGGTATTGAAGGTCTGATTGTCTCTCCAATGTGTGCTGCAGCGCAGGCTGTTGTTTCTCCTAAAGTGAGTTTGCTCATAAAATTCACTCATCCTTTTGGTACTTATTTATAATTCAATTTATTTTTGAAAATCGAATACAGCAAAATCAGCATTTATGGCACCATTTGGCTATGTTCTTTCGTGATGAGCTGATATCGTGGTCTTGGAGACGACCAGCACTTGGGATGCCTATACTGCAAATGGGAAGTAGTTTGAATAACACTGACCTAAAACAGAAGGTAATCACAAATGTGGAGCAGGTGATAGGTCGGATCAATGGCATAGCGCCACAGTGCATGACTGAGGAGGTATGTTGATGTACTTGGTGTAACAAAATATAAAATGGCTTAATCTGACACTAGTTGGAACAGGAGGAAAATGGTGTGGATCCCCCACAGTCAGTGCAGAGAGGTGTTGGAGAATTGGTTGAGGCCGCTGTTACATCAAGAAACCTATGCATGATGGACCCAACGTGGCATCCTTGGTTTTAAGGTTATTTCATCTTCATATTACATATATAGTGTTAGTTAACATGCTTAGATTAGAGCTGGTATCTGGATATATGCTCTGCTCTCTTGTATTTTGTTTTACTTCAATGATGTAAAACTAAAATCTTAATCGCGTTTGAGCATTCACCAAGGTTGTTATCTTATTATTGAAACTTAATGGAGTACCTTACCGATATTCTTATAAGGCAAAAACAGAATAAAATAGATATTGATTTAGGTTAAAAATATTTGTGATATATAGGATCAATCAAATACATTAAATTTTTTATTAACTCGTTACTTGAATTATGTTGATTAGCAACATTGACGAGCTTGAGCTCAAAATTTGTGAATTTATGATTTTGAGAGATAAAGATCTACATGAGTGTTTACTATTATGTTGTTGAAATGTTACAATACGATATTCAAGTATCAAAATAAATTATCAATCGGAGATCCGAACAAATGAAGAAGCATGAATACTAGATATGTGATGAAATCTTCAAAGTTGGGAGCAATAGATAAATTTCGCTAGGAATTACCACTTTGTCACCATTAATTATGCAAATTTGTTGCAACTTGTCTATAATTCGTTGCGACTTTCTCTTTTCCTTGAAATTGTGAAGTATGTCGTGGGTGTTGCACAATTTATAACAACCAAGAGTAAAATCCTCGCGATTTCGACTGTCAAAGCGGTTGTCTCCCGTAAATGTAGATTTCTGTGACGATCATGAATCGATCATTCAATACGAGTTCATAAACTTCAATTGGGCTTGGATCCATTAGTTATTTCATAGACTATTTTGCAAGCCCATTAATGGATATAAAACTCTTGTGATTTATAGGTTACATCTATCTATCGAAACTATGTTTTCTGCATCCTTCTTCCAAGGCTTCACCGCCGTTCTATTCCTCCTTCAATCTCTCATCATCTTCCATTTCTTCCGTCTAATTCTTCCCCCTCCGTTACGATCCAAGATCGTAACAAGTGGTATCCGAGCCATTGTATCCTAAAACGAGAAAATCGAAATAAGGTTTTTCTCAACCTAGGTTCAAAGTTCTTACCACTGCGAAACTCTCATAGCCTTCGAACCTCTGCCAAAATGGATCCTAGAAGGAATGTGAAGTTCCAGGCCAAAATCGATTCTCATGTTTCCATGGACGGGAAGAATGAGTCATTTATCGAGGGTCACTACAACTCCATCGATTTCGGAAATTTTGAGCATGGATATCAGTCTCAGATCCAGCATCGTTTCTCCAAGAAACTTGACTTAAGAGAATCGATCAAAGATCAACTTTTGGGTTTCGAAGAGAGAATGATTAAGAACATAAAAGATAGCAGCGCATCAATTTGTGCTCAACTTATGGATATCTCCCAGCAACTCGAAACCCTAGCTAAAGGAATTGAAATGGGACAGAATTAAGATATGGCTTCCCAGGATGTCTCTAATTTTGATAAATTATCTAGCTTTTATGAGAAGACTGCTGAATTTATTGCTTCCAATGAGCATAATCAAAATTTTGCCCAAATGACTGCTGATTTTCAGAATTGTCACATTAATTGTCACAATGAGATTTTAGTGGAAGAAGTTTCATCGTTGGAAACTTTTGAGTTGGTATCTGGAAGGAACGCTAATTTTAAGAACGCTCACAATATTTCTCTTGATACTACGTTCACTAGAAATAAGTTGTTTGAGATTATAGATTTATCAGATAATGATGGATACGTGTCTAAGGATTTAGCCTCCCCGTGTCTTGAAGAAAGTGAGGCTGCAAGAATTATTACAAGAATGAGTGAAGAGTATGTGGCGAGAAGTTTATATTTCAACAAAAATGAGAAAACGTATGCAAACCTTGCCGAGCAGAATGAAAGATTGCGAATGAATGTCAACCTCAAGTTCAACATCTTGGGAAACTTTAGTGATATGAAAACTTCATCTAAGGATACCATGGGACTTTTGATGAATGAAATCATATCTTCATGGAATCATGTGCTGAGAGAGAAGAAGAATAAATCAGTCTTCACTAGCTTATATAATGCTTATCATTTTGTCTGCCACTATAGCATCGAATCTATAGTTTTTATGTTCAAGAACAGGAACTGTTTTCATGGAATTCTTCTCTCTATACTATGTAATGCTGTTGATTTATTCTAGGGACTATTACGGATATCATCAACAAACAATGGGAAAATGCAATTGCTAGAATTGAACAAACATTTGAAATTGAGATGTATACGACCACCTGACATGTCTTTTATTCAAAGTATCTTGTTCCTAATGAATTTAGTTACTTACACTGATATTTTGGCCTTTATGGCAACAAGACTCGGAGCTTCCTTGGTGTTTATTGTAGGCATTTTATCACAAGATCCACTAACTCTTAATGAGCTTGGAGCTAGGAAGTATCATTTTTTGAGGAGTTTTATGGATCTGTTCATTTGGACAAATGGACCTGAAAATTTGCATCCGAGAAGCTGCTGTCCATGTGCATTTACTTTCTTGAAAATTAAATGGAAATTCTTGATGACACTCATTATGAGTTTGGTTTTCCAGACTTAGGAAGTATCTAACAATTTATTTGAATTTTCATAACTTGATCCTTGGGGTCAAGGATCGTCTCACGATGGGGGAATGATGGTAGTTGGTTCATGTATCTCGCTGGTGAAAGAATATAGAGGAAAGAAAACTCAATACCTTTATTCAATACCTTTTGATCATGGGACTCTATATGATATTCATTGCAACTCATCAACTATTCCACAACTTGCAAAATATATTATCCACTTGAACACTCAATTATCAATGGATCCCAACGGGTTTAGCAAGACACATGGAATCCAAGTAATGACAAACGGAAGAGATGTGAATGTGCCACCAAACAAGTTAAGTTCCAAAATTGGGATGATTTATGTTATTGGAATCTAGTGGACAAACATGGTAACATTAAGTATGCTAATGATTTATTTTCGGAAGGGCAATTGTTATTTCAACAATATCTTGCTTGCCAAGAATCTCGATTTTCTGATCACGAGAAGAGAATAAAGAGGATGGCTT
>RWGZ01001815.1:0-26200 GCA_009725065.1 Utricularia reniformis | reverse complement strand
GCCATTTTGGTGACCGCGGCTAGCACTGATCAGGCTCAGCTATACGATAGGCAACTCAACCGTGCCAAGAGAATGGGACGTATTGCGAGGTCTACTGTTACTTTGGCTGTTCCGGATCCACTTGGTATCCGAATCGGATCTGGTGCTGCTACTCTTAATGCTGTTCGAACTCTCGCTCTTCATTTCTACAGGCTTTCGCTTGTTTCTTCACCAGTATGTTTTATTTTACCAAGATTTAGTACTCACCGGTTGTTTGCTTGCTGTCATTTAAGAAGGGATTATCATCTTCCATGAACAGGTATTAAGTTCGACCAGTTTCAACGATGCTTCTTCGTTTTCTGAAAATTACAATGAGGAGATTGGGCTGTCTTCAATTATTGAATTACTACGGGAAAAGCATATACTTCTCGTTCACGCTGGGGGTGACTCAAAGAGGGTGCCATGGGCCAACCCAATGGGAAAAGTTTTCCTTCCACTTCCCTATATGGCGATCGATGACCCTGACGGCCCAGTTCCTTTGCTTTTTGATCATATACTTGCAATTGCCTCTTACGCAAGAACAGCGTTTCAGGACAAAGGTTGATTACTGTTATGTCCTTTCATCTGCATGGGTGATTCACAAATGCAAGATTTTACATTATGTTGTACGAAGACCAGTTGGTTTTTCTGGTCAGATCAATTTACTCACTCTCACTTGTTTCAGGTGGGATGTTCATCATGACTGGAGATGTCCTTCCTTGTTTTGATGCTTGCAGCATGGTTCTTCCTGATGACATGGCTTCTATAGTGACAGTTCCAATAACCCTTGACATAGCTTCAAACCATGGGGTTATTGTGGCATCTAACTCCCAGGAACTTAGTCAGAACTCGTCAGTCGCCTTGGTTGAAAATCTGCTTCAGAAACCTAGTTTAGATGAACTTCATGAACACCAAGCAATTCTTAGTGATGGAAGAACATTACTTGACACGGGAATCATAGCGGTCAAAGGAAAAGCATGGGTGGATCTTGTTGGGCTGGCCATTTCCAGCCGATCAACGATATTACAACTTCTTCAAAGCAAGGAAGAGGCAAGCCAGAGTCCTTCCCAATATCTTTCATTGCTTACATCCTGTCACTGAATATCTACGGCATTATTTCTGAAGATAACTAAGTCTATTTTCCGGGCATCTCTTTAATGCAGTCACACGGTGCTTTCTGCAGATGAGTTTGTATGAAGATTTGGTAGCAGCGTGGGTGCCTAGTAAGCATGAATGGTTGAAACTACGCCCCTTTGGTGAAGAGCTGGTCCAAGCTCTCGGGAAACAAAAGCTTTTCAGTTATTGCGCAAGTATATTCATATGTCTGAGTCCTATTATAATTTCAAATTTTTAGTCCTTGTCCTCATATGGATTTTCTTTTTATGGGTTCCCGAATTTATCCCAATTTTAGAATTAAGATCCAAACATTCTAACATGTTTTTTATTGTGTAGATGATTTATTGTTTTTGCACTATGGCACTTCAAGTGAAGTTCTCCATCACCTAAATTGTACTGGTTCTGGAATTCTTGGTAGGAGGCACCTCTGTTCCATTCCGGCAACAACAGTATCTGATATTTCATCATCAGCCATTATAATATCTAGCGCAATAGCACCAGGTGTCTCTGTTGGTGAGGAATCACTTATCTATGATTCATCCATTTCTACTGGTGTACGGATTGGCTCTCTTTCAATAGTGGTTGGGTTAAGGATGCCTGATGCTATTGTATCTGTTGGTAGTTCTTTCAGGTTCATGCTTCCAGATCGTTATTGTCTCTGGGAGGTTCCTTTGCTTGGAAATACAGATAGAGCCATAGTTTACTGTTGTATACATGATAATCCAAAAGACACAGTGTCCAAGGGAGGAACATTCTGTGGAAAGCCCTGGATAAAGGTTTTTGAGGATTTAGGCATTAAAGATTCTGATATCTGGGGCTCAAAAGAAAGCAAAGACAAATGCTTATGGAATGCTAAAATATTTCCTGTTCTATCTTACACTGGGATGCTGCAACTAGCGATGTGGCTTATGGGATTGAATGATCAAGAAAATGAGCTTCTGTATTTATGGAAAAAATCAACACGAATGAGCCTCGAGGAGCTACATAAATCAATTGACTTCTCAGAGATGTGGTCAAGCTCCATAAAACACCAAACAGATATTGCACAACAGATTGTCACTGCTTGTCTCAATTTTGGATTGCCTAGCCGCAATATATTCCAGTTATGCCAAGAAATTTTGGAGAGGGAAGACGTTGGAATTGAAATATGCAAGAAGTTCTTTTCCTTTTATCCAAATATAGAAGCTCAAAACCCTCAGATACTCCCAAAAAGTAGAGCTCACCAGGTACACCTTGATCTTCTACGAGCATGCAATAACGAAAAGATGGCTGCTGATATGGAGCACAAAGTTTGGGATGCTGTTGTGGAGGAAACTGCATCTGCTGTGAGATACAGCTCTTATTCGAGATCCTCTGACCGCTCATCTCTGGTTGCACATTCTTTTTGCCATAGAACTGTGAAGGTGGAGCTGCCTGTCCGATTAGATTTTGTTGGTGGTTGGAGTGACACTCCTCCATGGAGCCTAGAACGTTATGGCTGTGTACTCAACATGGCAATAACACTGGGAGGATCCCTTCCTGTTGGTGCTTCTATAGAAACAAAAGAAGGGAAGGGTGTTTTGATGACGGATGATGCAGGAAACGAATCAGATGTTCAAAATATTTCTCCCCCATTTCTCTGTGATGATCCATTCCGGCTGGTGAAATCTGCCCTTTTTGTGACTGATATTATGAGTGAACCAATTATCCAGATGAATTGCTTTCACATAAAGACATGGGCCAATGTACCACGTGGGAGTGGACTAGGAACTTCCAGCATCTTATTAGCTGCTGTCGTGAAAGCTCTTCTTCTAATTACCAAAAGAGATGACAGTAATGAAAATGTCACCAGACTTGTTCTAGTTTCAGAACAGGTCATGGGCACGGGAGGTGGTTGGCAAGACCAAGTTGGTGGGCTGTATCCAGGAATTAAATTTACATCGAGTTTTCCTGGCATACCTTTGCATCTTCAAGTAACTCCCCTGATGGCTTCAGCTCAACTGATTCAAGAATTAAAGCAAAGACTTCTCGTTGTGTTCACCGGTCAGGTGAGGAATGCGTAGAGGATGACCGTTGTCTTTTTATTCAAACTTGTCTTGATTTTTCAGGTTAGACTCGCCCATGGAGTTCTCCAGAATGTTGTGGTAAGATATCTGAGGCGAGATAATGCTGTTGTTTGTAGCATCAGACGTCTCATTGAACTGGCAAAGATAGGAAGAGAAGCTCTAATGAATTGTGATATAGATGAGGTAGGGAGTGTAATGATGGAGGCATGGAGACTCCATCAGGAGCTTGATCCATTCTGTAGCAATGTATTAGTGGACAAGGTATTTGCATTTTGTGATCCTTATTGTTGCGGATATAAGCTTGTGGGAGCTGGTGGTGGAGGTTTTGCGTTGATGTTGGCAAGGAATGCTGAATCTGCAACTAAACTGATGCACTTGATCGAAGATCATTCTGAGTTTGATGCTAAAGTGTATGAGTGGGACATGTTTTTTGCATGATATGATACTCCTCTGCTTGCTGGGAACAGAAGGGTTCTCCCACAAACAGATTTTGATTTTGATTTTGATTTTGATTTGTCTGCTGCCTTTGTTTCTGTAATCGTGAGTTGAATGGGGCGAAGATGCTTGGACATCCCTGAATTGGCATCTTTTCATAATCCGCTCTGCTCTGCTCTGCCCAACTAATAATGAAGAGGGGGGGGGCGTGCCTTGTCAAGCGCGCATTGTACTGGTTACACACGTGCCTACACGAACCAGGGTTAACCCACCGTGATTACATAACACTATTCACTGGGGGAACATGACTAATTTTCAAGCTGATAAGATGTGTTTATATTGTATACATATAAAATTCATATGTGGGGTTGATGATTTGGGTGCATCCTATCGATTAACTTGAACTCTTTATAATGATATTTGTTATCATTCTTTTTTTACTTGGGGGCATCCATGGCCTTGACGGATTCTAACTACACTCGGTGAAGTTTCAGTCTCAAGGTATTGCTTGTGTAAATTGTTCGCACTTGTTCCTTTCCTCGTCAACTTTGTGGTTTTCTTTCTTTTGAAGAGGTGATTTAGAAACGATAAAGGTAAAGGGGTTATTTGTGGTGGCATAATCTTCCTTATGTATTGGATGGAAGTGGCTCGTATTCATTAATGATGGTCAACGCTCAACAACCCAGGTAATAAATGAACCAAGCTTTGCATTGGTATGATGCGTTCAGGCCCAGCGCAGTTTAATGCATTATTTTCATACAGACTATATAACATCTCAAATTTCATTCAGTATCCATATTTTTTTTTGTACAATCATATATCGAGTATTCGATTTGATCTTATAAAATTAATTAAATATTAATTTTTTAAAAAAAATAAAATAAAATTTAGTAATATATTCGATATATTGTTTATACCAATTTAGATCAATACATAATTCCGATCTAGTATGAAAATATTGGTTTAAGGTAGATTAAATAATATAGTAAAATAATGAATATCCAGCCAAAAATGGAAAAGTGCCAAAAGTCATCGGAGCAAAAAGTTGCTTATGGAGACCTCACTCTCTTACCACTCTTGTATGTACAGGTTTGAACGGCTGTCGAGAGTATGATTCCCTAAGCAAACTCATCGGCAACCTCACTATCTGCTTCCGATTCCTTCTACCTCTAACTAAAATGCTCAACGTTTCCTCATTCCCTACTTCTTCACTTGTGCTTTTGCTTAAAACACTAGCTACAAAGTTGGGAGGCTGCTCACCCTCTCCCATTTGATCTAAAGCTCTAGCTTCTGTTTCCTCCTTTGACTCATCAGCAGTATGTTCCTTTGACTCCAACGCTGGCCTCGAAACTGATTCAATCACAGCCGGAGGTGTAAATTGACTGCCACGCCAAACATACTCACTAGAGCGTACATTGGACTGCCAAGAGAACTGGCCCTGGTGATGAAAAGGATTACCACCTAGATGAAAATTAGTTGGTGGGATTGTGAGTGACTGTGTGAATGGTGGATAGAGAAATGGTATGTGGATCAAGTTAGGTGTGGGTGATGATGGTGATGGATAGTGATGCTGAGAAGGAGACATTGGACTTGGTAAAATAGCAGGATGAAGACCTACGTTCATTGGCCATACAGGTCCACGCCCACCGGCTACTGAAATGTTGATAGGCAATGGTGCCAGCCGAGGAGAAACAACTGATGGATTGTATGGAGCTGCTGATGCAGATAACTTTTTGCTCGATACTTCTTTAGAATCAGCAGATGATTTTCCCTTAAATTCTTCGAATCCGGGAGTGGTTGTTTCTTCAGGACAAGCAAGGTTTTCTGCAGATTGATCATAACTTTCTTCTTTCTCTGACAAGTCACTTGCTTCATTTGGACAAGGTGGCAGTGGGGCACTACGGCTCTCCGCTACATCCACCGTATACTCAGCACTTATCTTATCCTTCCTATCCAAAGCTTCAGTCATATCCTTTGTTTGAGCAGTGCTGTCATCTCTTCTTTGGCTCTCCTCCTTTTCATCTTTTATCAGGGTAACAGCTTCCCCCAGTACAACCTCAACATTCTTGTCCGGATCTTTTTCTGCATTTAACGGTATGGGGCCAGAATCTTCAGCTACATTCTGCTGTGCTTCATTATCGCCCTTCTCCTCGATTAAGGCTGGAATTGTACCCGGTGGTGCTAGAGCCACTTCCTTGTACGAGGGAGCTTTACTAAAACTCATTACTGAACTTTGTTTAGCTATTTTCCTGACCTCTTTTTGTGCTGAATCAGGTACATAACCTTGTGGGGGGTGCAGGACTGCAGTTTTAGCGCTCAAGCTATCGGATGCCACATCCGTAGTGGATGGAGAAGACTTGACTCTGTATGCAACTGTTTTGACTATTTTTTTCCCAAATTTGACTCCTGATTGTGCATTCTTCGCCACATAATAACCTGTGGTTCTTCCTGGAGACACTGACCGCTTCTTGAAAACATAATATTTCCTACTTTGAAAGCTATCCTTCAGGGTATCATTATCTACTTCAGCAACACCTTTTTTGTGTTGATTAGAAGATATCTTACTCCCAAGTTGCCGCCTCTGTCTTATTCGCCTCCCAAAAAAATCAGATGATCTTACTCTTTGGACTGGTTGCCATCCTTCTTCTCCCTCAACATTTTTCTCTTCAATGGAACCATCATGAGTTGTTCCAACCAAATACTCCTCGGGTAAAGGTTGTTCAGACTGGACAGCTTTTTCCTCAGTAGATGATGTATCTACAGTTTCTCCAAAATGAACTGCAAGTGAGGAAGGTTCCTGACTCGCTAAGGACTCCACATCAGATGTTGATTCCGTTATCCCCTTAACTACCCCCTCTTTCACGGATTCTCTTGGAAGAGCCACAGAAACAGAAGTGGCTGGATTTTCTTGTGATATTATGTTTGCCTACAATGGTCGAATATTAAAACTCTTCTGGCATATAAGATTTGAAAATTTCTGGCAGAAAAATAAAAGCAAGAAACCTTTGCAATAATATTTCTCCTCCTAGTTCCCACAGCATCTTTTCCTTTAGCATCTTCATTTGGATTGATATAGTCGAGTAAATCTGACACGCTGTCAATACAAATTACTAGTAAGTGGAATAAAGAGTAATGTTTTGGAGAACACAGGCAAAGAAGGTAGATAAACATAAGAACATGATTCACCTTAAGTGACCCTTGCTTGCTATAGTTGCATCTGGCTTCCTGGTGCCACTCCTAGCAGCTTCTTGCTGCTCAAAAGTTTTAGACTCAAAATACTCAAGCCATGCTGCAGCATCCTGAAATCCATTCATATTTGAGGTTATAAACTCCAATACGCATTTTTACAATTTAGACCCAACTTAAGGCTAAACAACCACGTACTTGTGTACGAAGGTCATCTGGACCTAGCTTTGCTCGATATATTTGTAATGTTGTTTTTTCATGCTGAACGCTTAAAGGGAATGCTTCCATCAACGAGAGGGCAATCGCTATGGCATGATAACTTGCTGCCGTCTGGAAAGCAATAAATGAAATTTGAAACTATTTAGGTGAATTAAAATTTGAACAAAGGAACCTGAATATGATCTGGTCCAAGAAGCATTTGGTTGCACTTGAGGGCTTTCTGAAGATATCTTAGGGCAAGATGCACGTTGCCAAGTCCTTCTTCCATCATGGCCACATTTATGTATGTTGCAGCAGTATTTGGATGAGAAGGGCCACACGTAAGATGTAAGAGGTACAACGCTCGTTTCACATATCTAAATGACGTGAAATAGAGTCAACTGTCAAAGGAAAATGGAAAACCTTTCAAGGAAAAAATCGTATAGTTTGCAGATGTACATACTTGAGAGCCAATTCTGTGTGTTGTAGCCTGTAGTAGAAAACAGCAAGATCTCCATAGCTTTTCATGGTGTCGGGATGATCAAGACCAAGCTCCCGCTCATTAATATCTAAAGCTTTCATTTGATATATTGTCGCCTGTATAAAATGAACGGTCCAACCATATGCATTGTCGCCAAAATAAAGCTTATAACATTTTGATTGTTTGTACAATAATCGAGAAAAAATTAATACCTGATTGAAATCACCAGTGTGATATAAAACAACAGCAAGGAGACTGTAGGCCCCTGCAGTCATCCGATGATAAGGACCGCACACAGCCACCAATTTTGTGAGAGCCTAGAAAAATGAGTACTGGCAATTAATGATCAATGACAAAGTTCGCTAAATCAAAATAAATATCTAAAATGCTCGAAGGAAACACCTTTGTCCCGTAGCTGACAGCTTCCTCAAGTTTTCCCTTGTCTAATGCTGTTTTTGAGGACTCCAAGAGTTGCCGTCCATCCGCAGAAGAGCATGCGACTTGCTATAATAGAGACAATTCTGAATTATCAAAATCCAGGTATAACAAATAATACGAATTGATACTTTTTCGTTCCACACAAACTTTTTAGCCCACCTTATGCACCGGGACAAGGCTGACTATGTCTTCTTTCCCAAAAGGACGTACTGACTCCATGTCAAAGTCCCTTGTTACAATTTCTATCCCAACCTATGAACCAAGGGAAGACCAAAAATTATTATTAGATAGATAGAATGGTATAATTAGGTAGGAACACATATAAAGAAAAGGGTGTTAAAACATGAAACCGTATTACCTTGTGACACACCCCTCTGAGAATTGCGAATTTTCTCACATCTTCATAGTTTGATTTGTTCAGATGCCAATCATATCTCTTTTCTAGAAAAATCTCAAGCCATTTCCATACAATAGAATGGACACCATAAGGTGCATCCAACAGACCACCTTCATGAACTCCAAGCATCAAATTCAGGGTTGTGGCAATAGTTACAGCCATTTTCTCAGGATTCTCAACGGCAGATATTGTTGTCTGTAGAATATGCTTAAAGGCTCGCACCACCATCTCATGGATGCAAAGAGATTGTACATGTGATAACTTCTCTGAAAGCTTAACCTGATGAAGAAATAAATGTTCAAATAAGCTACATATTTTTTAAATTTTATGGCCATGACGAATTGTCTCCAGTATAACGATACCAAAACCAAACTATAAAGGGTCAAATTAAGAGAAGAAACATACAACTTGTCCCATGGAGCGCATACGAAGTCCCCTAGTATGCATGAAATCAGTTAGTGTCCGACCATCTACAGGAGATAGTTCCAGAGATCCAAAATCTGCTACCTGCAGTAGATGCCCAAGAAATATTAAGTATATTATAGTTGGCATTTTGGCTATTTTTCAGAAGAAAGGCAGGCACCAGTGTACCATTTTTGGCAGGGCAACTTCATCATAATACTTCTTTGAAAGCTCAATTAGTTCGTCCAGAGACTACAAGGAAATCAAGTGATGAATGATCCCATCCAACATTGGAAACAACTATAAAATGACAGGAAAAAACCATGCTACCTTTGCATGAAGTCCGGTCTCTGATTCTTTAAGTCGAGTAAAAGCAGCCTCGGATATAATGTTTTTCAGCACAGGCTCTCTTGCATCAGTTTCTTCTTTGGATTCAACCACCCTTGTGGTTATTTTAGTGGCATCAGAAGTAGAGGTAACTACTCTTTTTTGTAATTTTGAAGTGCTTACATCTAAGTTATTTTTTCTACTTTCAAGGAATTTAAGAGGTGTTCCTAGTCCTTCAACCTTCATTTCCGTGGTCTTCTCATTGGATGGTTTCTTTTCTTTTTCTGCCTTTTTCTGATCTTGTAAATGTTGCATCCAGGAGGCCCCAAGTTCCCAGCGCATAAATGCGTCCGCTACAGATTTTTCTTCCTGGAGCTTTGTAATACTTTCTTCCAATAATCTCTCAACAAATACTTCTGAAGCCTCAAGTTCTTCTGGTTTACGATGGTCAATTGTTGCATTTCCATGAAGAAGAAACCTCAAACTGAATGTTCAAAATTGAATTATAAACTGATCATACATAGATAATGGTTTTCAAAAAGAACTATAACTGTGCACCTGTTGATATTGAGGGCATTAGTACCCCCATCTGACTGCTCTATAACCACTTGACTTTCTGGCGTAAGATGACCATGGGCCTTGGAAATCCCTTGCACTTTCACAATGGCAATATAACCACAGTACCTTACTGTCACAACACCAAGTGTTGTAACATCCTGAGTCGGAAAATTAATCTATTAAATGAGATTGAAAATAGCAGATCCAGGCATTTACACATGCAGTACAATAGCTTACATGTGCAGCAGTATTTTCATCTGCAGTGATCCCCTTCAGCAGGTTTCTCTCGCTCAATTCTTTTTTATCCAGTCCAATAGCTCGCTGTCCATCAATCTTAGTGTCAACTTTGAAACTAGCATTTGAAGCATCTTTCAAGATATCAATGCTCAGGTCACCAACTTGCTCAGAGTAGACCAAATGGCAGTTTGAAATAGATTGAGCCATCTTTGGAGCTCCCATTACATGTTTGACAGCAGAGACAGCTTTGAAAATGGAAACATCTACCAGTACACTGTGAAGAAGGAAAGCTTTTCGGTCTCGAAATTGCCTCTCTTCAGCTGTTTTGCATGGCATGGAGGCAACAAATAGAAGTTCACTTGCATAAAGCAACAAATCACATTTCCCATCCCTGGCCTGGCTTCCTCCATTGCCACCCCAATTTTCATCCTCTGTTGGGAGAGGATAAAATGTAGAGGGCGACTGTGCAGCAATGGGTGGAATAAGCCATGTATTCGCTCTGAAACCAAAAGGAAGGTTCCCAAACTGCATTAAGAGATAGTTGGTTACATGATCATGACAATGAAATCTGGATAAAAGGAAAACAGACCAAACATTCTTAGAAAATGATATAAGGGCTACCTTATTCCTCTCTGAGAATGTCTTCAAGAGTTCCCCGTAAGCCTGTAATGGTAAATCAAGGGTCTCGTAAGATAGAAAACATTTTCATGCAATCCAATGCCGCCCCCCAAGGTTCCCTTCAACAATATATATAAGTATGGTGGAGAAATTGGCTCACATTATCAAAGGCTCTGCTAAGTTGCCTCAACAGATCAACCAGATTGTGGCAAAGAAATTTCTGCTTTCTGCTGCAATAGAAACCTTTTCTTGAAGCTTCTACTGAAATCAGCTTTCCATTACACAATTTCACCTACAAACAACCACACAAGCTCGGTGACATGAAGAGCAACCACAGTGACGTCAGTACATTAAAAACCAACGCCTCACTAGGTCTCACTTGGAGAGTGAAAAGAAGATCAGCGCTACCATCCCCATCGCTTTCTTTCTTCGGTATCTTCCTTATAACTGTCATCGGAACGAAGATAAAAATTAGTAAGTTAAAAAAAACAAGGAATAATTAAGAGGGACATTACATTGAAGTGGCGGGGTGAGATGAGATAGGGAGAAGAAGTCGTAAAAGCATCCAATCTTGGGCGAGGTATTCTCCATTTCTCCATCCCCATCCTTTCTTCCAGAAACCGTATCCGGCGTACTTTTGTCGACGGAGGAATGTTGAAGAGACGAGGGTCCGAAGGACGTGGTGCAGGCTACAATATCCAGCAACCGCCTCACATGCGCCGTAGCGCTTTGTTGATCGTAATCGTCTACATGAAGAGCAATGTAGTTGATTCGCATGCATCATTAATTCAAAAAATAGACCATACCTTCGACGAGCGTGAGGGTGCAGGGTTTAAGTACGATAACATCTACAGTGTCCCTCAGCAGTGGACCCCTCAACTATTTAATTTAAATAAAAAATATAATCTATATTATAAAACAAACAAAAAATATATTCAACTCTTGTATCGTCTCAGACTCCTCCGATAAGAGTTTGAGTTGTGGATGAGTACCTCGTGGGATAGAGAGAAATTGGTGAAGTTACATGTTGTAATGTTAGTGGCCAATAATCGTCGGATATCTATAATCCTATCCGTTGATATTCCCTGCGAATCCAAATAGCAGAATATGAGTTTACAGTTACACAATTCCGTTGAGTCTGAGCCCTGAGGCAACGCACCTTGAGAATGACGTGACTATCATCTGGAAGGTTTACTTTGACATCCATTACGACCGGAAGAGCTGCAGCCACAAAGAATGAATAAAATACATGTACATGCGGGTTAAGTGAATCTTCTTTAAGAAGGCGAAGCTGCAGTTACCCTTATCCTCTTTCTTCTTCTTCTCGCCCTTGCTCTTACCACGCCCACTCTTGGGCGCCATCTTCCAAATACTATCTCTGTTTTAAAATCAAGTGCAAATTAATGCAGCATTTCGATGTCACTCAAGGAAACTAACCAGATTATGTGACTGGTCCTCCAGCGGCTGTGAACCAACAGGCTAGTGGTACTGGTAGCATTAATAAACAAAAATGGAGTTTTAATGGAGACAAAAGAGTTCTAGACACTTGGGGAATTACAAGTGTGCGATAAGGAAGGAAGGGCTGAGATTTAAACTGATATTGGTATTATGCGTCCAAATAAGGAAGGGCTGAGATCAAACCTTCAGCACGACACAATGGCATTGCGTGTCCAGCTTCTGCCACCAGACAAAACCCATTAATATCCAACCCATTGGATCCTTGAAACACAGTCAAAACACCACTACCACTGGAATAATATTTGTGGTGATGTTGCTGACTGTGTTTCAATAATCCAATCGGTTGATCCTTTTAATAAAACCTGAACCCCTCACCAATCATCTTTTTTCAAAACTGGTTACATGGATTCCATCCAACCCTGCATACTACAGATTTATAAAGATAATGGTATGACCTGAAACAAGAATGTTGTGTGACCAATAATGATTCTCTTCTCTGAAAATGATTTGTTGATAAATGTAATAACTATCACCACTCACTTTTCACATGCTCACTACCTTAATATAAAAAGACATACGACATACTTGTCTAAATTACTATCATCAAGTTATCTAATGGATTAAGTACTCAGATCAGGGGAAATAATGTAAAGGTATATAAAAAGTGAGGGACTTGGAGTTGTATATGGTTAACTCTAAAAGGAATCAACATGCTAATTGGTATATACAACACGCATCCATGTTCTTATCATTCTAGACTTGCAAGGATTACCACATAATAATAATGCGTGTGAGTATATCCAAACACTGCCCAAACTCTAAAGTAAGGTTTTAACAACATGCCAAATACTACAACTCTGAAGAAACAGCTAAAACAAGTGAACCTGAGAATTCCCTAAAAGGCAAACTGGATGGTGCCTGTTGAAAAGCATAAAAAAATAGGCTGCTGGTATGCTAGAGTGATATTAAGAAAATACTTCGAAGAATGAAAATTGAAGGCTTACAGTCAGTTCTATGCCCTGTTGGCGACCTGATCCAACAAATATAAGTCTTTTACAGCCATTAGTCCTACGGCTGTCACACCACTCACCCAGGCCCCCATGAATAGAGATATATCTCATTTTCACCTGAAACATCTAGCATATTGTAACTTTAAAAAATGCAGGAACGATAATATACAAAGGTATTAACCAAGAAAGAGCATGAAGCTTTTTAGATCAGCCACAACATGCAGCATATGGGGAATCTTAAATAAATGTGTATCTAGAAGATTGATAAACTTACGTGACAGTTGCATATTGCAAGAGCGCTCCACCCTTTCCACATATTTCTCTGAATCTTCTATTCTACTTTTTATCACATTCTGTTCCGACGATTTTCCCACTTTTTCAGCTCATTTGACTTCTTTGTTAAGTTTCAGTCTCCCAGGTGCATTCCCATTGCTATCCATATAGTAAATGAACTCCTCAACCATATTATCCAACATCCTCTCCTCCGCCAACCGTATCCCTACACAGAAAAATATATCGCTTTCTACCAAGCAATGACCTAAAGCCCATTTCCCTTTCAGAACCGATCATACTCCCGAGCACCATCCGCGTCAGGAAAAAGCGATCGCGCATATTTCTTATCTCGATTCAGCCAGAAATTGTGAAACAGCAGCATTTTTCTCAGGATTTCTCACCTGTAAAAACAAGAATCCATCATACCTTGGTGGTCGGAAAATGTAGAAACTTAGTATTGTTGAATCATACGGTTCTTGGCATTTGAGAGCAAAAACCCACGAACCTAACGGATATTAGAGAATCTCGCTGACAATCAAAAAAATTTCCCGCTCGGAAGAAGATCCCCAATGAAACGACACCGTCCTGCATCTATCTAATTAACGGGCCTTATGATTGAGATTTGGCCCAATGGGTTGAAAACGACGTCGTTGTTGAGGCTGTTTAACTTAAACCCTCATCTTGCCCACAATAAATTGTTGGAGACGGTCGGAGAAGGGCTTAAACCCTGAAGGCCTAAATTTCTGAGCTGGGATTTTGTAGAGCGCGGGCAGGGAAAGCAAGAGGTGCACGGAGCCGCAGGCAGTTTCGAAAAGGAAGATGGGTGATGAGAATGCTGGTGGTGGAAAAAGGGGGGGATTTAGAAGTAAAGCTGCCGGTAGGAAGAGAAAAAGGAATAGTGCAACGAATGGAGAGTTTGATTCCCGTAGTAAGCCAAGGGGTGGAAACCAAGATGCTTTATCGGGGAGTCGAATAGGTATTGATCGTGAGAAGAAAATGGAAAAAATCCAAGAAGAAGCTTTTACGCATAAGAGTTCTGCAAGTTTAACAGGAAGTGAATCTTATCTCAGTGAAAGCAGGTATCTGATTTTTTTGGTTTTTTTGTGGTGGGATATAGCTACATTTGTTTGCTTATTGCCTTCAGGTTTGATGATTGTCCAGTCTCACCTCTATCACTTAAGGGAGTCAAAGATGCTGGATATGAAAAGATGACTCTGGTGCAAGAAGCAACCCTTCCTGTTATTTTAAAAGGTAAAAGTAAAGGTGTAGTAAATTATTTTATGTTTTTCATGAGCTCCAAGCCTTTCGTATTCCCACTTCAAATTATTTGGCCGTTCATTTTCGATGTGTACAGTCAGTGCTGATTATGTGTGTTACAGGTAAGGACGTTCTTGCTAAGGCAAAAACGGGAACCGGGAAAACTGTTGCTTTTTTGGTATAAATTCTTCCTTTCTGGCACTGTGCTGTGTAGCTCAGATCCTCATCGCTTTTCAAAATATTTTCATCATGCTATAAAATTTTATATCATCACGCTAGTTGCATAGGCACTTTGCTGAGCAATCCTTTGTCCCGATTTTTCCTTTGAATTCTCTGTATGCTGATTCCTGGAACCTGCATTTCAGCTTCCTGCTATCGAAGTTGTGGTAAAATCGCCTCAAGTTATTAAATCTGAAAAGCTAGCCCCGATACTTGTGCTCGTTATATGTCCAACTAGGGAGCTTGCTTGCCAAGCTGCTGCAGAGGCCAATAAGCTATTAAAATATCATCGTACTATTGGTACTAATGTTGTCATCGGTGGAACGCAGATAGCACAGGAACAAAAGAGAATGCGTTCAAGTCCATCGCAGGTTCGTTCATTTCAACCTTTTGAATTACTTTTGTTAATTCTTGGAGCATTCAACTTGTTTATATTTTTCGATAAAACACAGATATTGATAGCTACACCAGGAAGGCTTAGGGATCACATACAGAACACAGCTGGGTTTGCTACTCGGCTAATGGGAGTTAAAGTCTTGGTCCTTGACGAAGCTGATCATTTACTGGGCTTAGGATTCCGTAAAGAAATAGAGAGAATCATAGATGCTGTTCCAAGGCAGCGCCAAACATTGTTATTTTCTGCTACTGTTCCACCAGAGGTAATTCATGTAACCAGATTTGATAGCTTACCAAAAATATTCCTAAATGGAGAGAATACTTGTTCAGGTACGCCAAATTTGCCATATTGCTTTAAAAAAGGACCATGAATATATCAACACAGTGAAGGAAGGGGCGGACGACACGCATTCACAGGTATTTCTATAAAAAAATCTTCCAATCTTATTTTCCATATTCATTGAATTCCTTGTAACTTGAATGTATCAGGTCAAACAAACTCACTTAGTTGCTGAGTTGGACAATCACTTTTCACTTCTTTACACTATGCTGAAAGAACATATTGCAGATGATGTCCATTACAAGGTTTTCAACATTATGAATCTTCATTTGCTAAAAAAATATAGTAGTTATGTGATCCTGTGTTTCTGTATGGCAGGTTCTTGTTTTCTGCATTACTGCCATGATGACAAAGCTTGTTGCTGAGCTTTTGGGCAAACTTAAGTTGAATGTTCGAGAAATTCATTCCAGAAAATCTCAATCCTACAGAACCAGAATCTCTAATGAGTTTCGAAAATCAACTGGCATCATTCTTGTGACTTCAGATGTATCTGCGCGTGGTGTAGATTATCCAGATGTCACTCTTGTTGTACAGGTACCCCAATCTCCCTCCTCTAGAAAGATAGTATTCATTTACTTGAAGAATTCTAGCATCCTGCTTTCATACAGCTGGGTCTACCAGCTGATAAGCAGCAGTACGTGCATCGACTTGGCCGAACCGGACGAAAAGGGAAAGAAGGACAAGGTGTATTGTTGTTGGCACCATGGGAAGATTACTTTTTGTCCAGTATCAAGGACTTGCCCTTGTCAAAAGCATCTGTACCTATAGTTGATCCAGATACCCGCCAAAAGGTTAGCCATTTTGTATTTAACTTCGATCAGGGTTTTGTAATTCAATTTTCCTGCAGGTGGATCAGGGTCTCTCCCATGTACAGTCGATAACCAAAGCATCAGCGTATCAGGCATGGCTTGGTTACTACAACTCCAATTCACATATTGGTCGTGACAAACTCAAACTTGTAGAGCTTGCAAATAATTTCAGTCGATGCATGGGGCTTCACATCCCTCCAGCCATTCCCAAACGCGTTGTTGGTAAAATGGGCCTCAATAACGTACCTGGATTGAGGACCAATTAAATATATTCTTTCGTCCTGTGATGGTTATATTCTATGAAGATTTTGAAACAATTGTCAGGGTGTTTTTATTTATAAAATTTTGAGTGTTGGTTTCCTGCTTACGCTCTTGTGTGTTCTCTCTTAAATGCATATACAAACAGGGGAGTACATAACTGCAGTCTTGATACACAAAGCAAATGGAAAACGGACAATAGATGACATGGAAAGCCTGTCATCTTAAGTCTCTTGCAAGCATCTCCATGATCAAGTCATTCCAAGCATCAATTGGTCCTGGTAAGCACCAATGCAAGCAATCATTTTGAATCTTAACATGATCATCCTTCCCATCATATGGATGGTATTGTCGATAGACTCCCGGATGACCATCGGGCCTCAACAATGATAGCCAAGTTGTATCCAACAACCGCAATTTCAATCCATTCTTCTGTTGTGTTGCTGCCATATCAAATTCTTGAAGCTCTACATCTCGCATGAATCGATCAACTTCATTAATTCCAACTTCTCCTGGTGTGAAAGGCAGGGTTCTGTTACAGTATCCACCTGTATTCCATTCTCCATTTTCGAAGTGATCAGGTGTGGTGGTTCTGAAAATGATCAACGGCTTGTGGTTTGATTCAGTGAAGAATTTGAAGGTTGTGTTGAGAGATTTACGGTATGCGTAGTCGACTGCAATATCCGTTTTGTTGCTCTCGTAGCATCTGTGGCAACCTATGAGTTTGGAGTTATCATAGTAAAATGCAGATTTGAGAAACCATTTGCCTCCAGCGATTATAATGTAATCCAAATATTGATACTGATCTGTCCATTTGGTGTCGAGTTGATCAAGATGAAGCTGAATAATCCCAGTAGAAACACCATTGTCATCCTCAAAGATACGAGCTTTTGTAAGAAAAGGAGACCACACTAAAGAGACAGTGAAGTTGTAAGGGAGGAATGACCATCTTCTGTTCTTGTAAGACTCATCATGATAAACTTCCACAACATCTTCTACCTAAAGAAGAACAAACACGTCAATGTAACTTCCATATGAATCTCTTTCCATTCAAAAAATCAACTACAATTTTGGACCAGTTTGTTAAGGAAACATTAACAATCTCTGTCTTAAGAAGAAACAAATCATTGAAGACCCCTTCTCTCGTTCAGAAGAATAAAAAACTTGCAATCAGAATAAACACAAAATTCTTAAGAACAATCAAGTTGTGGGTAATTATAATTATTGAAGTACCTCTGAGAGCATGCAGAGCAAAGACTGGACTTGGTTGCGCATAATTGAGTCACCAACGAAAGCAAGTGATTTGTGTTTCATTTTGGTGAGAAAAGTCTTGGCATCAAACTTTGGCAAATCACAATCATTAGGTTTCCATCTCCAGTAAAGGTAATCTGAATCTGGCCTCCCGTTGGTCATACAATTTTGTGGCGCCTCAATAATGGAGCATGTACCGTTTGTATATCTTGGGCCTTTGAAATCCTGAACCCATCTTCCCATAAAGATGTCACAACTCTCTGTAACCAAACAAGAAATGCAGCAGCAATCAAGATCTACAACTTACAAAAGCAATTAAAAAGAAGAAGAAACCCACTTGCAAGATTTATATGGGGTTCATCATCGGAACCCACAGGAGGTGAAAGGGGAACAACGCTGTTAGAAAAGAGACGATAAGCAAATCCCATGAGAAGAAAACACCCACAAAATTTCAGCATTGTGGGTGAGAAGATGTTCATAGGGAAACTGGTGTTCACTCGCTTCATCTCTTCAGCACCCAAGAAAAATAAAGAAAGATTCAGATATTGGGTACAAGTGAACAAAAGTGAGGGTGGTTCAAGATGCATTTACTGCATCACATTCACGCACATCAAGGTCAGCAATTCAGCATCACCCGTATAAGTATAAATGAAGTCACCATTTCATTTCATTTCATTTTTTCAATGGAATTAAAGAGTAAAGACAACCCATCGCATGCATCAACGCTGACAGACGACAATTCTCATCACCATCGATGACCACTCTACTCCACAACATTAATAAGAAGGCGGTGGTGTTTTATGATCACAAACAAAACCCCTGAATTCAATTGAATTATTTAATAGCATGTCCGTACCATCAATTTAATATTAATAAAAAAAAGGAATTATAGATATCAAATTCGATAAATAATTATATTGGAGCGAAGCATTAGGAATTATGGGATCATACAAAAATGAAATCTCGTTGGTCGTTAAAAACTCTGGGGAATACATTGAAAAGGAGCAGTGAAGTTGAACTACTAATAAGCTGTGCTGAAGTAGCTTTTCTCACCATTTGCATGGAGTATTTGGAGCACCGTGTTGTTCGAGGGGCCGATGCACCGAGGAGTCTTGAACTGGCTGACGGCAGCACCGAGGCTAACGTAGTGATCAAGTATCTTGTGAAATGTTCCCTTCTTCACAAGTCGGAGCTCAAGAGCACCAATGGAATTGATCTTTCTTGATCCTACGTAGCCTGCATCCACAAAAAAAGTATCCAAAGAGTTGCAGCATTCTTGAAGGATATCATCTCGAGGTTCTCCGTCTATTTCCCAGTAGACGACATAGTGTCCAGGATCATTAGATGAATCAGCACGGCTTGTGAAGTCAACAAGCTCCAATTTCTCCTTAGAAAGTAGCTTGGCTGCTGCTCCCACGGCCAACTGCAAATCCTTTTCAGTGTTCTTGTCAATGTTGATTGTGAGAAGAAGGTTTCTTCTGCATATGAATTGGAGCTCAGGTATGGAGTTGTGAAATCCCTTAACTTTTACTACGTCCCCTAATCTGTAACGGTAGAATCCTGTAAAGATTAACACAATACCAACTCAATTCATCAGTTGTATGGCTCCAAATGGCCATTAGCAGATATTGGAATGCACAAAAAAGCACGAGCACCGGTGAAAGGAAGAATGGGGACGATTTACCTCCAAAGTTGGTGATGATGATCTCGTACTCTTCCCCTACCTTGACATCTGCTAGTTCCACAGGTTGGGGTTCGATGGTCAATGTGCAAGATCCCTCTTGCTTTTCACTTTGTAGCTGCAAAGGAAGGAATTCAAAATAACCAATATTCGGAAGAACTGTGAATGTGACCAGCTCGGGAGGTAGCTTAGGATTTATATTCACACCGATCCATCCTTCCGAGGATCCATAATCAGCGCTCAACAAAGGTACATCTCTGGCATAATGCTTAAGTTTCTTGACATAAGGCTCCATGGATCCTGTCATAATCCCATAAATGTACTTGGCATTAGGAAACAACTCTGGAATTACCCCACACCAGTTGCTCAGACCCAAGCATTTTTTAAATATGATGTTTGCTAATTCAGGGTCAGGCCTGAGAAGCTTTGACACAGCCATTCGAATTGATGGGACAGTAATTCTGCTGCATAGGGAACCTTCCCTTATATCCGTAACAATTTCTTCCCATATTTGTTCGAAGGTTCTGAATGCATGGACAATGCTATGGGCAAATGCAGATGAAATAACTTGAATTTCGTCTCTGGAAATGATTCCACAAAGAAGATGGCAGTAGAGAGATTGATAAAAGTCAGGTCCAAAGATAACTTCATCAGGGCTGCTGCAGGGTGTCTGCATGGCTTTCATAGTTTCCTTGAACTGAACATTTCTGTATACATTTGTGGTGGCAGTTCCAGCTACTAAGCCTCCTTTTGTTTTGAATTGTTTGCTGCTGTAGATGAACTGCAGTGCCTTCCCGTTTCCAACAGGATATTCCCTGCAGAAGATGGTAAAAAAAGGATAATCCACAAAACAATGGAGATATTCCTATACCTGTTCCTAAATGCAAAAGAGGTCTTGAATATTTGTATTGTGCTTTCCATTAATTCATCATTGAAGGGTACGAGCTTGGGCTTTCCCTCGGTTGTACCGGAACTGCAAATAAAAATAGAAGAGGCATGTAAATTGTAAAGAGAAGAGGGATGTAAATTGTACCTGAGTGAAATGGTAGTTATTGGTTTTCTTGTGAGGATGCATTGATTTGTGCCTTCAGCAATACAGTTAATGTCCGGTTCCAAGTCCTTGTGAGAAACAAGTGGAATACAGGCTCTGAAACTATCAGGGTCGGTTCTTCCATTGAGACCCCATCTTTGTAAGTATTCTGCTTTCCCATTTTCATCCAAGATTTTCTTCAGGGTTTCTCTCTGAACACTCCCAGCATCTCTTGTAAATTCCTCGAATTCTTCTATCACTGCATCCAAGTCTATATCCTCCACCATTTTCAAGGAAAATGAAGCTTCAGTGAGAATTTGTTTTATTGTGAAACAAAACTCAAATCATCACAACCTTCAGTGATCCATGACAGCCTAGAAGCTTATGAAAATCTGAAAGAAAATGAAAAATAAAAAACCACACTAATTTGTTTTGAACTCAAATATAATATTCAAAGAACGAATCCTTGGCTTAAGATAAATAAACTTAATAGCAATAAAGGAAATCAGACTTTTTGCTTCATTCCATACACGGGGTTAACTTAACATAGAGTGTAGACTGTAGAGCAACTTCTAGAAAGGCATGAAAAGTAAAGCTTTTTATGGAGAATAACCAGCAGCTGAACTATATAATATATAATATACATATTTATCGGTACGAAGTTCAATTCGTATGAGTGTCGTTATTCACTTTAGGAGTGGAGTAACAAAGAACGAGATTAAGAAAATGAAAAAAGATACCATCTGAGGATAATAAGACAATAACTGTGAACAGATATTGTCTTACTGTACAGAAGATATTCTTCCTTGCCAGAGCTCTGAAGAATCAGCAGCATAGACATGAGAAGTGGGGCATCACTATGAGCTGTGAGCAGCAACAACAGCTCATGGCCGATGTCATTTTCACTTTTATGTGACCTGCCCCTTTCGAGATTTCGCACAAACTTGAAGACCCTGCCAACTGCAATGACCATTTCTAAGGAGCTCGGACCCATTTTTTATTTCAGAACTCGTCATTTCAACCCACCAATTATTGGAAAAATACAAAACTATTTATGTCAGCTCCACGAAAACAATCAAGTTACAGTATACTAGATGAATTCCTACAAAATAATTCAAAATACCTTATCCTCATGTAAATGAGCCAGGTTTCATCTCCATGCATAATTAACTCTCCCTTTCACCAGCGATGCATAGCAGTTTACGGGGATACATCATATAAATATGATATATCCTGGGGCCCCATAAGCTGTAAATCTCATGCTTGGTTTCCCATGGATTATTGGAGTAAGAATAGCAGTGGTCCTAGTACGCTTGAAAGTGACAAGACCTTTAAAAGCCCGTAGAGACGTGAACGGGACGGGAAGACAATTTGAAAATCCTAGGAATCCAGTTCAGTTCTTCTCAAAGGTTGGAATTTCAAACAGAATAAAGGAGTCATCTTTTATTTATAGAAATTCACAATTTAATTGGACCAAGTCTACTATCTATGATATCATTCTTAAGTTTTGAGCTTTGGTCCGTTTCAGACTTGAGTGCTCAAATTATAAGTCGATTTATTTTTGTCGTTTAAATACGATGCGCTTTTCTATCGAGTTTTTTTTTTGTCTAAACCGATACGGACCAACCCGAAACCCATTCTTAAGCTCCGATACCATGTAAAAATTTAGTATTTAATGGGTCGGAAGAGTGCAGCCCAGTCCATAATATAAGTGAATTACATTGAAAAGATTTGAGTCAAGCCAATTACCTATGATATTACTCTTCTTATAAACTAGAACTTTTCTATTTCCACGTACGATGTGAGACAATATTTCAACACTCCCCTCAAATCGAACTGGACTTGATCCGATTCAAACTTGCTTCAATATACTCGGTAATACTCGAATCATAGATCAATCTATTTTTGTCGTATAGGTCCGATGCACTTTTCTATTCGAGGTTTTTTTTGTAAACCGGTACGAACCAGTTCGAAACTCACCCTAAAGTTTCGATAACATCTAGAAGTTCAGGATTTAATAGGTCCGAAAGTGTAATCAAATCCATAAGATAAATTAATCACATTGAAAATATTTGGATCAAATCAATTACCCATTATATCAGTGTATTAATATCTTGTTAACGCATTAGATCTATGTGATAACAACTAAAAATGGGGGCTCCAGCTCCAACTTTGAAGTCAAGGAGACAACAAAGCAAAATGTTACGGGCTGCCGCTATGTCAACATCAAATTATAAGCATGGGGACAGTTGTTGAATTGGGTCGCCTCACTAGCGAAAGACTTTTTCCGTGGTAGATGGGTGGACCAGTCGAAAACGTCGCCCAACTCCATGGCTTTTCCAATAAGACAAGGTAGGGGAAGATTGTCGGCATTCATAATCACAGTCCAATGCTTCCACAAACACATCCCCAACTCACCGACGGTAGTCAATTACCTAACCAGATTCAGGAAAACCGCTGTATATAATTTACTAACTGCTTTAAAATAGAATTAGAAATCCTCTTCTTCATGTAACCCGATTGGATTCCTAATTGGGTTTTGGTCAATTAGCCAATTGGATTCATTAAGTTGGGCCACCACCATACAAGCCCATTAATAATGATGAGGCCCTAGAACCCAAAGATCACAATTCTGTTTTGCTCAGAAAATGTAATCATTTGAAACACTGAAACACAAAAGTTAAATGGGTTTTAGCCTTAGTGCAATTCAGAATCCGAGGCGTGCCCAGATGTTCTTCGTGTTCTTGGACTTAACAGCTTCAACCGGCTTTCAGAGTTCATTCTCCGAGGTGTTCGCCCGATCGGGGTATTAGGCGGTCTTACTGAGCTTCCTCTCGGTCTCGGTGTGCCTGTCAAAACATTTTACTTCAACAACTACAATAGAATTTTCAAAGTGAAAGGGCTGTAGTAGTAAACCTGGTTGTATGCCGGTTTTTATTTCCAGGGACTTTCGTGGCAAAGATAGCCTCCTCAACATAACGTCCGGCGATGGCAAGGATCGCCTGTGGGTTGGGGAGGTTAAGGGGTCTTCTGAAGGAATCACATTATCATCATTTGATGTTCCTTCATCGCTGCCAGACTCTGAGAAATCTCTCTGGAACAAATTTGTTTTATCCTTCTCAGATACTCTGTAACTGAACATCTGAAATGGGATTTCATATATGGGAAGAACAAACTCAGAGTTTCCTCTATTTCTTAAAATCCCTGCTTCCAAATCACTGAAATCTGAAGGGGGTAGAGGCGCATCTGGCTGCCCTTGCTCCGTGTTCATTGCTAGGAAACGCTTTATGTGACGGAGAATTCTGCAAATTGATGAAAAACTTGGTCTTTGAGTAGGATCATTGTGCCAACATTTCTTGGTCAAACTTGTGAGATACTTGGGAGAATGGAAGGGGAAAAGCGGTCTTTCTCCTGCTCTGATGTTTCTGCTCATTTTATGTCCTTGTAGGTGTGCATCTTCAAATGGGACTTTCCCTGTTAACAATTGGAAGCATATCATTCCGAAGCTGTAAATATCAGATTTTTTGGTGCACTTTAAGTTCACCCCATCAACCGAAGGCTCTTGTTCTTGCTGTGCCAATACCTCTGGTGGAAACCAAATGAAAGAAGGGTGTGGGTATTGATGATCTGGTGGGGTTTTTGGAGTGAGACTGGATATGGAAGATGATAAGCCAAAACCAGATATCTTGGCATGCAAATATCCAGTGTTTCTCCCTTTGATGAGGATTTTACATGGTTTTAGGTCTCCATGGCATATTTTCTTTGAATGGAGATACTCCATTCCTCGAGCAATCTGAAGCATGAGATCAACTGCAACTGGTAAAGAAAAAGGTAATTGTTTTCTACGCCCACTTATTTCTTTCATGTAACTTGAGAGATCTCTGTTCATCAGCTCCATGATTAAGAAACATTCCCTTTTATCCTCATCCGTGAACCCACACAAAATTTGCAATATATTTGGATGTGAAAGAGTGAATTCTCTGTGAATCTGAGCATCAAGTTGTTCAATATCACCAAAGAAATGCCTTAATGCAAAGCTCTCCCCAAGCCAAACAATCTCTTTAAACTGGCTCCCACTCCCTAGCCTCTTCCTTACTTGGTAATCTTTACAACTCACAAACATGGAGCTTGGTAACAGAAGTTGATCCCCATCAACAAAGTCATCAGAAATATTTAAGTACTTGAGAAGAATATCTGCTAATCCACCTTCTTTCCTTGAGGTTAAACTCCCACTCTTTTTCATATCCTTGATTTTCTTAACCAAAAACAGTCTCTCTTCATCAAAAGCTGACTCTAACCGATCACAAAAATAAGGGGAAACTAAATATTCTTCACCAAAAAACAATTGAAATAACCTTGGATCTTTCAAATCCTTATGATACTTAAACGAGTGCAAAATCCTCTTCTTCTGCATCTCTTCTTGATCACACCCTGATGATATTTTTCCAGCCATTTCAACTGCCTCGATCACTGTCGGAATGCAAGTGAGCAAGTTATGCAGGAGAAACTCAACACAATCGTTATCACGGTAGAGTAAAATAGCCTTAGCCCACCAGTCTCTTGGTTCTAGACACTGCTTAATATAACCCTCTGCTTCTTTAAACACTTTAAGAAGCTCCTTCAATGGCTGATACATAGTTTTCCATTTTGTGTTCTTTTCTTCAAATTGCAAATGCCTTTTCATTTGCTGGGAAACTGTGCTGTAACCTGATGTTATCATTTCATCAAGTAAACAACATTGCCTAGGATTAAACATGCTATTATGGAACACCATCATCGCCTTTATACTTCCCACGGCTTCTCCAAGTTGTCTGAACTGTTCCATTTTTCTAAACCTCGCACTTACCAAAGATAGTGCAATATTCCGTGAACTAGGGCAGATGGATCTGATTCAACCAAACGAAAAACTGATCCAATAATTCAGAATAGGGAAAATATAATACACATTTGCATGAATTCCGATTTCCGAATACCAATACCAATACCAATACCAATACCACAAAGCTTGCTTGATCCTCCAAGAATTCCTGGATGAACATGGATCGTCTTCCCCATTGAAGGAATATCTTATTATTATTTGCGAATTGAAGGAATATCGTCTTTTTTATGTAATTGGAACTTGAGCATGGGCTGGTTAATCGGCCAACCCTCCGGCCCAATGCGATTAAAAGAAAATGTGGTGAGCACTTATTTGTATTGGTATATTTATAAGAAACAACTATCAAATGAGGTGTTCCGTCAATCGGTCCATTGGATATATAGATCGATTATTTAGAAGAAACTTTTTTTAAAATAGATTTAATTATAAAAAATAATAATTCCTTCAATTTACATGTAAAGTAACTCAGGCCCCAGAACACTACCAGATTCATCGTCATCTTCCCAGTGGTTTCTCCAATGAAATGATTCCAACATTTCACTTTTTCTATGGGTTGTGAATTGAAGAATGAATTTTTAAAAAAAACAAAATAGCTCTTCACCTTGTATGTGAATAAATATAATAATCAATCTGCCAATTAGGGCACAACACAGTCTCACTTGGAAAAGGCAAAGCACAAACGGGAATTAAAAAAATGAATGCCTACACGAAAACACCAAATATTTCTCATGTGCAAAGGAAAAGGTAATCAAGAATCAGATGGAGAAGAACTTGTAAGAGGTGAAATCCATGTCCGTGGAGTGAATCAAGTAGGTAAGCACAAGCGCAATCAACATCAAAATGTACGCTACGCCTTGGTCGATCGATGTGCCTTCATAACCAA
>RWGZ01001814.1:0-18867 GCA_009725065.1 Utricularia reniformis | reverse complement strand
GGTGATGGTGTTCCACGCGGCCGAAAAATAAAATCGGCCACGTGTAACGCCATGCCGCAGTGGTCTCAGCATCAGCGTGCTCTAGGTCACCATCCGTGTATGGCCTCCATATGAACTGAAAATTATACATTAACAAACGCACAAAATAATTTGTATAAGTCATTATTTATTACAGTACCTCTCGTCTCCCAATTGCATCTAGTGCATCTCGACAAACCCTTAGCGCATTATGCGCCATGTTCGTATGGTCCAGACGACCGGTAAACTCCCTGTAAAATACATAAACAAAACATTAAATTAAATTATTATAAAAAAAATAATAATAAATACAAACCTCCAACCGTAGTACTGGTAACTACGTAGGTCGAAGGACTCATTCGGGAAGCGGTACATGAACACCGGCTTCATAGCCGGAATTCTGGACCACGCCCATAGCTGAAAGTCATAAACAATATTATATTAGCTATTCATATGAGATTAAGTTTGTATAACGTTGACACACCTGTACAATTCGGAATGCTCCACCTACTGTCACGAGACCGGTCGAAGCCTTGCATAGTTTTCGATATAAGTAGACAAGTACGGCCGATCCCCAACTAAGTCCCGTCATCTCATCATCGTCTCTAAAGAGGTTCATCATGATGAGTTTTGCTCGGTCCCCATTATTATTCGGTAACAAAATTGAAACCACTATGAGTAGACAGATAGCCCGATCAAAACATAAGACCTCATCATCAGACTCAAATGGCAGAGCTGCCCGTTCCAACACATGCTCTCCCAGACCACGTAAACTGAAATTCGGATAACTAATAAACTCGTCTCTGGGAGTCTACCCGAACACGGCAGTGCTATACTGTTTCCACTCCCCAACATTCCTATTGGGTCGTGGACCAGTGATAACATTGCCCAATATGGGCAATCCTCATATGAGTGACACATCCTGTAGTGTCACCGTGGCCTCGCCCATCAGGAGGAAGAATGTATGCGTCTCGGGTCGCCACCGCTCTGCCATAGCAGTCAACAAATGATTATCCAGCTTGATACGGATCGTCTTGAATACTCCGTAAAACCCCTACCGTATCAAGCACGCAGAGACTCTAGCATTCAACGCCACCAGCTTACTCAAATAATAATCGCCATGCTTATACTAGATCATCGAACCATGCTCTCCATTTATGATGTTCCTACTAATGTGATGATTCTGACGATGTAGGACACTTCCGTTTATGGGAGCACGTGGTCTGCCACCTTCCATATCTATTACACAATAATGTACAAAACATAATAATAATAATTCAAAAATACAATATTTAAATTTAAACTAGCAATTGACAATAATAAATAAATTAAAATACAAATAATAAAATATTTAAATTACTAAAAACTAAATTGTACCTAAATTTAGAATATTTTTTCGGACTTCAAAACACGAAACGAATTTTTTTCGGGGTGATTTCACAAGTGAAATCACCCTATATTTATACATAGGCGAGTAGCGGACGTCGTCCGCGGAAAGCTGACGTGGACAGCTATAACGGACGTCGTCCGCTACTCGCCCTAAAACAATATTTGATTTTTCCATTTACATTATTATCCCAAATTAGCCAAAACATGCACGCTATTTTGTAAAGATCAAACTCAAGTTAGCAAGTTTTCCTCTTTTCAAAGGCTTCCAATTGAAATATTTTACCCAATTCAGTAGGCTTTATGGTGTAAGAGCATTGCTATTTCGTAGCGTCGATCCTTAATCCTCAACTCATCTCCAAATAACTTTAAAAAATATCCATTTTAAATATTAACAACTTCGTCACAATATCTCATAATTGGTCAAATCACACTATGGCGTCAACAAGTTATGCGGCACCGACTCTTCAATTTTTCACATTTTCCCGTGTCGAGTTGAGTTGAACTCTTCGACTCGCTCTGACTTTTGACACTTGACACAAAATGACGTCGTTTTTATTTCTTCATTAATTTGATTTTTTTATTCATCAGAAACATATCTTATGTGCTTTCACGAATTTTTTAATATTATCGATCTACTTGTGAATTCTTTGTACAAGCGATGATAGATCAAAAAGTGGTTGTGTTTTGGGGAGATGAAAGGATCGACGAACGATATTCGTTTTTTATAAGTTAAATCTTCTTATGCAATTTTTACAAATTCTAACAATTACTTTTTTTAATTTTGCTTTTATTTAATATTATTTTATTTAATAATCCAAGTCGAGTCGAAAATCTGATTTCTATACTCTTGCCGAGTTGTGTCGAGTCGAGTCGCACCGAATCGGTCGGACGAGTCGATGCCGCATAGTCAACAAGTTTTACTCTTACCAAAAGTCAATAACTCATTGGTTTTCTTACAAGAATACACAAATATCCCAAGACAACTCATCATTTCACCAATTGGTCACTAAGTTGTCCGTGGAACGTCTCATAAAGAATATCTAAGTCTACTTAGATAGTATAATTATAATCATGTGCTTCAAAGAAATTTAGGACAAACTTTATGTCCTCCTCGCAATACAAAGTCTTTATCATTGGCATGTTGAGGATCCAATGTCTTTTTATTCATATCTTGTCTCTAAATTGCATAGACTTTAAATGAGAAGGGAATTGTACACCTAAAATATACACTATAACTCGGCTTTTGTTAGTCAACAAACTCGATCACAACCAAATCAAAATACTTACAAGAAACATCTACACACTTCTCCTCAAATGTTAGTGGGTATATGGTCCAAATTCATCGCCTCGAGGATACATGAATCGTAAATCTCGACCACTCCTCAATGGTATATCGGTCGATACGTCAAATATAAGGTAATATCGTTTTTTTCAAATACCAGCCAATAATGAGTTTTATGATTGGATTCCGTATACAGGCCATACATGTTGGTTTCTTTACCTGTATAAAATTATGAATTGATATAAAAATATTATTTATAATAGAAGTCATAGTTCGAAATAGGATGGTGATTTTTCCAATTTATGTGGACTTGACATTAGAGGTGAGATTTTTAAGACCAATCCATAGAACCTAACCGGCCCGAACCTAAAAAGATCGGCCCAAAACCAACCTTTCGTAATTGAGTTTGTGTTTTGGAACCTAACTTTACAATTAGGTTTAAGGTTGGTCTCAATATTCATAGAACCTAAACCCGAAGGTCTTTTGATGGTTTGGTCTTCACTTACATGCTTAGGATCAAAACCAAGTTTAAATCTCGTAAATATAAATTTATTAAATTTTAAAATGATTTATATATTCAAATATTTATTATTTTCAATTTAAATATAATCTTCCATAAATTATTTATAAGTGTTATTATATATTTCAAATTTTTGAAATTTGTAAATATAATTGAATCGAATATTTTTCAATCATTAACTTTTATACTAAATATATGAGTAAACTAATAATAAAAACAAAAATAATCATCTAATAAATTCTTAAATGATCATTTTATTATTATTTATAATTTTTATAAATGATATATTTTGTAAAATATTATTTTGATATATAAAAATATAGGGCTAAAGACCGAATCAAGATCTAACTGAAAACTTAGTCTTTGGTCCCGAGTTGATATCACTTATAAAGACTTAAAGATCGGATTAATAGGGCTTTTATATAAAATTAGGATCGTGATCAGATCTTTTATAAATGTCAAAGACCAAAAAAAATATTCCACTTGAGTACTAGACAAAGGCCCAATATCTAAGCCCAAATACGAATCTTAATTATTTATCCTAAATATTATTGGTATTATTTTTTATTAGTAGATTTTTACGATTCTTTTATCGATTTAACTTAACCTAAAAAATAAGACATGGAATGACGCACAAATAAATTTTAGATGAACCCAAGTATTAAGAGAAAACTATGGATCACAAGTGATCAATCATTATCACCAAATAAACAAAACTCCAACCACACTCGATTGGACTCTCATGCTGATCGCCATTTTGAATGTTGATCATCATATGTCGTTTGATCCTAGCATTATTCCCCAACTCGGATATCGGAATTAGTCAAAATCTAAAATTTAATATTAAACTAATTTTTAAAATTCAATTATTGGTTCGATAAAAAATCAATTTACGATTAATAATTGGTATAAACATTACTCAGGTGTCATGGTTCAAACCAATGTTTTCATACCGGACGGTATACCGTCCGGTACGTCAAATTTAGCTCAATACCGTATTTTTTTTGGTACCGCCCGGTACCGGGTTTTTTCGGGTCTGACCATAAAAAACTAATTAAATATTATTTTAAAAAAAATTAAATTAAATTAAATTTTGGTACCAGTCGGTATTCCTTTCGATATACTGGTCGTACCGTTCATACCTGTCTGAAAAGATACGTGATTCCGGATCAATATGAAAACATTGGTTTAAAGATATAGGTAAAGTTAAAATATGTAATTTGTTGTCTTTTTATTAAAAAACTAGAAATTCGTGTGGATAACTAACTTTAGTATATTCTATTTATATCCAATAAATAAATGTCAATAAATTTAAATTAAAATAAAGTTGAGGAGACAGACAAATTTGAAAACTAGTGGTGCTAAAGAAAAGCAAGAGAACAAGATGCTGGCTGGAGTGGGGGGTTTTCAAATTCGAATTTGACACAACTTTTAATACCAATTTCATTATTTTTTAAAATACATAGTAAAATATATCTTTAAAGTATATTATATATCATGTTAACATTTATAATTGTGAATTAAGTTTTGAATAGTGAAACCCATTTCTCATATATTAATTAATTTATTTTATATATTTTGTCGTAAATGATTATATATGAATGAAAATTGAAAAGATGCTTCGATTGGAGTCATTTGACTGTCTTGGAACGAACCCGCGGAATGAAACTGTGCGTTAAAAAGGGAAAGGAGTGCGTTGATGATCGCAATGCTCTTCTCACCTCGTCCTTCGTCAAACCTAGATTTCTTGTTTCGCTCATCAGCCGCTGCCGCCGCATCCGACTGGATTTCTTAGATATTCATGTATTGGGATATAGTACGCTTCTTAGGGTTTCTCTTCATATCTGTGTTATTTCTTGGCGCGGGTTGATTTAATTGCACAGCTCTAAGGCAATGCTCGCTGTAATTGGGATTTTGATGATTTTCTTTGCTGTGGTTCGCCACAAATGGAGAGATGCGGCTGCAAAGAAGGAGGAAATTTTGAGGCTTGTCGCTATGGCCTCACGAGAAGAGGCGGAAATTGCCAATCGAGATAAAGGTTATGGTTTTCCAGCTTCTCCTCTGCCCCAGCCGACTCAGGTTCAAGAGCGTTTTTATTGCGTAATTTGTCTTTCCCCCACCACTACTAGGTGCTCTCAGTGCAAGGCTGTAAGATATTGGTGAGTGTTTTTGTTGCTTTCCTTCATTATGAAACGTGTTTTTATGTACGAATAACGTGATATACTGGAGACTTGAAAGTAAGCAAGCTAAGTTCCAGACTCGGCTGCTCTTGTTTATTTATTTGTTTCTGAAAGAATGGTTTTTTTATTTGATGTTTACTTTTTAAAAAAACTTTTGGTATTCTTACAAGGATGTTCACTTTAATCTCCTATTTTTTCATAGTTCTGGTAAGTGTCAAATAATTCACTGGAGAAAAGGTCACAAGTATGAGTGTCAACTTGCAACCATATATCGTGGTAGCATGGGAAATGAATGTGTTGTGCCAGCAGTTCCTTGTGATCAGGGTGAGATGTATATCAGTGATGAAGCAAAACGCCTTCTTCCAGATTATGGAGTCTTAAATTTCAAAAGCGATTCAGTGCCTTCGTTTTCCTTCCCTCCTGATCAAAGTGAAGTATCTCTCAATTCTGCAACCAGTGAGTTTCATGACTCAGATTCATCTCTTGGACGAGCGCAAACAAGTTTTGGAGACAGTGATTCTCATTTTTTTCAAACAACTTCTGACTCCAAGAATGTAGAGATAGAAAAGACACCTATTTCTAACAATGATGATTCTTTACAGCTAATGAGCACCAAAAGTAAGAGAACTGATGGAACCATGTTAGATGAGCTTGTTCCTGGAAATTCCGGCATGAGGAATTTGTCGTCTTATAGTTCTATGAGAAAATTTGCTTCATCTGAAACTCAAATAAATCAAGCTCCTGCGGATACTGTAGATGTAATGAAATCCTTTTATCTTAGAGGGTCAGACAAGCGCCAATTACCAAACGTGGAATTAAAAAAATCCAACAGTTTGAAATCTGTGAACATCGCTTCTTCTATTCAAGAATGGAAAAATGAAGCTTACATGTGCACCGACAGAGAAGCAAGATCTACATTGTATAAGAGTTCAGGAAATGATCAAACGAATATCCAAAAACCTGATAACTTGCAGTCTTTTGTTTCTGAGGCAGAACCGAAGTCTATTAGCAAAGGACTGAAAACATCAGTACGTAAAATTGTAGAAAGCTTTAGAACTTCAAAGCACTCAAACTCCTATTTATTTGACATTGGCAAGGACTCCATAGATATATACAGCAAACAGGTTCTTATCACTCTACTGCATGCTAGAGCTTGGTATTTGCAACACCCTTTCATTTCTAAATGCTCCCTTTTACAGGTTGTGTTTCTTCCCAAGATTTTTCCACAGCTGTATTCTTTTATTGGTGTGGAAATTCACCCTTTTGGTCTAACAAATTGCGGGAATAGGTTATTTTCACTTTAATTTTTAGCAATTGTGTTCTGTAGTTATTTATGCACTTTGGTGCAAGTTTCATGGATATTTTTCTCTTATTGTTAATGCTGCTTATTTGTTCATGTTGCAGCTGCTATGCAAATTCAGTGCTGCAGTGCCTGCTTTTTACCCGTCCACTTGCTTCTTATTTCCTTCAGGGTTTGCACTCTAATGCATGTATGTGTATGATTTTGCATGTATTTAAGATCTATAATGGTCCCATATTTTATTTCTTCCTTAACAATGTTTAGGCCGGAAAAAGGATTGGTGCCTTATCTGTGAGTTCGAAAATCTGGCGCGAAAGGGACAAGGAACAAACTATCCTCTATCTGCTGTTAGAATTTTATCTCAAGTAAAAAGAATTGGAAGTCATTTATGTCTTGGACAACAAGAGGATGCTCATGACTTCCTGAGGTTGTGCCTTTTCTTCTATGTTTTTTGGGGTGAATGTAAGTGAAAGCCCATATACTAATTCTTTTTTCTTGTTAGAAATGTTGTGGAAAAGATGCAATATGCATGTCTTGAAGAATCTGGTTTTTCTGGTTCATTGGCTGAAGACTCAACCCTCGTCGGTCTTACATTTGGAGGTTATTTACAATCGAAGGTATGACTACAATTTGGTCCCCCTTTTCATGTCAGATATTAGCACTGAACTTTCCTTTTCAATTGATTTTGGTATGTTATTTTTTATATCATGGTTACACCTGCATTTTTCAGGTAAAATGCATGAAGTGTTCTGGAAGATCTGAGCAGTGTGACCGTGTCATGGATCTTGCTGTGGAGATAAATGGGAATATTCATTCACTCGAAGATGCTCTCACTCAATTTACTTCATATGAAACACTCGAGGGAGATGATAAGTACAAATGCAGCAGGTCTAGAATTGTAATTGTTTTTGCTGATTTTACTTGCTTATCTTCCATTGCACATTTCTGTGCCCTTAAAATGCAATTTTTGGGTTTTGAAAGTAATCCAAATAGTATTTATGGAGTTCAATTTCTTCTTTGTTTAAGGTTGATTGGTGCTAACTTCAAATTCAAATGATACTGATTAATGTTTCAATGAAGGTGCAAATCTTACGTGAAGGCTAAAAAGAGACTGACTTTAGCTGAGGCGCCCAACATTCTTACAATAGTTCTGAAGCGTTTCAAGGTATTCTTTCTGACTAAAGTATTATTCTTTTACATGACGTCTGACCATTGATATACAATTTGGATGCAGTCTGGAAACTCAGAAAAACTGAATAAGTTTGTTCGATTCCCTGAAGATTTGGACTTAACTCCATATATGAGCAGATCAGGCGATGGATACCCAATGTATCATCTGTATGCTGTGGTTGTTCACTTGAATATGATGAATGTTTCATACAGTGGTCACTACATAAGTTATGTGAAAGATTTCAAGGGAGCATGGTTTAAAGTTGATGATAGCAAGGTATGCGGCTTTTGATGTAGTGTTGTTTGATCTTTCATCCCATTGATTGTTATTTGCTGAATCTGTTGTTCGTGAATCTTCTTATTAGACCTTCATTCTTTGGTCTTCTGTCAATATGAAATGCAACTGTTTTTGAATGGAAGTTGATCTCTAAAAACACTGCATTCACCATTTTTGAAGGATCACTGAAAACCCTGGGTCCTGATAAAACACCGAAATTTATTTTTCATTTATTTTTCGATGCATAGGTTTCTTGTTGAACTACTGTGTTTCTGAGATTTTTTTGGTCTTATCATTCCTAATGACATAGAGGCAATCTTGATATGCTCCTTTGCAGGTTATCCATGTGGACGTGAAGACTGTACTATCTGTAGAAGCATATATACTTTTCTATGCGAGGTAGTTTTTATTTCGCTGTAAGTTTTGTTTCAAAATTTACTTATTTCTTGGGAAAAAATTAAACCATTTCTATTCATCAGGCATGCAGTAAGTATCCGGTCCTCTGTCATGAACAACAGCATGCATTCTGATTATAGGACCAAGATGAGCATGGAAGCTGTTTCTGCCCGTACCAAGAACAATATCTCCAAGCCCAAACCAACCACCCATTATCCAAAACTTCTTCATGAGTTTGGGAATCAACCATATTGGACACTGTCTGATGATTTCTTTGGCAACATAAGGGGAGAGAATGAGAAGAGGATAGACTCTTCTCGTAGGAGCCCAGTGCCGGATTCATTAAGTGATAATTCTTCAATCTTCAGTGCATCAGATTCTGGGTCTTACACCACAGACAGTACCAAGGACTCAGACATATCTGGATACATATTTGGTTCTAGTGGATACCACCCATGAATTTGAATGTTCTGTCATAACAGAAAGAACAAAGGCTACTAATGCAAATCAACCAAGTGGTCGATTCGAAGCACCTGGTCTCTAGTGACATGGATGTTCTCACACCAAAGCATTACATACCCTACCTTTGTTTCTATGTACTACTTTGGCATAACAACTTGGGGATCAGCAGCATTTAAGTGCTCGAGTTCTCGCTGCCATTCTGATAAGGCCTGTGCATTTTGATCATCGCTCCATCAAAAGGATTCCTGGGTGAGACACAGGACCCGGTGACGGGTGCATCTTTGTATATATCTGTCTATTTTTGCCGATCTCGCATTAAAATATCACTCATTTTACCTCCATGTGGCATCTAGCTTTGCAGAATGGCTGCACCGTATTGCCTGCCCCTCTTCTATCATTGAGCTATGTCCGAAGGGACAATAGCTTGAGAAGATAAACTCAAAGCATTTTTAGAGCGTTTGAGTTTGCCCCAGTGGGTGCCTACCCATTTTGAATGAGGAATTAGCTAGTCATATCTGTGGTAGGAGTAGGCCTTCATATTTAACCTTCTCTTTAGACTCAGGAATAACTTTATTTGTTATTCTCAAAGTAATGATAGCGTTAAAAAACATTGCTGTCTTCAGGTGTAAATGGAGTGATTGTAAGTGTTTTCCAAACCCTTCATTGTCCACATTTTTATTGTGATATGTGAAATGTACTTTTAAAATTTGATGTTTATGCCACTTTCCTTGTTCTGAGGATGACCAGCTTTTGTATTCGTAGTTTTTGTTCATCTTTGTTGATATTTAGGAACTAAATTGAGATCAATTTTTATTGGAGCTAATACGGTTATTTGAAAATGACATGTAAATAATGCAGGTGACAGCCTAATCCCAAGTGAAGCTGAATGGCATCAATAGGCAAGGCAACTGACAAATACAAAATAGCAGCAAGCAAAGTACCCAGAAAGTACGATAATATAATAAGTATTACACAAGTAAAGGACTCATGAACTAGTATGATGGGGCTGGTGCCGCCGAGTTGGGATATGTGGGAGGCTTTGTTTCAACTGTTGGTATTAGCGGCGGAGCTACTGATGGAATGGGGGATTTTGGAAGTCCCGGTTGTGGCTCTGTTCCCTGGTATGGCAGTGGAGGTAGAATTGCTGTTGGGATCACTGGAAGTTCTGGCTTCGGAAAAGCTGGTAGAGGTGGCAACGGCAGTACCGGCTTCGGCCTAGGCAACTCCAGTGGTGGCAGTTTTCCTTGGTTTGGCAACTCAGGCAGCGGTGGCAGAGTTGTTGGGATCACTGGAAATTCCGGCTTGGGAATCGCTGGTAGAGGTGGCAATGACTGTTCAGGTAGTTTCATTGGATTTTGTGGTAGTACCGGAAGTGCCGGTGTTGGCAGAGTTGTTGGGATCACTGGAAGTTTCGGCATCGGAAGCGCTGGTAGAGGTGGCAATGAATGTTCAGGTAGTTTCATTGGATTTTGTGGCAGTACCGGAAGTGCTGGAGTCGGCAAGGGCAACTCCGGTGGTGGCAGTTTCCCTTGGTTTGGCAACTCAGGAAGAGTTGTTGGAAGTTGGGGCATTGGCTCAGTAAGTAAACTTCGAGCTGCGAGGCTCAGATGAACGCTTGAGAATGAGAGCATGATACACAAATAGTAGTAGATTTTGGGTGCCATGGTTTTGTGCTTATTAATGGCTATGAATCGAAGCATATTATATAGTGTGAAGTTGATCAAATATTAGTTGGGAAGTAGTTCTGGTAAGGAGCAAGATTCCTTCTGTAGGTAAACTCCCTTAGGACATTTTTCACAACTTGTAGGGTTTGGTGAAATGCAGCTCAGCGGCAAGCAATTATAGATTTAAGGTATTTTATTTAGAATTTAGGGTTTAGCGTTTTAATTATTAAATATCCCACACTTAATTTACTTGACTTGTTCTTATAGAGTTATATAGCTAGTTGCCTGAATGTTACATATTAAATATAACAATGGAAATGAACAAAATTAGATAGTGAATTATGATCAACTTTATGGTTTATAGTGTTAAACTTTATGATATATTTTATATTGTGTATTATGTAATAAATTCAGTAATGTTTAAGTGAAAATAGTTATTATACCATTTATCACTATAGTATTTTTGTATTTGGTAATATTGAAAATTAATTCAGTAGCTTTATTTTATAGTATAGGAGGAGGTAGGTTATTCATAGATTCTATGAGTATAAAATGTGGTGCCATTTTTATATAAAAGTAATATTTTAAATTTTCGGTATACCTGGAAGATTCGGTCGTATTGGTTTTGGTAGGTATTTTTATAAAATACCTTTCGGTATTGGTTTTAAGTGAATCGAATCAGAGCTAACTTGTTAGATATAAGAAAAAATAGATATGATGTTTTTAAAATTTTTTTATTCTTATTTTTTTGAATTACGAATAATATAAATTGAGAATGACTAAAAAATTGTACATTTATCATATGTTAATAATTTATTTTATTTTATTATCTCGATATACCTGATGCATATATGATATACCAATGTCATGAGTTTATCCGATATATCGATCATTACTGATTTTTAAAACATGGTATAAAAGAAGACAAAAATATTGAAAAGACTCATCATATTTATTTTTGATTTTTTTAATATAAATTTTATTTTATTAAAATGATTTGAGATCACCTAAAAGCTAATCACAAATCAAAATACAACTTTTAAAATTAATAGCTTACATATAGAATTGCATCACAATGGGCTTGTATTCATTCTAATATTTGAAGTCTAGCGATATTTCCATTATTCTTGATCTACTGAAAAGTATATAAATATATTTTCAATATACAATTGGAATCAAGTATTTCAATTATTGAATAATATTTTATCCCTCATGTACCATATTAAGACTATGACGAAAAATTTCATGGTCTTTCTCATCGTATTGTTTACTATCTTCTTTTGCACTAATATCATATTTCTTCTCATGTATTAAGTTGGCATGAATATGAGCTGTGTTTCCACTACAATGAAAATTCTGCCCATATTGATTTAAAAACTTCACAATTTCAAAATAAATGTCCTAGCGATTCTTATCCTTTAAACACATTTGATTTTGTTATATTCTTATAATTATGTTTTAAATTTACTAAACTTTAAAAATTCTATTGAAAAAGTTATGTATAAGAGAAAATTATATATTCAAATTTTAATAGTTGATAATTTAATTCTCATTATTTTTAATGACAGAGTTTTCAGGTTTGCAATTTGATCATCCAAGTTTAAATCTGGCAAATTAGATTCTCAACGTGGCAAAATTGATCTCTTAAATTTTATTTTGTTGATAATTTCAATTGTCAAAATTGAAAACTTCGGTGACTAATTATATTATATATACTAAACTTTGTGATTCATTTTGTCAACATTTTTACTAAGTAATGAGAAAGTGGCAAAACTTTAGGGAATAAAATTGTCAAAATTATAAAAATATATGGACCAAATTTGATATCATCCAATTTATAACACTTGGTCATATTCAAGGGGTGTTCAACTGTCAATTTTTTTAATCTAGGTGTTAATTTTTTCTAAGACACCAATCTTTCCTATATTTCATCGGGTAAGATTCAAGATGGGATAAATTGATTTGAAAATATTTTAAAATTTTTTAATATTATAATTATGTAATATATATATTTAAAATCTATCGTTATATTATAAATAATATTACGATTGTTAGGCAATATCAATGTTTAAATTTCCGGTATACCGGAAATTTTGGACGTACCGACTTCGGTTGATATTTTGGTAAAATATCGGCCGGTACGGGTATTTTGCGGGTCGAGTTTTGTTTTAAAAAAAATACAATATGAATATTTTATAATTTAATTTATTTTAATATTTCGGTACGGATCATGTACATATCTTGTATACCCGATATATATCCGATATACTGATCCAATGAGTTTGTCCGGTATACCGGCCGGTACCGGTTTTTAAAGCATTGGGCAGTAGAGGTGAGAAAACAATCGATTTATTGATTTACTAGTTTTAACCGGTTCGATTGTAGTTCGGTTTTCAATTCTGATTTGATTTAACTAAAATTGGATGAACTAATTGCTGATTTTATTTGCTTTAGGTTACTGAGTTCATGTTTTAGGGTTTATCTATTAGTTGATTATATGTTTAATTTATAAAATATAATAATAAATATATTTAATTAATTATTATTATAGAATGTTTTATACTCGTAAAAATTACAATCATTAATTTAGCATATATAACTATTCCTACAATAAAAATATCATCATGAATAATTGGCACTCACATAATTATAATTAATGATATACAAGAAAATAAACTTTTAAATTATAAATATACATAAATTGGTGTAATGATGAAATATAAGTTATTATTGAATTTAATACTAAAAATAAAGAAATATAATATATTGAGAGAGAAAAAGATAATGAAATTTTGGAATGGAGGTAACTTAGAAAATAACATTGATATGAAATTTGAGGACTTAGTTCGTTTAGGTTTGTGATTGAATTATTGCACGTTGAACATGTTAATGCCCAATTCAATCACAAACCCAGCTTTGGTAACATGCCTTAAGTCTATGGCTATGGTTATCCTCCTTTTAAGTTTTACGAGACACGCGGCGTAGGGCGGGGTGAGCCCAGTAGTGTGGCAGAAGTTGGCCCCTGAGTCGAAAGAGACAACCAGAAATGCAGATTTATTCGGTGGAAAGAAGAAGAAGAAGAAACAATTCATTAATTCTTCTCCACCTCCAGTTTCTGGTCTGGGTTTTGTTTCTCGGTCTCCTTCTTTTGTGATCGATCGGCCTTTTGTCCTTTAGGTTAAAGGGATCCTCCCAATCAAACCCTGTGTTTCAATCTGGATCTGAGCGCGCCGCGAATGAAGTTACTGTCTCTCCATTTCTTCCTCTTCCTTTGGTTCTATAAATATTGACTTACTTCATCTCGCCTTTCTAGTTTTCTGAACTTTTATCCTATTGTTCCACTCCTAAAATGGCAAACTCACGCCTTTTTCTCCCACTTATCCCTCCTCTTTTTCTTGAAACCCACTTCATTTAGAAACCCTTTTTCGTGCCCTCATTTCTGAATTCTGAATTCTGATCTTTAATTTTCATTCGGAGCTTGTATTTTTTATGGCGAGAGAAAAGATTCAGATAAAGAAGATCGACAACGCATCTGCACGGCAGATTACCTTCTCCAAAAGAAGAAAAGGACTTATCAAAAAAGCCGAAGAGCTTGCTGTTCTTTGTGATTCTGATGTTGGTCTCATAGTCTTCTCCTCATCCGGCAAACTCTTTGACTACGCTAGCTCCAGGTATCACTTCTGTTTTTGTATATTATATAACAATAGCAAGAGAGGCAGCTTTTTTTGAGGCGCAGATCAAAGATCCATGAACTTTTGCCTATTAAATAACATATTTATTGGATTTGTTGCTTCTTTGTAGAGATTTTATTGGATGAATGATTTACTCGTCTTTTAAAAGGACATAAACTGGGTCTGGATCTATCCGTTTACTGCCAATTTTAGAGAAGCATTATCTTCTTCCTTCTGATCTATCTTCTGATGATACTTACACCTAAGGCTGAAGAAGACTAGTCATTCATCTCATCAGTTTAACTGTTCATTTTTTCTTTTTTTTGTTCTTTGAGATTTGCTCACTTACTTACATTATTCCGTATCACTAGACTCTAGCGTTGAGTTTTTTACCCAAATAGCCCAGTTTGTTCTTCGTAAATGCTCAAAATCTACAGTTTTGAAGCCCTATTTTTGCCCGACTTTATCTGATTAGGGCAAAAGTACGGTTCTTCATTACCATAACAAGCTTCATTTCAAGGGTAGAAATGCTTTTAAAACTCCTACTTCTAATCTCCATTTAGACATGCTTTTGATCGCATCTGCTGCATTCCTACTTCTTCCTACAGCGTCCATTAATCCATGTTTTTTGCCATGACAATGGTTTAGATCATCATTGAAATAACGAAATTGTCCCAAATTGGAAATTATAGGAGGGTAAACCATATTAAATGATTTGTTCAAGTCTTTTATGGTCACACTTCCCGTTATACGTTATATCTAAACACACTTCCCACATGAAATTGATCAACCTCTAGAAATTTAACATGGTAATAGAAAAAATCTTGAGTGGCATTGTCGGGTAGTCCGGTCTAATGAAATTAAGTCGATCGGTAATCCACCGATTTGAATTATCAAGTCCAACGTGTCATGTGATTGGACTTGTCCCACATCGGAAATCGAACGTGGTGTGAATTGATTTATAATAAGGAATCAAGACTATACTAAATGATTTGTTCAAGTCTTTTATGGTATAATATCCTCCTCTTATATGCTATATATGTGCATATTTCCTACGTAAATTGATATGACTCTAGAAATTCAAGAGGTTTAGATGATCATCTATTTGTATATCCCCGAATTCGGGTTTTTTGCAGTATGCAGGATATACTAGAGAGGTATGATTTGCATTCGAAGAACCTGAGTAAGATGGGGCAACCATCGCTTCAATTGCAGGTTCTTCTCTTTTCTTTAACAAAATTTCATCTTGCACTCATTTTTCATGCTTAACCAGTATCTTATATACAGTTATCCGAGGACAGTGCATGCTCAAAACTTAGCAAAGAATTAGCTGACAGAAGCCATCAAATCAGGTACACATAACTGTTACATTATTATCCATAATAAGAAAGATTAATGAAATGTAAGTTAGGCTTATGCGAGGGGAAGATCTACATGGATTAACTATTCAGGAGCTTCAGCAGCTCGAGAATGCACTTGAAACTGGATTAAGCCGTGTAATGGAGAAGAAGGTCAGGGTTTCACTCTACAATTTATATCATTCTTTATGTTGTAATACAGTTTCACAGGGGGAGAAGATCATGAGCGAGATCAAGCGTCTACAAGATAAGGTTTGTTTCTGGTTAAACGAACTTGTGATCCTTCTTTTACACTTGACTTGTTTATCAGGGAAAACAGCTTATGGAAGAGAACGCAAGGCTGAGTGAACTGGTACTTCATATATATATGTATAATATTGCAAGCAACCCTGCTGTGAAACTGCTCTTTTTATCATAAGGCGACTGAGAAGGAAACGGCGACGGCTGCTGATTCGTCGGAATCCTTCAATGCTTCCAACTCGGGTGGACCTCCTCCACATGATGACGATAGCTCTGATACTTCTCTTAAGCTCGGGTTAGCCGTTAGATTTTGCTTCATCTTTATTCCTTCACTCTGACTGTGTTTTAATTCTAACAGGCTCCCGTATTTTCGCTGAGGAAGGTGAACTTGTCTTACCACAACTCGTTTCTATATGTTTGTTTAGTACTCTTCTTTAATGCACAATTTTAGAACTCCACGAATTTGGGCTCAAGAAATAAAGTCTACTAGCCCAATAACGGCCCAATAACGGCCCAAATATATATCTCAATAAAATTCCATTAAACGTGTACGCGTGGCGGCCGGCGGATTACAGTTTTCTGTCTCGCTTCCCGAGAAATGTAACCGTTGAGGCATTAATGGGTTCATGGTTTTTCTGAAAACGACGGAATTTCCTTTTCAGCCAACTCCAAGCTGTTTATTGTGGTAATGTATAAAGTTAGTGTGTTTTAATGGTTCCATTGCATTTCTTGTTTGAAAGTGAAACCCCAAGTTTTTTTCTTCGTGATGGCTTTTCACGGGTATTGATTGTTTTGGGATAGCTCGTAGTTGTGAAAAAGACGTGTTTTAATTTTGTGATGGTAAGCTTTTACGGGCTTACTGTGGGATGGTAATAAAGATGGCGATTTATATACTCTCTCTTTAATGAAAGTTACAGTGCGTGGATTTTCGTAATTTGTAAAGATTGATAACGGAAGCGGGAGCCCAATTTGTTTAGTTTGCAAGAGAAGAAAAGCGCAATTGCTTAAGATGAGGCAGAACCACAACTCTCTCCCTCACAATCATATGCACAGAGGAGCTATGGCTGGCGCTCTTGTTCTGCTTCTGCCCTGTTTGTTTCCAAACTTGTTCACTCCTTTAAGCCATGCCTTACCGTCTCTACTTTCGGTAGCCTCTTCGATTCCGTTTTCATTTTTGCATTTTCTTGCCTAGTAACTCGCGGCGTTTTAATTTTGTCTGTTCAAATATTCGTTCTGAAGTCGATTAAACTTGTCTACATCTGCGTTCAAGTTGTGGGATTTGAGCAAAAGTGTACAAAAACAGATCTTTTTGCTTGAATCACTCAACTCAAGAACTTGCTTATTATCGTTCATTTCTTGCTGATCTGTACTTGTACCGAGTCTTGCTCTTATTATTCATTGAGTATTGTTGCTTGATGTGCTTGATTTGATGCAGGAATGGAACGCTCCAAAACCTAGACACTCTCGTTTACTGAAGAGTGCACTGCAACGCCAAACAGTAAGCATCATTGTAATGTTTATTTGCAAATCCCTTCTTTGTAATTCAGCCATTTTTGTTTAGTCTAATGAACAGAAGTCTAATTTGTGGACGCCGTTACCCCCTCAACCAGGAAAACCTTGCATTCGTTACACATCCTCCTGTATGTCAATAAAACTTAGGATCTCACCAAATTTTTACCTTACTTTATCAATATCTCTTATTTTATTCCAGCGTTGCAAGATAAATCTCAGGGATATATTCAAGTGTTCCTTGATGGAGGTTTAAATCAGCAAAGAATGGGTGTAAGCTTGTGCACTTCATTATTCATTCAGCTGCTAGTGACTGATATTTTCTTACAGATCTGCGATGCCGTTGCAGTCGCCAAACTATTGAATGCAACACTAATTTTACCATATCTTGAAGTGAATTCTGTTTGGCAGGACTCCAGGTTAAAACTCTTGTTTTATTGAGTTTGTGTTTCGATTTCTTATTTTACCGAAATGCAGTGCCTTCGTTGATATATTCGATGCGGATCACTTCATTAATGTACTGAAAGATGATGTATCAATTGTTAAAGAGTTACCAAGTGAATATTTCTGGAGCACCAGGGACTATTACGCTACAGCAATTCGAGCTACAAGGGTAAAAAATGCGCCTGTTCACGCTTCAGCAAAATGGTACCTAGAAAATGTTCTGCCTGTTGTTCAAAGGTTAACTTCTATTAACACATTTTCCACCTCTCCATAACTCCAACTGTGACTTATATTTTTCATTGTACAGTTATGGGATAGCTGCTATTGCACCATTCTCTCATCGACTGGCTTTTGACAATATGTCTCCGGATATACAAAGACTGCGTTGTAAAGTCAATTTCGAAGCACTTGTTTTTGTTCCAGAGATAAGGGCTCTTGGTGAGACTCTCGTTAGTCGTCTAAGGACACCTCCCCGCACGATAGACGAAGCTGAAACCTTAACCGAACTAAAACAAGTTACTGAGTTAAAGGGAAAGTTTGTCGTCCTCCATCTTCGTTTTGATAAGGTATCGATCTGAAATCGTATTACTTCTACAACGATCATTGACATTCTCTTCGACAGGATATGGCTGCACATTCAGCTTGTGATTTTGGTGGTGGTAAAGCTGAAAAATTAGCACTAGCGAAATATCGACAAACAATTTGGCAAGGAAGAGTGTTGAATTCTAAGTTTACTGATGAGGAGTTGAGGAATCAAGGACGATGCCCTTTGACTCCTGAAGAAATTGGCTTACTGTTAGCAGCATTAGGATTCGACAATTCGACTCGTTTGTATCTTGCTTCACACAAGGTAATAATTTTTATTACATCTTCATGACAATTTCACTAGTGTATTTTACCATCGATTTTCAGGTATATGGCGGTGAATCTCGGATCTCGACTTTACGAAGTTTGTTTCCTTTAATGGAAGACAAAAAGAGCTTGGCT
>RWGZ01001813.1:380929-696804 GCA_009725065.1 Utricularia reniformis | reverse complement strand
CTGGATCCCGAAGATGAGCGATGGGATAAGACTGATCCATTTATGAAGGATGGGAGTTTAAAGATTGTCCATTTTGAAAGAGGACCCCCTGACCGATGATCCCAACTTCTCACTGTTTGACTTATTGGAGAAATCAGTTAATGAGATATTTGACGATCGAGAGAAAAGGATAGGGAGCTTAGATCCCGGACCGATGAGAAGGACAAAACAAAAGGACAAGTAGATTATGACTTAGCAATTAGACTAGTCCATTTTGTACTTCGTCAATCTGTTGCCTTCTTTATCATTAACCTTGGAATATCTTCAATATGACTAATGAATAAGACTAACCTCGGGCCTGATAAGAGGCTTTGACTCATCCTTTGCGTGCTTCACCTCAGATCACTTAAGAGCTTTGAATATTTATCTAAGTATAAGATCAATTCTCCATAAACTCGTTTCCTCCATAAAATTGGGAATTGGAATCAGACAACATTTGCATTTTTCCAACTCCCATCTCTCGATATAGATTCATCCCAACTAATACCGCCTTATATTCCACCATGATATTGGTACCAGGAATAAGAACTTTACTGAAGAATTGATGACATCTCCCTGAGCCGTGGTAAAAGTAATACTCGCACATTTGCCCCGAAAGTTGATCCATCAACGTACACAATCTATCAGTCATTTTCTTGATTCAGCATATTCCAGGTCGGGTCATCTCGACCATGAAGTCCGCTAGGATCTGAGCCTTAATAACCATTCTGGACACAAATTCCATATACATGACACTGATTTTGATGTCCTATACAGATAACCTTCCTTTCATATCAGTCTGATTCATAATTATCTTAAGAGGTTGATCAGTGTATACATACACTTTCTGGCCTTCAAAATAATGTTTCAACTTAGTTATAACATTCTTCAGTGCCAACATGAACTTTCCCAGATTAGTATATCTGGTTTCAGCTGATACTAGAGAATGACTCACATAATACACTGGCATGTGGATATCATCCCTTATAGTCACCATGGCAGTGCTCAGAGTAGTCTTAGAAATGGCAAAATATAATCTCAAATGCTCGTTACAAGTTGGACTAACCATTACTGGGGGAGTACTCAAATAAATCTTGAGCTCAACGAATGCTCGATCACACTCTTCGGTCCATTCCATCGAACTTACCTTTCTAAGTAACCTGAAGAAGGGAATGGCCCGATCTGTGGACTTAGATATAAATCTGCTTAAAGCAGCCAACCAACCGGTCAATCTTTGAAATTCTCTTTTATTCCTCGGGGGATGCATGTCAAATGGACCGAACTTTCTCATGATTAACTTCTATGCATTTATCAGAAACATAGTATCCTTTGAATTTGGCACTTCGGATCCCGAAGCAACACTTGTTCGGATTCAATTTTAACTTATACTAGCGGCAAACTTCAAAACATCGAGACAAGTACGAAATATGATCTTCATCATTCATGGACTTAACAATCATATCATCAACATACACTTCCATAATATGGCCTATTAAATCCCTAAAGATTTTGTTTACCAGGCGCTGGTATGTTACACATGCATTCTTCAAGCCGAAGGGCATCACCATATAGCAATAAAGGCCATCTTCGGTCATGAAGATAGATTTTTTCTGATCATTCTCAGTCAAGAAGATTCGATGATATCCCGAATAAGCATCCATTGTGCTCCCATAAACAACATCCACCAAACGATCAATATGAGACAACGAGAAAGGATCATATTCACATCGGTAAAATCGATGCACATTCTTCACTTCCCGTCCGCCTTGGAAACCACCACGTGATTTGCAACTCATTCAGTATAGTGAACTTCCCTGATAAATCTATAGTGTAGGAGTTTGTTCACTTCGGTCAGGATCACCTCAAGCTTCTCAGGCGAATAACGCATCCTTTTCTGCCTAACTAGCTTAGCCTCAGGGGCCATATTGATCTGATGCTCACTTACTTATCGGTCGATTCCCGGAACATCGTCCGGGGTCCAATCAAAAATATCTACATTGGCTTCGCAACACGTGGATGAGTTTTTCTTCAAAAGAAGGGGCAAGATTTGCCCCTATACGTGTAGTCTTGGTTGGATCTTCCTTAACCAAGTTTATCAACTTGAACCCGATGGGTTCCATATCTTTCATCGGATGGGGGTACTTCCAGCAGATCTACCCGGGTCTTCTTCAAAGGTGCCAAAGTTCTTCACGAGCTCATGTAGCACTGCTTGGCTACATCCTGATCTCCCTTTATGGATATGATCCAATTGAGCGAAGGGAGTTTCAACATCGTATGGAAAGTAGAAAGGACCACCTCAAACTTACTGAATCTGGTCCGTCCGATAATGGCTTATATGCCAAGTCAACTTTAACAACAATAAACTCAAAGACTTCAGTCCAATCCTTGAGTTTATCTGCCAACATGACGGGAAATAAGATTTTCCCGCATAGAATGATACTCCTCTGGTCAAAAGCCCATAAGGTAAGGTTGGCAATAGTCATGCTGGGGACCGAAGCCCCCAGAGTTTCGGCCACTTCACGCATTATGAGATTGCACGAAGCTCCGGTGTACACCAATATCATGTAGACCCGATGGCCAGCAATGATCCTAGTGATGATAAGAAGATTATCACATGGGTCCACAATAACTTCTCGATCAGCAGCGGTGAATGTGATTGGGTCCTCACATAGGGAGGACCGTTCGGCAGCAGCGTCATACTTGATCAGAGAGACTGATTCCTTATCATCTGCAAACTCTTTGCGGGCTGCCTTCTTCTGATCACGAATCAATTCGTTGATCCATGTACCGCCGGAGATACCATAGATTTCTCCGGTAACTTCCCGCTCCTAGGGAACCACTTCATTCTGAGGAGGTTGAGTTTCCATTGCAACGGGGGAGGAGGAATATTCAATTACCTCCCTCCTTCATTCAACGGGCACGATCGCCCCTACCTCGGAAACGCCTCCTTCGGTCTTGCACACGGTTCTCTCGACCGTGTAGGCCCGTTTCATATTCCGGCTGAGAAGACCTTGCGTACTCCGCTCTCTCATGGTAATTATGGGGTTGCCCTCAGTTATTCTTTCCCCGAGGCCTATATCGACGATAGCCTTGTCCGCTCCTCGGGGAAGATTCTGCTCGCTGGCCCTTATGATCACTTTGATCGGGCTTCTCTTTCATAGTCACCGATACTGTCTTCTGCAGCATCGGGCACTTTAGTGTTGGGTGATCATTATTGTCATGTATCTAACAATATACCCGTTTATCTTGCTTATCTACCCTCTTCGGGGAAAGATCCTTATGAGAAATCACTACCCCTATTTCTCGAGGCTGCCTCTTAGGGTAAACAACCCAATTATCGCCTATGGGCTTGGAATTCCCGATATGCTCGATCTCAACGCTTCATCGACCATAATATACTTATTGATTTTATGTAAAAGCTTTCCCAAGGTGGATGGTGGACTCTTCACCATATTCGCCGAAAGACCGCACAATCCTAAAACCTACGGTAGAATATCAATCTTATCCCCGAGCTCCAATTTAATGCCCCGACCGTTTTGTTGAACTTCTCCATGAAGGACCGGAGACTCGTTTATGTCGGGACATATTTTAGCTGATATAGTTTCTGCATGCTATGGGGCGGTCCTACATTAGGTGTGAATTGCTAGAGAAAGCCAGAATAAAGCCCCCATACCACTCTATGGAACGGGAAGTTAGTTCTTAAACCAGGTATGAGCATCTCCTTGTAAGCCATCCGCGAAGATGTGGCACTTCAATGAATCTGAGGCCCGGACCATTCCCATCCTTAGTTCAAAATTAGCGACGTGATCGATGGGATCCCCATCGCTCCTGAAAGTTGGCAACCCCTCGGAGTTGTGATAATATCGATCTGAGACTGCCGCTCAGATATCTTTAGAAAATGGGAACATCAAATCTCCCAAGGCAGCAGAAACGCTGGCAGATTGTTGGGATGAGGTATGGGCAGCATGTAATTTTGCCACAAGTTCTCATTTTTGTTGCGTGGGATCGAAGCTTCCATAACCCGATAAAACAGTCCAGGATTTCTCCCCAGATCGGGTTCAAAATCCTTTTGCGCCATTAGCGCGTCCAACTAACTGGTGAGCTCATGAATACACTCTTGCATACGTTCATGGTCAGTCCCAGGAACGGGAGTTGAAGTTCTTACCGGAGGAGGTGGTGTAGATAGATATCTACGTCTCCTCATGGTAACATTGTGCCTTATAATCTCCTCATCGTCAGAGCTGCACATTTCAGTGTCACTTTCATATTCTATATCTGTTGGAATAGGACTGGTAGACAATGTGGTCCTTTTCCATTCTTCTCTACTGTCACCTCCAACGCCACTTCCTTATAACAGCTTCCAGATCCTATAGGGAAAAAGCAGAGGCTGAAAGACTGCTAGGAAGCACTTCGCTGTCGTTCACAGTATTTCCAGTCGCCATAATTTGCTTATCCTTCCTAGGGAGAGACCTCGAATGGGAATAAGAAAAAATCGTCCTCTCGGACTGCGCCAATAATTGTGGCCTAGAAGACCCAGGTACCAACAATCGATATGTTTGCAATAAATCGAACTTTTTCTGATTTGTTTAAAATGGGGGAAACGATGAACATGCACAAAATAAACAAATAAAACATCGATTTAACGTGGAAAACTCCTAGAGAAAGGGGAAAAAAGCACAGGATTAAGCGTTGGAAATGTTCTTAGTCAATCTATTGATAAAATAGTAGCGATTACAGACATTAGAAGGCTTAAGAAAATGACTAATGATGAAATACAATGCGTAGAGGAAAACCAGCAGAGTAACAACGAGTTTACCGTATCAAAAGGTCCTTCTAGCATCAGTGTAACGACCCGCCTTTCCGCTTGCACGATATTGTCCGCTTTGGATTAGGCTGACCCTAATGACACTCACCTAGTCCTCACGGTTTTACTTTTTCCCTAGCCCCCACACTTCCCAGTGGGTCACCCATCCCTGAATTGCTCCAGGGTGAGCACGCTTAACTTTCCTGTTCTAACGTTCCGCTTGCCACTTTGCTAGGGAAAAGGCCTCGTGCAATGGAAGACGAATCACTATACTTAATCTCTGATCGTTCCCCGTCTATAGCCGATGTAGGGATTCGCCTAAGGTGCCCTCTCTCTCGCACCCCCGAGGGGTCCTTACATTCACCCATCCTGATGGACTCAGCTTCCTCGCTGAGGTTTGCCCCAACACATCGACTATAACCCGGGTCATGCTCCGATACCAAATGTAACGACCCGCCTTTCCGCTTGCACGATATTGTCCTCTTTGAACTAGGCTGACCCTAATGACACCCACCAAGTCCTCACGGTTTTACATTTTCCTTAGCCCCCACACTTCCTAGTGGGTCACCCATCCCTGAATTGCTCCAGGGTGAGCACGCTTATCTTTCCAGTTCTAACGTTCCGCTTGCCACTTTGCTAGGGAAAAGGTCTCGTGCAATGGAATACGAATCACTATACTTAATCTCTGATCGCTCCCCGACTATAGTTGATATAGGGATTCGCCTAAGGTGCCCTCTCTCTCGCACCCCTGAGGGGTCCTTACATTCACCCCTCCTGTTCCCTGTTTACCGCAAATACTCGGGCGTTTCCAGTGGCTCTCTCTCTTGTTGTCGTTTCCGTTTTCCTCTTCTTGGGGAAGTCCCGCGCATAATGTCCCTCGTTTCTGCACATGTAGCACACGCGGCATTCCCCATAGTGGCCCCTCTGACACTTAGGACAAGTCGGTCTCGTGGGAGGTCCTGGTGCTGGTCCTACACTCTCCATGTTGCTCTTTCCTTTCCATGCCCCTCGGTCGCGAAAATCCGTTTTCGCTCCCCTCTTGGTTCGCTCGATGTCTAACCTCCTGAATCCCCCATCCACTCGCACTGCGGCCGCTACTAGACTCGAGAACTCTTCATCATCCCTACTGTACATGTCTAGTTTGATCTTTTCATTCAGCCCTCCGTGAAACGATGCATCTTTTCTGGTTCACTCCCCATAACCTCGGGGGCGTATCTACCCAATTTGACAAACTCCTGCATATAGTCCATGACCGTACGATTTCCTTGGGTCAACATGTCGAATTCTGCTCTCTTGTCCTTTTTTAGTCCCTTCGGAATATAATAGTCCATGAATGCTTCCCTGAACTTCGTCCATGGAATCGGACCTCCCTTCAATAAGGATGCCGAGACACTCCCCCACCAGCGGGCGGTACTCCCGTCGAACCATAACGGCGCCAGTCCCGATCTCATCTCAATCGGTGCCTCCACCAAGTCGAATTTCTCCTCCTGTCGGATCATCCATGCTTCTGCATTTTCCGCCTTACCCCCTGAGAATCTGCTCATTCCCGCTTTCTCCAATGCTTCGTTGTAGTACATGCGACTCTTCTCCCTTGCGTATCCCCGGGTGCCGTCTAAATTGTTCGTCCCCCTTCCCTGGCCTTGCATCACGGTGTTCACCAACGTTGTAGCCATGGTTTGGAATATGTCTCTCAAGTTATCCTGGCTGATGGTAGTAGGGGTGGTTGAGTCCATGATTGGGATTTCGGGTGTCGGTGCTTGCTCGGACCCTTCACTTGGTGTCCCTTGGTTGCCGCGTGCTCTTGTTCTTGGTGCCATCCTAAAAATTGCCTATTAGTTCCATTCCCATCTATTAACGCTCTTCTACGACTAGTTATCTCTCTATTGACTATGGTCGATCGTCCTCTAACGGCTTAGGTCACGCTCCTACGCTAGCTTCGGATCGTCTCAACACCAATTTAGTGTTGAGAAATGGCTCCGATAACATTTGTGACGATCATAAACCGGGCCCTAACAATGTCCATGCGCAAGTGAAATAAAACAAAACATTTTAACAAAACACAATTCGAAACCGATGAAATGTCATCGTTTTTCAAGGTACAACTAGATAGTTAAAAACAAAAACAAAATCAAAAGGGGTGACTCATACAGCGGACGATCGACGACCTCAGTTCCAATGCCACCTAAGCCTCCGGTCCTCCCCCTACAAAATCTGTAAAACGGTCATAGTCTATTAAAAGAAACTTATGTATAATATATTTAATTTGCAAGATTTTATCTCTTTCTCTCTCCTTCTTTTAGCTTACTTATTCTCTTATCTTTTCCTTTCCTTTTTATATTTCCTCTCCTTATCCTTTCTGGTTTTCTACTGTGATCGGTTTTTACATGCCCGACGACATGTCTCGCCCAAACCAACCGTTAGCTGTTAGTTGGCTCGACGAGAATATATGCTTCCCTTCTCCGGTCAGGAACTCAGGCGCTACACCGTTCCTATCCGGTTTCGTTCGGCTCTGTAGTGCGCACAATTCTGTTTTGGAGAACTCATGTATTCCTTCCTCGGACATGTCCTACCTGTGGCTGACTGTGCTCATGAACACGATGCCGGGTTTGGTGTTCTCACCTCGCTCCGAGATTTCTGTTTTTTTTTCTTAGTTCACGCTCCTTTCGATTCGATTTTGTATTCATTTAAATTCCTAACTGTGAACCTTCTTTTAATTTACTATGTTTGCTCCGCTTACCTGGTCGTCCTATCGCTTGATGCTTCCTTGTTCCCTACTCCCTGCATATATGTATTAGCACGTTATACCGTTGTGTAACCCTATGACTTACTCTCGTTAGTTAATCGAATTATGCGGCAATTGACGACCTTACCCTAGGATTTGCGATGAATTACACTATGGTCCACAATTTACGACCAAATCGGGTGTTGCTCTTCGTATTCACAGTTAGTTGCGTTTCGGTCCTTAATTTCCGCGATAATTTGCATAAAGATTCATTTTCGCGATAATTGCACCACAGCCCTCGAATCCGCGACAATTTGCACGTAAGCCCTTGAAATTCGCGATAATTCTGCAACTCAGTCCATTTCCGCGACAATTTTGCAAACGGCTCCCAGAATCACGATAATTTGCTCTTTGGCCCTGATTTCCGCGATAATATTGCAGCAGTCCTCTGAATTCGCGATAATTCCTCCTTTACCCCGATTTTTGCGATAATTCTCTCCTTGGCCCTGATTTCCACGATAATTCTCTCTTTGCCCCAATTTCCGCGATAATTTCAATTTCTCTCGAATTTTCTCACGTTTTTTGTGCCAAATGACCATTCTTTTCCCATTCCACTCCTTATTTATAGGTTTCTTAACTTGTCTAAATGACCCTTTAATCCCTCCTTCTAAAATTCCTTCTTCTTGTGTTAAATTACTAAACTACCCCTCATTTCATTTTTTAACAAGAATTTATGCGAGTCTAACCTGTCCGAATTCCGTTTGTGCCGCCTTCTTGGGTCGTTACATCCTTCCCACCTTAAATGGAGTTTCGTCCCGAAACTCGTGCGTACCACTCTTCCATCACCTCGGGTGCTTTCGCAACTATTTCTTGCTCGGTTTCCCATGTAGCCTCTCCTTCTCCTTGGTTCGACCATTGTACTTTTACCATGGGAATCACTTTGTTGCGTAGTCTCCTCTCCATCCTGTCCAATATCCTTATTGGCCTCTCCTCATATGTTAGTTCCGGAGTCAGCGTTACTTGTTCCACGGCGAGTTCTTGTTTGCCTTCCGTTAAGCTTTTCCTCAGCTGGGAGATGTGAAATACATCATGTATGTTCCTCATCTCATCGGAAAGTTTAAGTTTGTATGTCAGCTTCCCGATTCTCTTCAACACCTCGAAGGGTCCTATATATCGTGGGCCTAATTTTCCAGAACGTGTTGCTCTTAGGACCCGCTTCATGGGTGACACTTTCAGGTACGCTCTATCGCCGACTTCCAACTCCATTGGTCGTCTCTTCAAATCTGCCCAGCTTTTGTATCGGTCTTATGCAATTTTCATGTATTTCCTCACAATGACGACTTTCTCTCTTGATATTTCCACCAATTCCATCCCCGTGAGTCTCCTTTCCCCAATTTCGTCCCAGCACAAAGGCGTCCTACATTTCCTTCCATACAGCGCTTCGTAGGGTGCCATCGCAATACTACTTTGGTAGTTGTTATTGTACGCGAATTCTGCCAATGGTAGGAATTCTTCCCAGCTCCTGCTAAACTCCGTCACACATGCCCTGAGCATATCCTCTAAGATCTGGTTGGTCCTCTCTGTTTGTCCGTCCGTTTGGGGGTGATACGCGATGCTCATCGTAATTCTGGTTCCAAGTGACTATTGCAAACTTTGCCAGAATCTGGAGGTAAACCTTGGATCTCTATCCGACACAATGCTTATAGGAATCCCATGAAGTTTGACAATGTTNTTTGCCTAAGGTGCCCTCTCTCTCGCACCCCCGAGGGGACCTCACATTCACCCCTCCTTATGGACTCAGCGTCCTCGCTGAGGTTTGCCCCAACACACCGACTATAACCCGGGTCCTGCTCCGATACCAAATGTAACGACCCGCCTTTCCGCTTGCACGATATTGTCCGCTTTAGACTAGGCTGACCCTAATGACACCCACCTAGTCCTCACGGTTTTACTTTTTCCCTAGCCCCCACACTTCCCAGTGGGTCACCCATCCCTGAATTGCTTCAGGGTGAGCACGCTTAACTTTCCAGTTCTAACGTTCCGCTTGCCACCTTGCTAGGGAAAAGGCCTCGTGCAATGGGAGACGAATCATTATACTTAACATACGATCGTTCCCCGTCTATAGCCGATGTAGGGATTCGCCTAAGGTGCCCTCTCTCTTGCACCCCAGAGGGGACCTCACATAAACCTTGGATCTCTATCCGACACAATGCTTATAGGAATCCCATGAAGTTTGACAATGTTATCGATATATATCTTGGATAAGCGATCAATCCCATCTATAACTTTGATTGCTATAAAGTATGCAGCTTTCGTTAGTCTATCGAATATCACCCAAATCGCATCATTCTTCCGCGGGCTTCTCGGTAACCCCACCACAAAATCCATTCCGATGTGATCCCATTTCCATTCCGGAATGTCCAGGGGTTGTAGCTCTCCACCCGGTCTTTGATGTTCCGCCTTTACTCTCTGACACGTATCACATCGTGCCACATAAGTTGCTATGTCGTTTTTCATACCGTTCCACCACCAATGTGTCTTCATGTCCCGGTACATTTTTGTGCTACCCGGGTGGATAGAGAACGGCGAGCAGTGTGCTTCATCCATGATTTTCGCCCTTTGTTTTGGGTCGTTTGGTACGCAGATACGCCCCTGTATACGGACGCTTCCATCCGTAGCGATTGCCATCCTATGGTCGTTGTTCTGTGATATCTCGTTTTTCCACTTAGCTATCTCGGTGTCCAATCCCTGCGCGTCCCTGACTTCGTCGAGGATATGAGGTCTAACAGTTATGTTATTTATCACTGCTTCTGTCGATTCCACTATTTCCAGCTGCAACTCTTCCATCTGTTTTGTCAATGGTTTAGATAGTAGACCTTGAGTCTTTCGACTTAGTGCATCCGCTACTTGATTCACCTTTCCCGGGTGATACTGGATTGTGACGTCGTAGTCCTTGATCAGTTCCAACCATCTCCTCTGTCTCATATTCAATTCTTTCTGTGTAAACAAATATTTCAAGCTTTTGTGATCGGTATACACCTCGCATTTCGCCCAGTACAGGTAATGTCTCCATAATTTTAGGGCGAACACCACTGCCGCCAGTTCTAGGTCGTGTGTTGGGTAGTTGACCTCATGTTCTTTGAGCTGTCGCGACGCATACGCGATGAACTTTTCTTCCTGCATTAGGACACACCCTAGTCCTTCCTTTGATGCGTCGCTGAATATGGTAAACTCTCGACCTTGTTTAGGCAGCACCAGTACATGTGTAGAGTTTAATCTCATTTTCAATTCTTCGAAACTTTCCTCTCACTTGCTGTCCCACACGTATTTCATGTCCTTTTTGGTGAGGTTAGTCAGGGGTTTTGCTATCCGGGAGAATCCCTCGATAAACCTTCGATAGTAACCAGCTAAGCCCAGAAAACTCCTGATTTCCTTTGCGTTCCTAGATCGTGGCCATCCTATGACTGCCTCCACTTTCGAGGGGTCTACCCTTACCCCTTCTCCGGATATGACATGCCCAAGGAACGAGATGCTGGTCATCCAAAATTCATGCTTACTTTATTTTGCATACAATTCCTCTCTTCTCAATGTTTGTAATACCAGTCCCAAGTGTTGTTCATGTTGTTCCTTGTCCTTCGAATATACCAAAATGTCATCGATGAAAACCACCACGAATTTTTCCAAGTATTGTCGAAAGCTCTATTCATGAGATCCATGAAAACAGCTGGTGCGTTGGTCAACCCGAATGGAACGACCGTACACTCGTAGTGACCGTATCTTGTTCGTATGGCTGTTTTTGGGATGTCAGTCTTCCTTACTCTGACTTGGTGGTATCCTGATCTTAGATCCAACTTCGAAAATACTGTGGCTCCTTGTAGCTAATCAAATAAGTCGTCAATTCGAGGAAGCGAGTATCGATTCTTGATGGTTACCTTGTTTAGTTCACGATAGTCGTAACATAGCCTTAGCTCTCCATCATTCTTCTTCGCGAATAGGACCGGTGTGCCCCAAGGGGAACTTCTTGGTCGTAGATATCCTTTTTTCCAATAGGGATTCTATCTGTTTCTTTACTTCCAACATCTCCTTTGGCGCTAGCCGGTACGGGGCCTTAAAGATTGGCTGGGTACCCGGAAGGAGCTCAATCTCCAATTCCACTTCCCTTGCTGGGGGTTAGCCCGGCAGTTCTTCCGGAAATACGTCCCCAAACTCACAAACCACCAAAATGTGTGTAACGACCCAGGAAAGCGGCACAAAGAGAGAACTCGGACAGGTTTGAATCGTATTAATTCTTGTTAAGAAAATATAAGGAGGGGTAATTTTGTAAATTAACATAAGAAGGGGGAATCTTGGAAGGAAGGGCTAAAGGGTCATTTGATCAAGTTGAGAAACCTATAAATAGGAGTGGGATGAGAAAATAAGGGTCATTTTGACACAAAAACGTGAGAAAAATCGAGAGAAATAGGGATTATCGCGAGAATCGAAAACTGCTTAAAAATTGTCGCGAAAATCAGGAACAAAGAGGAATTATCGCGAAAAACGGGATNTCCTGCATTAGGACACACCCTAGTCCTTCCTTTGATGCGTCGCTGAATATGGTAAACTCTCGACCTTGTTTAGGCAGCACCAGTACAGGTGTAGACGTTAATATAATTTTCCATTCTTCGAAACTTTCCTCGCACTTGCTGTCCCACACGTATTTCATGTCCTTTTTGGTGAGGTTAGTCAGAGGTTTTGCTATCCGGTAGAATCCCTCGATAAACCTTCGATAGTAACCAGCTAAGCCCAGAAAACTTCTGATTTCCTTTGCGTTCCTAGGTCGTGGCCATCCTATGATTGCCTCCACTTTCGAGGGGTCTACCCTTACCCCTTCTCCGGATATGACATGGCCAAGGAACGAGATGCTGGTCATCAAAAATTCGCACTTACTGTATTTTGCATACAATTCCTCTCTCCTCAATGTTTGTAATACGAGTCTCAAGTGTTGTTCATGTTGTTCCTTGTCCTTCGAATATACCAAAATGTCGTCGATGAAAACCACCACGAATTTGTCCAAGTATTGTCGAAACACTCTATTCATCAGATCCATGAAAACAGCTGGTGTGTTGGTCAACCCGAATGGAACAACCGTACACTCGTAGTGACCGTATCTTGTTCGTATGGTTATTTTTGGGATGTCGGTCTCCCATACTCTGACTTGGTGGTATCCTGATCTTAGATCAAACTTCGAAAATGTTGTGGCTCGTTGTAGCTGATCTTAGATTCAGAGGACTGCTGCAATATTATCGCGGAAATCAGGGCCAAGGAGCAAATTATCGCGGATTCAGGACCAAGAAGCAAATTATAGCGATTCTGGGAGCCGTTTGCAAAATTATCGCGGAAATGGACTGAGTTGCAGAATTATCGCGAATTTGAAGGGCTTTCGTGCAAATTGTCTCGAATTTTAAGGGCTTCGTTTGGTGCAATTATCGCGAAAATGAATCTTTATGCAAATTATCGCGGAAATTAAGGATCGAAACGAAACTTATCGTGAATACAAAGAGCAACACCCGATTTGGCCGTAAATTGTGGACCATAGTGTAATTCATCGCAAATCCTAGGGTGAGGTCGCCAATTGCCGCATAATTCGAATAACCAAAGAGAGTAAGTCATAGGGTTACACAACGGTATAACATGCTAATACGTATATGCAGGGAGTAGGGAACAAGGAAGCACCAGGCGATAGGACGACCAGGTAAGCGGAGCAAACATTTTTAAATTAAAAGAAGGTTCACAGTTAGGAATTTAAACGAATACTAAATCGAATCGAAAGGAGTGTGAACTAAAAACAGAAATTTTGAGGCGAGGTGAGAACACCAAACCCGATAGGGTGTTCATGAGCACGGTCAGCCACATGTAGGACATGTCTGACGAAGGAATACATGAGTTCTCCAGAACCGAATTGTGCATACTACAGAGCCGAACAGAACCGGATAGGAACGGTGTAGCGGCCGAGTTCCTGACCGGAGAAGGGAAGCATATATTCTTGTCGAGCCAACTAACAGCTAACGGTTGGTTTGGGCGAGACATGTCGTCGGGCATGTAAAAATTGATCACGGTAGAAACCAGAAAGGATAAGGAGAGGGAATATAAAAAGGAAAATAAAAGATAAGAGAATAAGTAAGCTAAAAGAAGGAGAGGGAAAGGGATAGAATCTTGCAAATTAAATATATTATACAGAAGTTTCTTTTAACAGACTATGACCGTTTTACAGATTTTGAAGGGGGAGGACCGGAGGCTTAGGTGGCATTGGAACTGAGGTCGTGCATCGTCCGCTATACGAGTCACCGATGATATTTCATCGGTTTCGAATTGTGTTTTGTTAAAATGTTTTGTTTTATTTTACTTGCGCATAGGCATTGTTAGGGCTCGGTTTACGATCGTCACAAATGGTATCAGAGCAGGACCCGGGTTATAGTCGGTGTGTTGGGGCAAACTTCAGCGAGGACGATGAGTCCATAAGGAGGGGTTAATGTAAGGACCCCTCGGGGGTGCGAGAGAGAGGACACCTTTAGCGAATCCCTACATCGGCTATAGACGGGGAATGATCAGAGATTAAGTATAGTGATTCGTCTTCCATTGCACGAGGCCTTTTCCCTAGCAAAGTGGCAAGCGGAACGTTAGAACTGGAAAGTTAAGCGTGCTCACCCTAGAGCAATTCATTAGGGTCCTTAGGGTGCTAGGGAAAATGTAGCGACCCTAATTTGGGCCTAGTTGTTTTGTTAAAACATGATAATTAAAACGGAAATATTCGAAAGCAAATTTAAAACATAGTTCGAAACATTAAAGTACGACAGCATAATTTAGAGTGTTCTCCGAAGGACCGGACTCTATCACCGGACAATCGACGTTCTCCTTCCCCGTCCCTATCATATCTCATATGCGTCACCTACAAAATCTATAAAGCGGTCACAATCTATTAAAGGAAACTTCACACACACTACACATTATCTTTCTTACTTCTTAGTTACATCATAGACACACACATGAACCAATTCACTTAACCGTTTTCTTATTTCCCTCTTCTTTTACCCTTATCATTTCCATCATTCATTAACTTTTCTGTTGCCGAGATTAACATGCTCGGTGCATGTCCCACCCAAGCCAACCGTTAGCTGTTGGATGACTCGACGGGNCATGTCTCGCCCAAACCAACCGTTAGTTGTTAGTTGGCTCGACGAGAATATATGCTTCCCTTCTCCGGTCAGGGACTCGGGCGCTACACCGTTCCTATCCGGTTCAGTTCGGCTATGTAGTACGCACAATTCTGTTCTGGAGAACTCATGTATTCCTTCCTCGGACATGTCCTACCTGTGGCTGACCATGCTCATGAACACGATGTCGGGTTTGGTGTTCTCACCTCGCCCCGAGATTTCTGTTTTTTAGTTCACGCTCCTTTCGATTCGATTTAGTATTCGTTTAAATTCCTAACTGTGAACCTTCTTTTAATTTACTATGTTTGCTCCGCTTACCTGGTCGTCCTATCGCCTGGTGCTTTCTTGTTCCCTACTCCCTGCATATACGTATTAGCATGTTATACGGTTGTGTGACCCTATGACTTACTCTCGTTAGTTAATCGAATTATGCGGCAATTGGCAACCTTACCCTTGGATTTGCGATGAATTACACTATGGTCCACAATTTACAGCCAAATCGGGTGTTGCTCTTCGTATTCACGATAAGTTGCGTTTCGGTCCTTAATCTCCGCAATAATTTGCATAAAGATTCATTTTCGTGATAATTGCACCACAGCCCTCGAATCCGCGACAATTTGCACGTAAGCCCTTGAAATTCGCGATAATCTGCAACTCAGTCCATTTCAACGACAATTTTGCAAACGGCTCCCGGAATCGCGATAATTTGCTTCTTGGTCCTGAATCCGCGATAATTTGCTCCTTGGCCTTAATTTCTGCGATAATATTGCAGCAGTCCTCTGAATTCGCGATAATTCCTTCTTTACCCCGATTTCCGCGATAATTCTCTCCTTGGCTCTGATTTCCACGATAATTCTCTCTTTGCCCCAATTTCCGTGATAATTTCAAGCAGGTCCCAATTTCCGCGATAATTTCGATTTTCTCGAATTTTCTCACGCTTTTTGTACCAAATGACCCTTCTTTTTCTATCCCACTCCTATTTATAGGTTTCTTAACTTGTCTAAATGACCATTTAATCCCTCCTTCTAAAATTCCCTCTTCTTATGTTAAATTACTAAACTACCCCTCATTTCATGTTTTTAACAAGAATTTATGCGAGTCTAACCTGTCCGAATTCCGTTTGTGTCACCTTCCTGGGTCTTTACACCTGCAAACTTAAACAATATGTCAATGTCGACGATAGATATAGGTCATCTGACCATGCACACTCAATTAAGTGAAATCAATGCAAATTCTCTAGCTATTGTTCAACTTATGGATCGCCAACGCGCTCGTGACCCATTATATGCATCTCACCGGCTCGACAAATCCTACTTAGAGAAACATTCCATATCTTCATCAATTGTCTTATACTTTTAAGAGGAGAATTTCTGCTTCTTTTAAGTAATTCATTTTCATTCTTTAAAAACCCTTAACTCCATGAGTTTCATCTTTCTAACCTTTGCATCTTAATAAAGTTGTTCTTCCTTATTAGAATTTCACCATATAAACATCTTTCTCGGTACCATAGGCCTCTATATTGCTTCGACACATGATATTATTACAAGAACATGGCAACACCTGATTTGCGTTTACCTCTTTCATCCAGATGTGGGAGAAAACTTCATAATCATATGAGGCGGAGATACGATGGCTTCGAATACCTTCAAGGCACCTTTTCCAAGGACAATATTATAAAGGAGGATAGGAAGATCGACCACTACTTAATAGATCGTTCGGGAGTAAAAATAGATCTTTTGGGAGTAACACAATTGTTGTTAAACAAGACTTACTTAATATGTTGCTTATTAGTTCTATGCCAAGACATCTGTTAGAAAGCATATATGGTCAAAATACTCGTCAGCTCGATAATGTCATATATTAATTAAGAAAGCATGCTGAGTAATCATATATTTCTGGACGAATATCATTCCGAACAATCAATAAAATAACACAATTTGACATCTCTTCCATGAATTCCAATAGACATAGTTTGATAGTAGTTGATACTTCTAAATACCCAAAAACCATAATTCTCGTATATCTTTAAATAATTCAAGTATAAAACCTAATGCTTAGCATTCTGATGGTAAATCAATGAATATTCATTGGTATATATGATGATCAAACTGTTAGTAATCAATTGCTTAGCATCCTGATGAATACCATTCCAGGCGAAAACCATTCTAGATAGTGGAATAACTTGAACAGATGAACCATTCACAATAGATTAAGAATAATACGAATGAATACCATTTTGGATGATTAGGGAAAATAATTAGATGCTCGCCGCCTTCACGTTCGTATAATTTGATCATCGGATTGAGATTTAATTTCATCCATTCAAGCTTAACAATGTTCTTGAATTCCAAATCCTCAATTATAATTCCGAGGGCTTTCATTAACACATACTCACATGATCCGAACAGAGAATATTTATCGATCAAGACATGTTTAATTTCACAAACAACAAGGAAACCATGGTGATCCGATTACTTCATGAAATGCTAGAATATTCTTGAATGATAGAAAAAAGATCCATATAGTTCTTATAACCATTAAGGAAGCCTTGATTAAGGAATATATATGCCGATACATAAATATTCACTCCAAATGATGAGTAGACGAGACTATCTTTCAATAACTCAACTCCACGCCGGAGTTTCATTTTGTGATTCTACGATATCTTCACGTGTTTCCTTAGTTATTCATCGATGACTATCTTGTCATTTTAACCACTCCTTCACTATCCATATTTGTAATTTCTCTATCTATCACGATAAATACTTGTTCATTCACCAATGCTTTGTCTTTCACACTAGCTTCTCCTTTTTCCATAATAATTGCTAGATGGCGTATGAATTCCCCAAATGCGTACTCTTCAACTCCTCAATTTGAATATTAAGATATTAAATTTCATATTCTTGGACATCTACTATCTTTTTAACACCAAATAATTCACCATGATGCCGTAAACTTCATTAATCTTTGAGCCTCGAACATTAAACCACCAAAGTCATTATAACGAATGGAACATATATGAAAGCTACAATGCTTTTAATAGTTGTCCATAGAGAGGATTAGTATTTCACGAATGGATAACCAGAAAACCCCACTGATAACTCAAAACTAGAAAACTCACATCATTAATATCGCTCTTTCACACGTTCTATAATCCCGAACAAACTGAGTACATATTGAGTAAGCTCCTCCATACTCATGGCGTCTTTCCTAAGGTCATGTTAAATTGTTATTAGGGGAAGTGGTTGTGTTCTCGGGTTGAATATTCAAGTAAACTTCCTCGACCTCGGTCTCGGGCATTCCTCCCATCGTGCTACTCAACTTACCGAACTAGCCACACTTCAATAACCTATCAACATCAGACACCAATTATAGACCATCATTAGTAGCTTGTCCGAAATTGTAATGGAAAAAGGACAAAATACTTGGGACTCTTAAGTCCCCGGTGTCGGTGCTTATAATAGAGAAGCGTACATAAGGTATCCTACTTCCTTCTTGTAACGCCCTCAATATGGGCCTAGTTGTTTTGTAAAAATACGATAATTAAAACGGAAATATTCGAATGCAAATTGAAAACATAGTTCGAAACATGAAAATACGTCGACATAATTTAGAGTATTCTCCAAAGGACCGGAATCTATCACAGGACAACCGACGACCTTCTTCCCATTCCTCTCTCATACCTCGTCCGCGTCACCTACAAAATCTGTAAAGCGGTCACAATTTATTAAAGGAAACTTCACACACGCTACACGTTATCTTTTCGTTTCTTAATTAAACCGTACACGCACACGTGAATAATTCCACTTAACCGTTTTCCTTATTCCCCTCTTCTTTTACCCTTATCATTCCCATCATTCATTAACTTTACTGTTGTCGAGATTAACATGCTCGGTGCATGTCCCGACCAAGCCAACCGTTAGCTGTTGGATGACTCGACGGGCCATATGCTTCCCTTCCCCGTGTGGGTACTTAGGCGCTACCCCTTTTTCCACCCCGATCTGTTCTGCCCTCTTCGTACGTATCTTTTCCTCTTTGGAACTTACCGTTCCCTTCATCAGGCATGCCCTTCCTTTGGAGAATCGTGTACTAGGCACGATGCCGGGTTCGGTCCGACGGTCCATCCTTCCTCACCCCGAGTCTTATTATCATTTATCTCGTTCATTCTCATCTTTTCTTCCTTCTTTATTAACCCAATCACATTTCCTAAGTCTGAACCTTCCCTTACTATATCGTGTTCACTCCGCTTACCGTTCGCTTTAGCTTGTTATAATCCTCCTGTGCTTCCCCTGCATTTCGTAACAGGTTTTAGTTATTCGAATTCCGACGTTATTATCTTATTGTTAACCATGTGATTACCGTAGACCCCACGTGTCCTTTTCCTCTCCCGATCCGGCGTCAAGACGTAACGAAAACACTTAATTCCACTTTTTCTTCGATTATTCTATGCTGAAATCACAAATCCGTGATAATCTCACCTTTGGTCCGATTTCCGCGATAATATTGCACTTGTCACGTTTTTCGCGTTAATTTCTCCTTTGGTCCGATTTCCCCGACAATTTTCACTTGTAACGTTTTTCGCGATAATATTGCACTGTCCAGATTTCCGCGACAATTTACTTCTCAGAAAAAAATCCGCGATAATAATTGCCTGCACAAATCCGCGATAATTTCCTTCTTCGCGGGGATTTTCGAATTTTCGTGTCTTAATGATAATTAACTCATTTTTGGGTCTCCTCACCCCTATTTATAGACATCCTAACTTTTCTAATTCACACTTTAACCCCTCCTTCCTTTGCTTTTGACCCCTCTTTTATCTTTTTCTTCACTTTTCTATTTTTCGTTTCCTTTTACTTTCTTTCGTTCCCGTATCCCTCGTTATCTCTCGTCTAGACTTTTACCGCTACATTCCCTACTATTTGTAATGTCGTACCTTTTTCTCGGCTATTACACTTCTCTTCAACCATGGAGGGAAATATACTTGCGATTGAATACCAAAAAGGTTTGCATGTTGGGTTTCGGCAGCGATACATTCGGTTGATCACACGATTTAAAATAATGTCATGTGACCATAAGTATGCAATCTTTCATTTCCCAAATATAATGTTTATATGTGAGGCCAAGCTCTTCCATACTTTACTATGGACCCTCTAGAATTCAAAGACGATCAACGTTTCTCATGTTCTCCATAACCTCTCATTTGCTACGAACTTTATTTCTTACAACATCGATGTCGAAACGGAGTATAAAACTAGTCGTAATCTTTAAAAAGTTCATAAATCCATCCTCTATGCGAGACATGGATCCAATGGGTGAACTCGGATAGGATAGGATTAGGATCATATTATCGCTATTGACCGATGTGGCAATGATGATATCGTAAGATGGCACCATCACATAACCAAACTATCATTTCCTTGGGAACCATGCATGCCCTCGTGTTGTTTGGCAACCATGCATGCACTTGCATAGCATTGAACACTTCCACACGACAATCCGCATATACTCATGTAACCTCTTATCTTTCCATGTAATCACTAAATCGCGTTGAGTTGGTAGTTGGCACTTCCAACTTTCTGCACAAACATTCTCTCCAACTATTTGCTGCACATACATACAATCAAGCAACACGTGGCCAAATTCCCCCCAATGCAAATATGCATCAACTCATTTTCCATGTGAGGTTCACGTGTTTCACAAGTGACAATCAACAATCGCGCCATACAATCCACGCAACAACCACAAAAAAGGTTAGAAAACAATACGACATCTCCGAAGAATCGTTATGCCATTCCGAATAATAACCCAGACTTGAATCCCAATATGAAATAGTAGAAAACCTCGGCAACTAATTGAACTATTGGAGAACAGACTCTTCCAAATATCCTGCAAAAGTACATGGTCACGTCATTAAAGTTCATCAAACTGACATGGATATCAAGATTCAATATTGAGGAGATGCTTAGGCGTCTCAATATATGCCGCTCTTGTGAAGGATAATCACCCTCGCAAGCGGAGGTATGTAAATGTATCGGGTATGTTCGTCATATACCCCTCTTCTTTATAACCGAGGACCATATTGGCCTCCAATATATCCATGCTACAAAGTAAAATCCTTTCAATCATTCAAAATATCCACAATTTTCGATAAATTGACCGAAATGGAATAGTAAAACGCCAACAAAATCTGACCCTGAAAATATTACACCACCACATCACCATGTGATTGTAGACATAAAATGGAGCCTCCCATAAAATTTTCGTAATGCCAAAAATCAGCTTTTTCCAGACTTTTTTTCCAACCATTTCATCCCTTTGGCATGTCTTCGGCATATATTCATGCCTTATGATAATATTTCAATGCACTCATATATAGGTCCCATCCGGATGAAATCCCGCTCCGGGGGTTGGTTAGATGTTCCCACTACTGAGAACTCTTCCTGTGGCACTGATTGAGTCCCCGATAAAATATCATTCATCTTGTCTTCTATCGCATAAGGGTTGCAATCCGGTACACTTTCTTCATCTATATCACTCTCACATCAAGAATCCCATATCATCACAATATATAACAAGATCCAAGCTCAACACAAGAGATCTCAATGGGACTAAGTCTCGGTCCCCATGGACGGCGACAAACTGATCTTGTCTAAAAATATTTAGAAAATTTGTTTATGATCAGTCAATTTCATTTAAAACTTGTAATTCAATTATTTTGAGGACACGAGCGAGATACGAGGTTGGGCCCACAATGTGTGAGCTTACATCCTCGGGAGAGTGAATCTCTACCTTGCTTTTCACTATGACAATCATAGGGTACAAGTACAATCAAAGGATAATGATAATCCGAATGAAAACGGTACGAAAAACGATCAAATCCGCTCCATCGCGCCACCGGTGAAGGGACTCGCGACTTTTTGCCAAAATGACGTGAGTACATGCAAAATCTCGCGGATGGGGGTGCTGGTCGCGACTTCTCGACACAATTTCGCGACTACATGCACAATGTCGTGGCAACAACAAGCAAAATCTCACGGATGAAGAAACTGTCGCGAGTAAGGGGCAAGGCTACGAAAACTCGCGACTACAGGCATGAGTACAAGTTCTCGTGACTTTTTGCTCACAAAGTCGCGAGTTAGGACGCTGAGTGGAGGTTGTCGCTACTTTTTGTACAAAAAGTCGCGACTGTGGCATAATCTCCCGAAAACGGGAGCTTTGTGAATCGTATCAAGAGTCTAAACCCTTTTCTGGGGTCTACGGTCTTGTATTTATAGAAAACTCGGCCCAATAAGTCAACTTAAAGTGCAAAAGACCAATCTTAGTCAAATTAGCCCAACTTACGTACGAAATATCCAATTAAACCGGAATAAGTGTCACATCGTCCCGAAACTTCGAAAATAAACCCTGGTCGAGCATTAGTAATACTTAATGTCGAGAAAACACCCGGGAATACTCTTCACCATTTCATCATCTCCAGATACTTAGGAGATAACCAAAAATATCGCATAAGGTCGCCAATGAGCTCTCCGAGTGTCAAATTATGAAAATACCCCTGACATCATTTCCGACCGAAATCATCCAAAACAACTCAAAACACCATCATCCAAAACAGCTCACAACACCATCATAATCTTCATATGTTGGCCCAACATGCTCAAATTAAGATACTACCCCTGAAATCACATTACTCAATAAACATTTAGCCACGTCGGACGAGCCCCGGGATATCATAATTACATAAATAACACGTCAATATCAAGATGTGAACTCACCGCTATTTTCTGCGGTCACACGAACGCAGTATTAGTGATGTTTGGTTAAAATAGAATACAACTACGTTACGTTCACCACACCGGGCGGTGAACTGAGTTTCCAAACAAAACCAATAACCTGCAATATTATGTGTTTATGATTATATTGAGTGTCATTGGTTACGTTTATATGATTTTACAACATTGATATTTTACTTGCTTCTCTTTCATTACTCTTAGGACTGGTTAATGAACTCGTTGTGCATATAGTGTTGATAATTAGTAGAGTAGTAGCTCCCAAGATCGAGTCAAGAAATTAATTGATGTAAGATGTTTTGTAAGAAGTAAGTTATATTTTTATGTTGTATGTACATTTTAGATATCATAATATGAATAGTATATTTGCTTCCATTGTGTATTATGATTGGTAAAAGGATGGCCGGTAAATACGATCGGTAGTGCTGGTCGGTAAGTTATGTGATAGTCGGTAAGAAAAATAATGACGAATGTATAGAATGTCGAGTGGCATTAAGAAAAATAACAAGTGAAATAGTGCTAAGTATAAGTGTTTGCAAGTATCATGCAAAGCCTTATGTTCTTATTTTTAGAGCATGTCATCATGCGTATGGATTAAGTTAAGTTTGATTTTTAATAGTATATTATGTGTAGTTAGATGTAGAAGGGCATTACATTTATCCCCTTAAAATATTACCTTTTGGGGTCATGGATGAGACGTATGTCCTTCTTATTGTTTCGGATAACGATAATGACCAAAACACCTTCAAGATTGCCACCCTCTCTTGTAGGCCAAGGAGGAGCCGAAAAAAATATCCGATTGCAGCTTGCACGTGCGTGGAATTTAACTAGTGGAAAATAGTAATCACTATTGATAGATGCAATCAGTACGCTAATTTAGATCAGTTAAAGAATGTGAGGATCGGTAGGTGACGATTGGTAATGTCTATTACGTTAGATGACGATCGGGGACTAGTGACGACAGTAAGAAATAAATGTCGATAGGTAAAATTAAGCAAGAATCAAATATGTAAATGTGTTTTAATTTTTGAAGCAGGGACACCATCCCTTCTAATTAAGTCAATTAAGTATAATAAATTAAGTTAATAAGTTAGATTCCATGTATAAAGACATGACATTCAATCGACTATATTTCCTCATGAACCTAATACACTACTAAAGTTTAAACAATTATCATTGAAAGATTGGCAATAATATAATTTTTTTTCAAGTGTCTATTGTTTATCATCATGTACATGATAGCATTCAAGCCATTTAGACTAATGATTGCATTTTCTTTGATAATTTAAAAATATTATATTTTTCAAATTAAAGAATAATCAATGCAACCTATAATTATAAAAAATAATGAGTACATTTGGAAAAGCGTTAGATAAATAGCGGTGATGTGAAATGATTGTACTGTAATGTGAGGTGAATTGATCATGATTTAAAAAACTGTTTTTGAAACAGCGGTGCAGCGATCGTAATGTCATATAACGACTTTTTTGCCCTTATTTTTAAATAATTGTGCATAACTTAAAAATTATATTTCACATTATTTTATGATAAATTTGTTATGTCAAAAACTATATTTTTAAATTGATATATATATTTTATAGTTTGAACATGTAATTGATAGAATATAAGAAATTATTTATCAAAAAAATTTTTAAAAATTTAATTATAATTTATTAAAGATAAAATTGACATTTGTAAGGTGTGTTCTAGTAGCCGTTAGGTTAAATCAACTCTGAATTCACAGTTGTTTTCTACGATCGCACGAACACGGTTATTAATGATGTTTGATTAAAATAAAATACAATTACGATATGTTCACCATAACAAACGGTGCAATGCACTTCCAAACAACACCAATAAATATCACATTATCGCTGAATCTGACATCTTGCACTCTATATAGTAAAAAAAACCTAAATTGTGAATGGGCCACATCCATGAACTCATATAAAAGCAAAGAGTTTTTTAGTAGACATACCATTGTCAGAAATTTAACTTTTAGTAATGACACTTACTTTAAATAAATTGATAAATTGACATTGACTTATTTTTTTTTATCAAAATAGCACTGACACACCTGATGACAAGATTTAATTGATGTTTTTAAAAATATTTATTAAAAAAAATTGATATAATACACTATTATTAATTAATAGATTATCTAATTACTTAGTTATACATATTTTAATTCAAAAAGTGATATGAAATTTAAACTTAATTATTATTTATTTTAATTTTCTTAAAAATTACTTTGATATTATTAAATTATAGATTAATTTAATTAAAAATATCAATTAAAGTGAAAATAGTTTATTACTAAGGTTTGCAAAAGAATTCAATTTTTTTGAATATTTGAAGTTTGAATATGATCAAAAATATAAAATTTTAAAATAATTTTCAATTTTATCTACATAATTTCTTATAAAATAATTTTTGTATTTCATTTTAAAAAAATCAAATTAATTTTTTAAAATTTTATTATCAATTATAATTTTATCATATAATTAATATACTAAAATTTTTAAATGCAAGACTTGATGAATAGAGTGGATATTAATTATGTAATTATAAAAAGTTTGAATTATATGATCTCAAACATCTATTATTTAAAAAAAAGTTATTTAAAAACTTTTATTTTAATAATTTTATAGATTTATAGCCCTGTCATGTAGTTTGGTTCCCAAGAAAATCACTGTTATTTGTATAACAAAAAAACGTGTCAGTGTTATTAATAAAATATATTTAAAAGTAATGTTATTATTAAAATATATATATACTGACACTAATACAATAATTTTTTGCCCCCAACAAAAGAACCTTTATTATAATAAAACAGTGAGGTGTTAGGGACATGCCCACATGTATAGATGTACCTTGACATAAATATCAAAAGTATCTAATGAATATCAAAATTAATTGATTTCGTTTCACTTTTTATAATATTATTTATATTCCTCATTTATTACATCACATCAAAATTGAACCGGACACCCGGACCGACTACGTAGGGGTTTGAGTAAACCAGCCTAGCTTAGATCGATAGCCAAAAAAACTTCCTAATAATTAAACGATTTCGATGAGATTGAATTAAGTTCCCGGGAGACAAGGTACCGATTGAGACACATCAAGAGACGTAGATTAGGTATCCCGAAAGTCAATGGAATGCAAGAGTCTTATTAGAGTTGATCGATTGTTATGACGTTAGATGCAAATTATGATGGAAGTTATCGGTTTTATGACCCTTAACGGCGTTTAGCCATGACAAATGGAGTAGCATACAAAAGACATTTCAACTCCTACACATGCCTATATATACAATGAAGTAAAAGGTAAGCATGATCTTCTTTTTGGGACCTTAAATTCCGATATTTTATTTCGTTTTGTTGGCCTTAAATGGTTGACAATAGTTTGCAATTCTTGCATTAGCTTAGATTGGTAAATCATTTGTAACTTTATTCATTATAGTTCATTGGTCAAAGTCATTTCTCTAGCACCGTAGTTTTTTTCATTCATTTATGTGTTTTCCACATAAAATATCGTGCGGCTTTATCTCATATAACGTCCAAGTTGTTTACACAAACAACTAAAATCTAAAACTTGACCTTACAAGTTTTAATTACTTTAAAATGGTGACTGAGGACCTAAAAAATGACCAAAACACATATTTTATGGCTCACTTAATTTTTAATTATAATATGCATTGCTTTTTCATTTATGTTTTGTATTTAATATTTTCGTACCGGACGATATACAACCCGATACATCAAATTTTGCTCGATACCAGTATTTTTTTCGTACCACCTGGTACCGGGTATTAGGGTCGATTTCCGGGTTTTTACGCGTCTGACTCTAAAAACTAATTAAATATTAAATTTTAAAAAAAAAAAAATAAAATAAAATATGGTATCGACCCGTATACCGGTCGTACCGATCCAGGCCGGTATGTGATTCCGGACCGATATGAAAACATTTTTGTTTTAGTTATAGCGTATTTTTAGAATATTATTGGATGGGGACCGGATCAAATTATGATAATATTCTGAAACTATGATAAGAATTTAAAATTAATAAGTATTATATTTAAAATATTAAATATATAATATATAAATAAAAAGGTTTAAAAATAATAAGAAACAAAGAAAATATGTATTCAAATTGCAACCACCCAATCACATAGGAATCGGAAGTCAAACAAATAGTTTATATTATCAATAGATAATATATAGTTAGCCACTAATCAAATACTATAGCAAATATTTGTATCCACATGTTACAACTTGATATTTTCATATTTCGGATTTTGGACTCTATTCTAGTTATTTATTTATAAAAATATTAAGTCATTTTTTAAATACATTTTAAAAATAATTACAAAAGTAATTTAAAAATTTCATTTATAAAATATATTGTCTNATGAACTCGTTGTGCATATAGTGTTGATAATTAGTAGAGTAGTAGCTCCCAAGATCGAGTCAAGAAATTAATTGATGTAAGATGTTTTGTAAGAAGTAAGTTATATTTTTATGTTGTATGTACATTTTAGATATCATAATATGAATAGTATATTTGCTTCCATTGTGTATTATGATTGGTAAAAGGATGGCCGGTAAATACGATCGGTAGTGCTGGTCGGTAAGTTATGTGATAATCGGTAAGAAAAATAATGACGAATGTATAGAATGTCGAGTGGCATTAAGAAAAATAACAAGTGAAATAGTGCTAAGTATAAGTGTTTGCAAGTATCATGCAAAGCCTTATGTTCTTATTTTTAGAGCATGTCATCATGTGCATGGATTAAGTTAAGTTTGATTTTTAATAGTATATTATGTGTAGTTAGATGTAGAAGGGCATTACATTTATCCCCTTAAAATATTACCTTTTGGGGTCATGGATGAGACGTATGTCCTTCTTATTGTTTCGGATAACGATAATGACCAAAACACCTTCAAGATTGCCACCCTTCTCTTGTAGGCCAAGGAGGAGCCGAAAAAAATATCCGATTGCAGCTTGCACGTGCGTGGAATTTAACTAGTGGAAAATAGTAATCACTATTGATAGATGCAATCAGTACGCTAATTTAGATCAGTTAAAGAATGTGAGGATCGGTAGGTGACGATTGGTAATGTCTATTACGTTAGATGACGATCGGGGACTAGTGACGACAGTAAGAAATAAATGTCGATAGGTAAAATTAAGCAAGAGTCAAATATGTAAATGTGTTTTAATTTTTGAAGCAGGGACACCATCCCTTCTAATTAAGTCAATTAAGTATAATAAATTAAGTTAATAAGTTAGATTCCATGTATAAAGACATGACATTCAATCGACTATATTTCCTCATGAACCTAATACACTACTAAAGTTTAAACAATTATCATTGAAAGATTGGCAATAATATAATTTTTTTCAAGTGTCTATTGTTTATCATCATGTACATGATAGCATTCAAGCCATTTAGACTAATGATTGCATTTTCTTTGATAATTTAAAAATATTATATTTTTCAAATTAAAGAATAATCAATGCAACCTATAATTATAAAAAATAATGAGTACATTTGGAAAAGCGTTAGATAAATAGCGGTGATGTGAAATGATTGTATTGTAATGTGAGGTGAATTGATCGTGATTTAAAAAAACTGTTTTTGAAACAGCGGTGCAGCAATCGTAATGTCATATAATGACTTTTTTGCTCTTATTTTTAAATAATTGTGCATAACTTAAAAATTATATTTCACATTATTTTATGATAAATTCGTTATGTCAAAAATAATATTTTTAAATTGATATATATATTTTATAGTTTGAACATGTAATTGATAGAATATAAGAAATTATTTATCAAAAATTTTTTTAAAAATTTAATTATAATTTATTAAGGATAAAATTGACATTTGTAAGGTGTGTTCTAGTAGCCGTTAGGTTAAATCAACTCTGAATTCACAGTTGTTTTCTACGATCGCACGAACACGGTTATTAATGATGTTTGATTAAAATAAAATACAATTACGATATGTTCACCATAACAAACGGTGCAATGCCCTTCCAAACAACACCAATAAATATCACATTATCGTTGAATCTGACATCTTGCACTCTATATAGTAAACAAAACCTAAATTGTGAATGGGCCACATCCCTGAACTCATATAAAAGCAAAGAGTTTTTTAGTAAACATACCATTGTCAGAAATTTAACTTTTAGTAATGACACTTACTTTAAATAAATTGATAAATTGACATTGACTTATTTCTTTTTATCAAAATAGCACTGACACGACAAGATTTAATTGATGTTTTTAAAAATATTTATTAAAAAAAATTGATATAACACACTATTATTAATTAATAGATTATCTAATTACTTAGTTATACATATTTTAATTCAAAAAGTGATATGAAATTTAAACTTAATTATTATTTATTTTAATTTTCTTAAAAATTACTTTGATTTTATTAAATTATAGATTAATTTAATTAAAAATATCAATTAAAGTGAAAATAGTTTATTACTAAGGTTTGCAAAAGAATTCAATTTTTTTGAATATTTGAAGTTTGAATATGAATAAAAATATAAAATTTTTATTTAAACTTAAAAATAGAAAATTTTCAATTTTATCCACATAATTTCTTATAAAATAAATTTTTGTATTTCATTTTAAAAAAATCAAATTTATTTTTTAAAATTTTATTATCAATTATAATTTTATCATATAATTAATATACTAAAATTTTTAAATGCAAGACATGATGAATAGAGTGGATATTAATTATGTAATTATAAAAAGTTTAAATTATATGATCTCAAACATCTATTATTTTAAAAAAAGTTATTTAAAAACTTTTATTTTAATAATTTTATAGATTTATAGCCCTGTCATGTAGTTTAGTTCCCAAGAAAATCAGTGTTATTTGTATAACAAAAAAACGTGTTAGTGTTATTAATAAAACATATTTAAAAGTAATGTTATTATTAAAATATATATATACTGACACTGGTACAGTATTTTTTTACCCGTGACAAGTGAACTTGACTTTGAATAACGGGCCAATTGAATAAGTGTGTCAGTGCTATTTTGATAAAAAGAAATAAATCAGTGTCAATTTGTCAATTTATTTAACGTAAATGTCATTACTAAAAGTTAAATTTCTGACAATGGTATGTCTACTAAAAAACTCTTCACTTATCGCATGTACTTGTGATTGGAAACAATGGTCAAATCTTTGCCTTGACAATTTTGAGTCGATATTATAAAACAGTATTTGAGGCCTCCAAAGAATCATGAGTGTGAGAAAGTTAGTGTTCTGAATTTGTTAGTTTGATATTTATTGTCTCTAGATATACGTAATAATTAAATATAGATATATTGGTAATAAGTTTATAACATAAGTAGGCTTATTATTCATTTCAAATGAATTGAGATCTAAATATAAATTTAGAATCATGATGCCAGAAAAGCAAATTACGTGAATACGTGGAGGAAGTTCGAATAAAAACTAGAAAAAGAATACGATGAATAAATACATGGAGATGGAAATAATAAGTAAAAACATTCATTGGGTACGTGATTTTAAAAAACTGTTTTGAAACAGTGGTTCAGCGATCGTGATTTCATAAAATTACTATTTTGTTCTTATTTTAAATTAAAGTGTATTACTTACAAATTATCTTTTATATTGATTATAATAAATTCGTTATTTAAGAAATTGCTAGAATATAATAAGTTATTGATTAAAAGTATCAAAAAACAAACATTGACAAAAGTGAATCATCTAAATCGACGATCTTCTCCAATCCCGCTAGTGCAATGCAATCACGTATTTCATTTCTAATTCGAATTATGTAGTTATCGTGTATGAATTCAACATCTATATGTGATGGATCAACGAGAATTTGTACTTCCATATTCTGATCGTGTTCCATCTCTACAAAGTCCGGAAGCTCTTAAATAAATTAATATTAATAAAAATTAATATAGACAAGAATTTTAAACCGTTGTAATAAAAATAAAATTTTAATAAAAATAATATCAATATTAATGAGAATTTAAATTAAATTGATAAAAATTAATTATAAACTCTAATTTTAAAGGAATGTTATAATGGTGAAGTTTGGAAACCCAGTTCACCGCCGGTACGGTGAACGTACCGTACTTGTATTCTATTTTTACCAAACATCATTAATAACTGCGTTCGTGTGACCGCATAAAACAACGGTGAGTTCACATTTGGGTTAACCCAACGGCCACCAGAACGCACATATCAAATGTCAATTTTACCCTTGATAAATTATAGTTTATTTTTTAAAAAAATAATTTTGATCAATAACTTATTATATTTTATAAATTACGTGTTCAAACTATAAAAATATATATAATAATTTAAAAATGTAGTTTTGAAATAACGAATTTATCATAAAATAATATGAAATATATTTTTTAAGTTATAAACAATTATTTAAAAATAAGGGCAAAAAAGTCATTTTTTGACATCACGATCACTGCACCGCTGTTTCAAAAACATTTTATTTAAAATCACGATAAGTTCACCTCACAGCACAGTACAGTCATCTCACCTCACCGTTATTTGCCAAACGATGTTCCAAACGTACTCAATAGTCATTAAACAACTGCGTTCTGTCCACTACTGCTTTAAACGTACTGTGCAGTTTTCAGCGGTGAAACGAACGTACTTGTTAAGTATGTTTGGTTAAAATGAAAAAAACTGCAATAAATTTACTTCACCGGACGGTGAACCGCAGTTCCAAACAATACAATTATCTATTTAAATTTGTAGGGACAAAAATTAAATTCAATATCAAAGGTGATTAAATTTGTTAGTGTGTTGTGTGTGAACATTGATAATTTTAAATATAATCTACCTTTGAGTACCAAAATTGAAATAAGGTGAGAGTTCGGGAGCTAATTAGTTTAAAATATAAGTATATTGATGTCATTATCTAATATGTCATGAGGGTATTAATCGTGTGAATTAATATCAAACTCAAATCATACAAAGAAAATTATTGTAAATCTTATTTTAATTGCAAACGCAAAGCCCAAAACTACCATCACTCCGATGAATTGCTTCATAGTTGCCAAGAATTTGCACATGATAACCAAGAATTGATATCATTCGCGACGAACTTCACAGTTTAATGGAAGCAAGATCAACTGTGATGAATTATACCATAGTCGCAAGGGATTAATACATACTCTGGACAAATATGTACAATTCATCAAGAGCTACATCAAATTCCTCATAATTTGGTACTTTCACAAGATATTTGACCAATTTCTCGCGAGTTGGTCCATTGACACAAGACTTTGAGATTTTAGCGTGACTTATAGTATTAAGACTTTCACAAGATATTTGACCAATTTCTCGTGAGTTGCTCAGATTCACTACACTCATATTATTTTAATATTAAGAGAACCATACTACATTTTGTGAACATTATTATAGTGGACACACATACAAATTTGTTCCAATGATATAAGTTCACACATTATGGGATAAACCGTGCAATTTATTGTGTCTCTAAACAACACGACTCATATAACGAGATAGATAAGAGAATTTAATCAAGTTAAATCAATTTATCCTCAACAAATTTTGAAATTTGAGAACATGTTTCTCATATATGAGGAATTCTTTTGAGAACATTATATTTTGGGGACAACAATTACGAGAATTGTGAAATTTTCAAGACAAAAATTTATAATCGACAAAACAACATATATCATTTTTAATCTCACACATTCAAAATATGGTTTTTGGATCTTATGTGTGTTTGTTACAAAATAGTGGTCTTTTTGGGCATTATAAACAACATAACACTAATTTTACCATATGAACAAAACACATCTAATATTGCGCTATTATTACAAATACAATATCCAACGTGCATGTGTGAATATTTTCCGAGTATTAGTACAAGGCAAACAGAGTGAAGACACCCGAGTTGAATTTGATTGTGTGGTTTAGAGGGGGGCTCCTTCACGAAGGGGGACCTTAGAGTACGAAGGGAGACATCACGTATTTATTTGTCCAAACTTCACCTGCCCGGGGGGCCTCTTCCCCTGCCCAAACTCCCCCTCCCCCTACCCCCATGTACTTACTTTTTTCCCGTTATTACCCCACCCCACTCACTTACATCTACATAACAAATTCACAATTCCTCCCATTTTTACCTATAAAATGGAAACACATTTAGTGCTTCCCTTTTTTCAAGAAATTGAACAATAAATCTTATATTTTGTCATATTAGTGTGATTTCTTTTAGAAAAATAATAGCTATTGCATATAAATCAATTTCAAATTCTGATTTTTATAAGACTAATTTCAAGCAAAACCGTTTTTTATTCTCAAAAAATCACTTCTACAAATTCCTAAAACACAAAAGAAGTAGTGCAAACTACACTTTAGTTTTTAGTCATTTGACATATTTTGTACATAAAAAATTTAGTCTTTTTTCTGCAAATAAATAATTGATTGCATGGTTGATCCGGTTGACATTCATACCATAACTATTTTGTACTTCCAAATTGATTTTTCTCACATAATTATTTTGTTCGTACAAATTTGCAATAAACATTTATGTATAATCATAATGTTGCCTCTCCAATTAATAATGTAATAATATACCTTATAGTGAGATATGTCTATGCCTTATCATTATGCATTTATTGTACATTTCAAGTTATTAAATTGTAGACGTTGTCCAAAGTATTTCAACGTGGATAATAGTGACATTAATAAAATTTACAAGTGAATTCTAGCATTATCCAAAAATTTTAATGCCATATTATTTCTATGTCATTTTCCAATATTTGGCATTTTATCCCTATGTTCAACAAAAATATCAACCGGTAGGATTAGTGTTCGATTAATATAATAACTAGGGGTGTTTCAAGTTGTTAGTCCAGTGGTTTTTCCTCTTTTCTCTCGGAATTTTCCACGTTAAATTGTCTTGTCACTTGTTTTATTTGCATTTTTTCATCGTTTCCCTAATTTCAAACAAATCATAAATGTATCCAATTTATTGTGAACTTGTCGACTGTTGGTATCTGTGTCTTTTAGACCACAACATAATTATATAAATAACATAACACAATATATATCATAACAAATCCACCATCTTATATTTACACAATAGATATTTTGATTTTTTTTCTAGATTTTGCTTTTTTCAACATATTCTGCCTATTTTCAACCTATATTTTGGCAGTTTTATTATACCCTAGTTAACCTACTCCACAACAAGTTATTTGGGTAAAAAATTACTGTATCAGTGTCCGTATATATATATTTTAATAATAACATTACTTTTAAATATGTTTTATTAATAACACTGACACGTTTTTTTGTTATACAAATAACACTGATTTTCTTGGGAACCAAATTACATGACAAGGCTATAAATCTATAAAATTATTAAAATAAAAGTTTTTAAATAACTTTTTTTAAATAATAGATGTTTGAGATCATATAATTCAAACTTTTTATAATTACATAATTAATATCCACTCTATTCATCATGTCTTGCATTTAAAAATTTTAGTATATTAATTATATGATAAAATTATAATTGATAATAAAATTTTTAAAAATTAATTTGTTTTTTTTAAAATGAAATACAAAAATTTATTTTATAAGAAATTATGTGGATAAAATTGAAAATTTTCTATTTTTAAGTTTAAATAAAAATTTTATATTTTTGATCATATTCAAACTTCAAATATTCAAAAAAATTGAATTCTTTTGCAAACCTTAGTAATAAACTATTTTCACTTTAATTGATATTTTTAATTAAATTAATCTATAATTTAATAAAATCAAAGTAATTTTTAAGAAAATTAAAATAAATAATAATTAAGTTTAAATTTCATATCACTTTTTGAATTAAAATATGTATAACTAAGTAATTAGATAATATATTAATTAATAATAGTGTATTATATCAATTTTTTTAATAAATATTTTTAAAAACATCAATTAAATCTTGTCATCAGGTGTGTCAGTGCTATTTTGATAAAAAGAAATAAGTCAGTGTCAATTTGTCAATTTATTTAAAATAAGTGTTATTACTAAAAGTTAAATTTCTGACAATGGTATGTGTTCTAAAAAACTCCAAGTTATTTAGTGTACACCACACTCAAAATTGTACGGAGTAACCTTCACATGACGACTTAGCCTTGTACAATACCTTTTTATTATATGACCAACTGAAGTTCCATTGATTGATAAATATGTACCACAACGCATTCATACAACATATATATATATATATATATGTTCCATTGATATATTTTTATATATATATCACGTTTGATAAACGATGTTTATACCAATAAACCAAATGTTTTGATAGTTCGTTTTCATATAAAATAAAGTGATAGTTGTATAATAAAATTTCATGTTTCATGTGTTTCGAACAGAATCATTTGACAAAAAACCATGGATTAGTATTTTTAATGTACATAAACAAGACGATGCTAATTGAAATAAACATGCAGATTAATTATTAAATATTCAATACCATATTGAGAAACTAATAATAGATTATCACAAACAATACTCACAATGCAGCTATAATTATAATAATATTATTGTCACTAATAATAATAATAGTAATAATAATTTATGCTTACAACCCCCGAATTATCCTTCATGACACGAACTTGTTCCAAAGAAATTAGGATCCTGATAAATAAAATATGATTAGTAATAAATAAAAAATTAAACCAACAACATATACAGTTATATTTCAGTTTGTCCATCATAAATTTTCTAGAATGTACAAAGACTACGTACTATACTTCAAGAGAGCATGCATTAATTAAAAACTAGCTCATTACTTAAGAGAAACTTTCACTTGTGATATAATTCACAGTGATCATGCAGTAATTTACATCGTTCTTTTATTATTAAATTAATAATAGCAATAATTAGTATTTTAAAAACTAGCTCACCCTGGTCATCTTGTTCGGACCCTGGCTAGGCATGGCCGAGCCATCGCCAACACGCCATTCTAAATTCACACCAAATAGCCTGAACTTCCTAAGCTTCCCCCTTTCTCCCTCTCTTTGGTTCTCTGATGCATCTGCAGTAACAATATAATCCAAAAAAATATTGCATTATAGTGTCATATATCATATGGAATTGCACTTCAACTGTGTAATTTGCATGATTTGTGCAACACTCATTGTCGTATGTTATATCATATTAAGATAAGTAATCTAATACACCTAAAATTTCTAAATCCACTAAACAATAGTGAAAAAGGTAAATTAAAATAGTTACACATGTTCGTTCTATCCATAGTAAAAATAGTTAATAATAATAATATATAAAAGTAAGTATTTACTTTTATTATCATAATGGAATATTTAATTAAAGTTTGTACTTTTGCCACAGGGAAGAATTGAAGTACAGGTAGAAAATGTTGAATCCAGGAAGATAGGGTTTTTGTACCTGCATTAGGGCAATAAGGACTGTATGGTACCGGAGAACCAGAACCCTCAAAATTACGATGACCGGAGTAAGTCACCGGGGACGTCACTGGCAGAGAGGTGCCATTGTCGGGGTAGGATCTACGCCTACACCCTATAAACAGACGGCCGATGTGCAACCTGTGTCGCGAAAATCGGACAATGTCGCCGCGTTCGAGCTTCTTGTCCTTAACAAAACGGCTCCATCCTTTGGTTAGAACGTAGCTTTGGCTGCTGTTCCAATACGAGTACCGGAATCTCCAATGTTTCCCAGTTTCGTCCACGAAACTCAGAACCAAACCCTTTTCGCCGCAGTCGCCGTCGGGAGATGGAAACCATTTCTCAGCGTGCTGCTTTGGGATAACGAGACGGTTTAGCTTGCCGACATCGCTTGGGGTCAAGGATTTCTCAAAGAGCGGAACTGTTTCTTCCTCCGATCCCGGCTTCTCTTCTTGGCGGTGGACGGCGGAGGAATATGCTGGTTTCCAGTGTGTTTCCACCGTGTACGCCGCCGGCCACCTGAAGTATTCTGAGGCTGAGGAGAGATTGTTGATTGACATTTGAATATAGTGGTTGGGATGGGATGTAATGATCAAATATCCCAAGTCTTCCTGTCTTATAACACTATTTTACGTATATTTTATATACATTTCTGCTAATAATTGAAACCATCAAGTTCTTAAATCATAAAAATATTAATACATAAAAATTAGTAATATCATAACTAATTGAAATATTTAACTTTTTTACGTTATAAATCATAAATTCAACTACATATATACCCTCTCAACCCTAGATTTTTATTGTGTGTGTATTTTGATTATTTCAAAGATTTCATATGTTTAAACCTGATCGAAATCTTATGAAACACATCTTTTATGAGAAATGTCTTATATACTATATGATATGAAAAATTAAATGAGACTAGTTTATAAAAGAACAATATCATAACGAACTCACCTGATTTATATGCTAAATTATGTTTCAATTTTATTATTTTTGAGTTAGAAATACACTCTTACGTCCCATTATATGAATAATTAAGTGTATTAGGTCATCCTCAACTTTGTCCGTCCTAAAACTTTATTCTCTCATCTACATCAGTTTTCTCTCTGTACACATCATCATTCTTTAATTTAATAAATAACTTTCCTCTCATCTCTACAACAATGCACGGACACTTATTATTTTTGAATTATATTTTTTTACATATCAAATACATTAGAATCATAATATTATCGATAAAATCATGATATAAATATATTATAAATATTTATATTTTATAATTATTTTAAAATTAATTTTTAAAGATTTTTTTTTAATATAAACATAGGAAAGATAGTATCATGGACATGATATTCTTTTTCCTTCGCTTGCCTAAAAGGATGCATGACTAGGCGGCCAACGATAAGAATAACCTTAAGATACTTGAAATTTAATATAAATGTAATAAAATAGGGTTTCTTGTGTAAATAATAATCATTATATACAAGTACAGATTTGTGAAGTAAAGCCAGATCCTGACATTCTGTTCTAGCGTCATCGTCAAATAGGCGTCTTATTTAATGCTTCAAATACATATTTTGTGCATGTGACATGACAGCAGAATGTGTCTCGGATAACTACTGGACTGCCCTTCAATAATAAACATTTTCTTTAATAACATATATATTTTGACGCAGCAGAGCTTTCCTTGGGGCCCTAGGGGCCCGATATCCCTTATTTTTTTCAGAAAAAATGCACTCATTAGAAAACAAAATTCAATTTATATACAACTTTTTATTTTAAAAATACAAACATACTCATGATTTTGTCCCTTTGTTTGAATAATTTATATGCATTTAATATAGAGAACATTATAGAGATTAGTTTAATATCAATGACTTGAAAACTTAAAAATTATGTATTTAGTTTTTGAAGTTTCAAATCGTTTAAAAAACATTATAATGGCGATGTCAAACGCATTTAGTTTTGTGGGGATGTCAAACACACAGTAATAATATAAGGGAATTAGATACAAGTTTCATTGGTGGAAAGATAATTGATCCTACTTTACTATGACATCAATTTTTTTCTAGGAAGAGATTAAATGGCGATAATTTTGAAATAACAAAAAACCTATCTTCATTTGATTTATAAATAAAGATTATTAAAGATAAAGACTCAGCACGTTATATCTTATTGAGCTAATTGACCAAACTTATTCTATAAATCTTTATTCATTTTTATTTAAACCTAACATGTTGTAATTAATATATTCTTAAACCACATAATTATATTTGCATACTCTATCAAAATTCATTCGTCAATAATATTAATATTTGTAAATGTTAAGTTGATCCAAGCTCGGCCCAACTTACCCGCCTACTAAAAAAACCTTATGAAAAAGAAGTCCGTAAATTATAATTAAAATCGATCCAATTGGCCACATCTATAAATAAAACATGCCAATCAATATAACATTAATTTACCCTCAATGGTTTATAATCAAAACATGAGTCGCACAAACCAATTATTAAATAATAACATTAATAAAAGACTTGATTGTATTAACAATTAGAACAGATTTTCCAGATTCATACAGAAAATAGGTTTTAATCTCGTAGATAATAAGCATAAGAATAGTGTATTACTAAAATATGAGAATGTGAAGTTAGTTTTGATAAAGTAGCAAATAAATATGGAATCTTTCCCTGAACAGTTAAGTGTTAGAATTATTGACAATAAAGATAGAGAATTTAACAATTACCTAGATCAATTGGAATTAATCGGGTCTCACCGTAACACAAAGTAGTTGAGTAGATCATTAAATCCGATGGTGGGTCTTCGGCATCAATACATATTTCGTGGAGAAATCCTTTAGGGGTCTCCCTTAGTCAATCTCTCGATGGGATGGAGAATACATATGAAAGATTAGTTATGACTTGGGGACCACGATCATATTTATAGGCGGCAATTAAGGTTTCCTACTTCATTAAATCATAGAAGTAGAAGCTTAATAATCTTTACAAAGTAAAAGCTCACACCGTATTAGATACGTTAAGCCTAATTAATTTGATCACCTTTAATGGACTTATAAATAAAACAATTCTCAACACATAATTATTTACATATAAGTCCAACGTTTGATTAATGATCCAACATTAAGTTCTCCAGATGATTTGTTCAGAGTAAGAACCAAGATAAATGAATTTTGTCTGTCCAGCAAAAGTGCCTTCAATTATTAAAATGTCTCACTCACAAAATGGACCCCCATTTCAATTTAGCTGACAAGTCTTATTCTTCACCTAATTGCATTCCATGATGTTGGGGATAATAAATGTACAAATAACTTCGATACATTAAGTAAAACCAAAAAATATAGCAAAAGAAAACAATGATACAAGAAATTTACATGAAAATCTGGTATGGGTAAAAACTGCGTGACCGGCGGAAAGATTAAATTTACTCACTTGAGGAGAATCACCACACACATGAAGAGAAAAATTGGAATATATGGTATATGAGAGTAAACCCAAAGACATCTTTATATAAATGAAGTAGTTGGAGATAACTATGGTAAGTAACATATTTATCCTAATATTTAATCATATTCAAATATATGATTTTTCATAATCAAATCATATATATGCGTACATATATAGTAATTTGATATAATCGTGTTTTCTTGAATATCTTCTTTCATAATTGACGCTCATCTAAGACCAATTGGTCTTTCTATGTTTCAATTCGTTCTTTGACCGATTGCCTCTATCTCATATCCTTGGACCGATCCTTTGTTAAGCTCTCTAAATAACAAAAGTTTCAATTACATGTTAGTGTAGAGAAAATGAATAAGCTTTGAGTAATATTTTTAAAGAATGGATGAAAGCCAATAGATATGTCTTTTCACTCAATAGTGGTGAACTTTTTTAAGGAGTCATAATTTTTGTATCATTAGTGACGAATTTAAGTTATTAAATAAGTTTGAATGTTAATTATATAATCTCATAAAGTGATTTGGGATTGAATGAGTTAAAAAGTGTCCAGAGATAAGTGATCATATGGAAACCAATAAAATTGAACCAATTAATTTTGGCGGGGGAGGGCAAAGAACAATTTATTCATTTGAAATAAAACTTTCTACGTGAGATTACAATATATATCATTGACCAAAACCTCCTTATCCATTTCTAATTAACGAGTTTTTTAGAACCATAACTTGATAACAAATAATTAAATTATTAATAAAAGTGATTTTTAAATTATTAATAATTGATATTTAGCTTTTCTTAATGAAAATTAACAATCAATCGAGAAAAATCACTAACAAGGAAGATGTCAATGTTTAGAAGAAATAATGTGAATTAACAAAATTAATAAATAAAATTTTAACTAAATTAAAAAAAATTAAATATTTAGATATTCTATTCTTTTATAAATAATGTAATGATTTTAATTTTGTATTATGTGATTCTCATCTATGAACTTTTCCTTTTCAATTTTATCGTTTTTCATCAATCAATTCCTAGCCAAATTTGTTGTTTCAATTATCCTCGGGCTTAGTCGATGCTCAATTCCTTTTGATTAAATAAAGAGTTCATATGCAGGTATGGTGCTTAATTTGGTTGTGATATTACCCGGGGTATTTTCGGTATTACTATACCCTGGGGCGCTCGCCCAACGTGGCTATGTGGTATTTTCGGTATTCTCGTATATGTATGTTACGATATATTCTTGAGGGTATTCTCATCATTCGAACATCCCGGGCCTACAAACGAGCATTTCATTGACATTTCTATTAGTTTCGGATAAATTGGGTCCCAAACGGGGCAGAGATATTTTCGTAATTTGATACCCGAGGATCGCAGCGGTAAGTTGTGGCGATATTTTTGGATAAATATTCATTATCTTGAGGCAAAGAAATAGTATACAAAATTTTTTGGTATTTTCTCGTCGACATTTACGACCTATTCTCGACCGGGATGCACTTCCGAAGCTCCGGGATGATATGACATTTATTCCAACTTAATTGGATATTATTTAAGTACTTTGGGCTAAATTAAGTGGAATTAGACTTATAGGCTTAAAACTTACTAATTTGGTTGGATTTTTCTATAAATATGAGACCAAGGACACTGAAAAAAGGTTCAGACTGTTATCACGCTTCCCAAGGCAAAGTGTTTACTTACATGCACTCTGCCACTCGTGACTTTTTACAAGTAGTCGCGAGTTTGTGCTATCCTGGTCGTATTCACGAGTTTCTGCACTGAGTCGCGAGTTTTTGACAGTAACTCGATAGCCAAGTGTATTTGATCGTTTTACATGCCGTTTTAGCCCGGATTACCCATATTTCTTCTTTGTAATTGTATTTCTTGATTATTATAGTCAAAACCAAGGTAGAGCTTCACTCTTCCGAGGACGTAAGCCCACAACAATTAAATTCCGAATAATTAAAAAATTGACTGATCTAAAAATGAATACCCAAAATATTTTTAGAAAAGATCAGTTTGGCGTCGTTCGTGGGGATCAAGATTTTATGCAATTGAGAGCTTTATTGCTGAGTTTGGATTTCTATTACCATGACTACTCAGAATTCTGATGATGACGTTTTTGATGAAGAGATAGAGGTAGAACCTAACCCTCGGGCGAATGATGGGGGTGCTGCATTACCGGGGGCTCAATCATCAATCATGGAGGAGCCTCCTGCTCAAAATGTTACTGTTCGATCCTCCCGGAGCGGGTTTTCATACGGAAGGGCACCTATATTTTATCCTCCACTGCCTCCGTGTTTATCTACATGTTATGAATTTGGAAGAACTGACCGATTTGTAGTCCGTAATAATGCCCGTCTTTGGCCACCCGCACGCTCTAGATCCGCGGATCAAACCGAAACCGATGAAGATTTGGAAGAGAGAAGAAGTACTTTAATTGCTTAATTGGAGGAAGTTGAAGGTCAAAGGAGAACCCGGAGGAACAATGTTACCCTCGAACTAGTTGATGATGAGGTGGCGGTGGAGGATACCGATCACATACCGGAGCCGCAAACAAATACTGCGACAACTAGAGAGCAGAATGATACTCTGCAAAAGATTGGAGAGTTTTTAGAGTTAAAGTTTAAGGAGATAAGCGGAAAGATTGAGCAAAACGATGCTAGAATGAACAAGCTAGAGGCCAATTTGACTCTTGGCTAGAAAAGGAGACGCGTGTACGACGAGCACACCCGAGATACTCACCAGACTTCTGCTTACGAGGGGGATTATATTGAACATGAAAGGGTTGGTGAACCTTATGGAAATCGAGGAAAGACTTTATCGTCTATGGAAGTTTTGCAAAGTCCGTGGAATACATCGAACGCTCTGTCCCCATTTTCCACGGCGATTATTAGTGCGACTCGTTATGAGTTTATTGAGATGCCGAAGGATCTCCCCCAATACAGTGGGTCAACTGACCCGCATGCTCATACATCACACTTGGAGATTCATGTCAGTTTGATGAATTTCAGCGATGCTACAATGTGTTTTGTTTTCGTAGCTTCTCTTAAGGAATCGGTACTCCGATGGTTTAATCGTTTACAAAGACGCTCTGTTGTCTCATATCAGGACTTTAAGGATCAATTTTATTCAGCTTTTGCGCCTTTCAATGCGCCAGTGAAGTCTATTAATTCCTTGACCGCGTTGCGGTATGATTCTTCAGAGAGATTGTTGAGTTTGATTACCTGTTTTGAAGCCGAGTGTAGGAAGATACTTCGGATTACTATCAGTGAGAACTTCAGGGTGCTCCAACTTATTTTGTCAGGACATCCTTTATCTAATTATTTGAATAGAGATCCCCAGGAGAATATGGAGGAATTGGCTTTGAGGTGTACGCAATATATCTGGGAAGATGAAGGCTTGCAGGATCACGGAGTGATCGAAATGTGAACTTATGGTTCCACTGTAACGACCCTAATTTGGGCCTAGTTGTTTTGTTAAAACATGATAATTAAAACGAAAACATTCGAATGCAAATTTAAAACATAGTTCGAAATATGAAAGTACGACAGCATAATTTAGAGTATTCTCCAAAGGGACCGGACTCTATCACCGGACAACCGATGACCTCCTTCCCCAATCCCTATCATATCTCGTCTGCGTCACCTACAAAATCTGTAAAGCGGTCACAATCTATTAAAGGAAACGTCACACACACTACGCATTATCTTTTCACTTCTTAGTTACACCGTACACGCACGCGTGAATCATTCCACTTAACCGTTTTCTTATTTCCCACTTCTTTTACCCTTATCATTTCCATCATTCATTAACTTTACTGTTGCCGAAATTAACATGCTCGGTGCATGTCCCGCCTAAGTCAACCGTTAGCTGTTGGATGACTCGACGGGCCATATGCTTCCCTTCTCCGGGTGGGTACTTAGGCGCTACCCTTTTTTCCACCCGGATCCGTTCTGCCCTCTTCGTACGTATCTTTTCCTCTTTGGAACTTATCGTTCCCTTCATCAAGCATGCCCTTCCTTTGGAGAATCGTGTACTAAGCACGATGCTAGGTTCGGTCGGACGGTCCATCCTTCCTTACCCCGAGTCTTATTATCATTTATCTCGTTCATTCGTATCCTTTCTTCCTTCTTTATTAACCCAATCACATTCCTTAAGTCTGAACCTTCCCTTACTATATTGTGTTCACTCCGCTTCCCAATCGCTTTTGCTTGCTATAGTCTTTCCGCGCTTTCCTGCATTTCGTAATAGGTTTTAGTTACTCGAGTCCCGACGTTATCATCCTATTGTTAACTATGTGATTACCGTAGACTCTACGTGTTCTTTTCCTCCCACGATCCGACGTCGAGACGTTACGAAAACACTTAAACTTAGTATTTCCACGAAAATTTACTTCTTTCCTCGAAATTCGCGACAATAATGTTCTGTGAGAAATCCGTGATAATAATGTCCTGTGCAGAATCTGCGATAATAATGTCCTGTGCAGAATCCGCGATAATAATGGCATGTGCAGAATCCGCGATAATAATGGCTTGTGCAGAAATCTGCGATAATAATGACTTGTGCAGAATCCGCGATAATAATAGCCTGTGTAGAATCCGCGATAATTTTCCTACTTCGTGGCAATTTTTGGATTTTCGTGTTTAAATGATGATTAACTCATTTTTGGGCCTTCCCACCCCTATTTATAGACATCCTAACTTTTCTAATTCACACTTTAACCTCTCCTTCCTTTGATTTTGACCCCACTTCTATCTTTTACTTTACTTTTCTATTTTTCGTTTCTTTTTACGTTCTTTCGTTCCCGTATCCCTCGTTATCCCTTGTTTAGACTTATCGCTACTCTATTGTTCCATCATACATTTTTCCTGGCTATTACACCCACAATATCGTTGCTGGGCCGGGGTGCCGGACAAAAACGTCGCACAATCAAGAACCAAATTAAGAACTTTCCCCGCGTTCAGTTATGAACAGATTTTTGCTGTTATCGAACATTAAAAGGGTTGATCTTTTCGTTATCCCCCTCCATTGAAGAACCAACACCGGGGACTTATGAGTCCCATGTGTTTTGTCGATTTCATCGGAGTTTTGGACATGCCACTAACGATTGTTCTTGAATTGATGTATGAAGTTGAGAGGTTATTAGAATCGGGTCAGCTAGATGAGTTGATTAGCACTGTGGAAGCACTACAGGAAGTTGACGCAGGAAAAGTTGATGTGAGTGCACGGTTGGGAACAGCAGCGAAACCCCCTAAGGCAAACCTACCATGACCTAACACGAGAGGTCGTGGGTATAGAGGACAACGTGGCCAGCATGAGAGGAGTGGCCAAAAAGGATTTTTTAATGGCGGTTGGCAGAACCGTAGAGGCGAAAGGAGAGAAAATAATAACCGTGGGCGCGGTAGGAATCAACAGTACATGAATCAACAAGGATATCGGCAGGAAGGCTATCAACCTGCCCAAGGAAATCAACAATCACCTCCTCCCCCTCCTGCTGGCCCGAATCAGGGTCAACCTATTTTGAATATTGAAGAGGCTCAGCAAGGTGGGGTAATCTAGGCCCCAATATCATGACTATTGCAGGAGGAAGGAGTGTCGGAGATTCGAGTCGTGCTTGTAAGCGATCCAATCGAGAGTTGGAACAGAAAGGTCGCTCCATGAAAGTTAGCCTGGTCCAATTATCTAACCTTGAGATAATGTCTATATCTTTCGGACCTGAAGATTTATCTGGAGTGTTCTGTCCATAGGACGATGCTGTTGTCAATTCTTCTGTTATCACAAATCATCATGTTTCTCGAGTGTTAGTTGACACCGGAGCTTCTACCAATATATTGACTCTTGCAGCTTTTGAACAAATGTCATTGAAAGGAACCACCAAACTCTAGCCAGTGCAAAAAAGTTGGTTGATTTTAACACAGTGTTGTTGCTACTAAAGGATCTATCTTTCTCCAAGTCACTTTGGGAGATCAAGAAATATCGAGGACTTTGCTAGTAGAGTTCGTAGTCGTGGATCTCCCTATACTTCCTTATAATGCAATTCTTGCGAGAAGTTCTTTAAATTTATTTGGGGCGTGGTATCCTAGCCGCATTTAATGATGAAATTCCCCACACCTTCGGGAGTTGGAAAAATGAAAGGAGATGAGGAGCTGGGGCGTTCTTGCTATAACATAATGTGCAGGAGTGGTATGGATGGATCGAAAGCGAAGTAACCTGTTTGTATGGTTGAAGTCTTATCCGAGGAAATGATTGATTTAGGCGAAATATCCTATCATATGAAGTATAATGAAAACGAAATGAAGATACAACCTTTAGGCATTAAGACAGTGCTCTTATTCTCTGACAACCCAGAAAACACAGTGGTAATTGGTTCTGAGATGACGCCAGAGTTTGAAAATGTGTTCATCAGAAAAATAGGAAGTTTTCCCCCGAGAAAGAGAGAGCAATTGATGAGGAGGTAGAAAGTTTGTTGCAGGCAGCATTTATAGAGCCTGTTAGATACAAGGATTGGGTCGCAATCCAGTGGTGGTCCCAAAGTCGAATAATAGCTGGCGAGTTTGCATTGATTTTACCGATTTGAATAAAACATGCCCGAAGGATCTGTATCCACTACCGGCCATTGACATAATGGTAGATACAACATGTGGCTTTGAATTTCTTAGTATGCTAGACGCATGTAAGGGTTATAACCAATTTTTATGCATTATGAAGACAAACTATTTACTTCCTTTATGACAAATAAAGATATTTTTTGCTATAAAGTTATGACATTTGGGTTGAAAAATGCTGGGGCCCCCTATCCACGTTTAATGAATTCGATATTCAAGGATTTGATTGGTAAATTCTTGGAAGTTTATATTGATAAAAAGTTGACACGGGCATAACAACATCTAGTATATGAATGAATATTTTAGTATGTTGAGGAAATATTGAATGAAATTGAATCCATTTAAGTGTACCTTTTGTGTAAAAGGGGGAAAATTCCTTGGTTTTATGGTATCAGGAAGGAGAATCAAGATGAATCATGATAAGATAACAGCTATCCAGGAAATACTCCTCCGACAACTGTTAGAGAAGTCCAAAGATTAACAGGTCGATTAGCATCATTGAATCGTTTTATTTCGTGATCTGTAGAGCGAAGTTTACCGTTTTTCCGAGTATTGGGTAAGAAAAATCTATTGTATTGGGATGATGAATGCAGTATGGCATTCGAGAGTCTGAAAGATTATTTGAGTAAACCACCGTTTATGTCTCCCCCGTCCCCTGGGGAACCATTGGGTTTGTATTTAGTGGTATCTATAGAGGCAGTGATTCCTGCCTTAGTCAGGCTTAACGACAAAGAGCATAGACCAGTGTATTATGTCAGCAGGAAATTGCAAGGAGCAAAATCCCGGTATACAGATTTAGAGAAGTTTGTCTTAGCCTTATAGTCATCTCCTGGAAGCTAAGGCATTGTTTCTAGGCTCACCATATTGCTGTTTTGAAAGATCAACCTATCATAAGTGTACTATCAAAAATCGATGCCTCTCGCAGGCTAGCGAAGTGGAATATCGAGTTGGGGCAGTATCAGATCGAATATATCTCGAGACGAGCTTTGAAACCCCAAGTCTTAGTAGATTTTAAAGTAGAAATGACGCGGTCAAAAGAGTTGGGTAACGAGGAATATTTGGACGTATTTGTCGATGGATTAGTTTCTGCCAGGCGAGCCGGTATTGGCGTTTACTTTAAAGATAGAAAGTTCGGTGATGAGCATGAATATGTTGTGAAACTGCGTTTCTCTGCGACTAACAACGTCGCCGAATACGAATCTTTAATATTTGGGATCAACTTAGCAGTCGAAATTGGAATTGTTCATTTGCATGCTCACTCTGATTCGCAGCTAGTGGTGAACCAATTTGCAGATAATTTTGTCACCAAAGATGTGAATATGTGGCTGTACTTAGACAAGTTGAAAGAAGTGACGAAAAGCCTATGTGGCTGTACTTAGACATATATGTGGCTGTACTTAGACATATATCCCAAGAGAGGAAAACACCCGTTCTGATGGTCTTGCAAAGTCAGCCACGATTTTAGAACTCTCAGATGAGTCAAGAATAACGACTATGATCCATTATCAGCCATCTATCAGTCTAGTAGAGAGATAGACATCTGAAGTTGCGAGCTTGGAACTTTCAAACAATACCTGGTTTTTGTTAGATGCAGTAACTGATGAACCATCTTGGAATGACGTAATTGTCAATTATTTGGTTAAGATGGAATTGCCCGCCGATGAAGGCGATGCCCGAAGGACTATGAAAAGGGCTACAGGATTCATCTATGTGGATGAGAGATTATATAAGAAAAATTTCGGAGGATCCTACCTTCGATGCTTGACCCCAGTACAGGCAAAAGCCGTTATGGAAGAAGTTCACACTAGGACAGTGGCGACCACTCACCGGGTCGATCTTTGGCAATGAAAGTTAAGAGGGCCAGACATTTTTGGCAAACAGTAATAAAAGATTGTGTGAATTTTGTCCGAACTTGTTCCACTCGAATATGCATCATGTGCCGAGAGCGAACATGAAACCTCTGCCAACATGTCCTTTTGACACTTGGGGAATCGATATTTTAGGTCCTTTACCGACAGCACCTAGCCAAAAGAAATTATGTATTGTCGCTGTGGCATATTTCTCTAAGTGGATAGAAGTTGAAGCTGTGGCCCATGTCCGGGAGCAGGAAGTTATAAGTTTCCTATGGAGATATATTGTATGTCGATTCGGAATTCCCTGGATTTTGATATCATATAATGGAACACAATTCTCAGGGAACGTGTAAACGAATGGTGCGAGTGTTATGGTATTCAACAACGATTTACATCCGTGGCACATCCAGAAACGGAAGGTATATAGAAAGTTATTATCATTCTGGAGGCTAATTTTTGTTATTTGGATCATTCGGAGTTGTATTTTTATTAAAGTGTGATGAGAAATTGAAAAGAAAGGAAAGCAAATTCTTATATATATTGGGGATTACAAAACGGGGGAGAGATTATAAAAGTGAAGAAACTATATTAAGATTTTTATTTCTTCTGTCTCTTGGAGCCCGAACCTTCACTGGGTCCGCTGGGGCGCTTCTTTACCATCTTAATCTTCGGAGGAGAAGTATCAAACATGTCTTTGAGGAACTCCACATCAGTTAATTTTCTCAGGACAAAGCCTGCCATCTCAGTCTCATGGCGCTCCCGGGCTCCTATCAAACTAGCAGGAAAATATATCGGAGGGTCGTGTTGACCCATAACCTCCTCATGTTTGAGAAAATATGCCACGAGGGGAACCACCGACTCCGGGAATAGTGGAGTCAATCTTTGGAATGCGTCCGTTGGTGGACCCTCTTCGGTCTCAATCTCCTCCAGTATAGTTGGTGGTGCAAATCCTTCTCCAAGTTGAACTGGAGTGCCCCGAACGGATCTTGCGAGCAGTCTAACTTCGCCATCGCAAGGACATGTTCCAACTTCCTGGAGAGGCTAGGATCTAACTTTTCGTTTTCCTCATGAGATAACGATATGCCCAGAAATCTTTGAGTCTGGACACTCCCCCTCAGAGAGTACAGGACGGATGATTTTGCATTCGCTAGGGCTGCCAAATTCCGGAAAGTCGGGGAATGTACCATGAACTCCCATATTAACTTCCAGAAACAATCATTTAACTGGCGCGGCAACCGAGCAGCCCGAGCCGTGAGACCATCAATAGTGGACTGGAGGGAATCATTCTTTGATTTCAGTTCTTTAATCTACTCCGTGGCATTGCTGAGAGCATTTTTATCAGCTGCATTGGCATCCTTGGCCTTCTTCAGCTTCTCCTCAGTCTCAATTTTAATCTCCTTCAGTTTGTCCGGAGCATATTTTTCATTCACTCTGAGAGTGCCTACGGATTGTTCAAGAGCATGTCTTTTCCCGATATGATAGGCTTCACACTCCGTTAATTCGCTGCGATGAGCTCGGGTTAGAGCCTCAATCGCTATATTGTGTTCTTCCCGGAGTGCTGCCAAATCTTTTGCATGCTTCTCCCGCTGGTTTTGAATCATTTTTTCTGTGGCTTTCTTCGTCTGCTCCTCAATGATGTCTGGATAGTCGAGTTCCGAATGCCTCAACATATAGTATTCCCCAACTGCGGCCGCGGTTACCAGCTCCACGAGTGCTCGCTCTATCTAAAAGAAAACCAAGAGTTATAAGTATGTATACATATTAAAGATGATGCAAATAATTGTTGGAACAATAATTGTCAGTACAAACCTCTCCCCCCGCATGACGCATCGTCGCAAGTTGGCCCATCGCCCGACAGAAATTGCACGTGTGGTCGTCTCGGCCCCGCGGTGGCATCTCTGGATTTCGATCAAAATACGTCAAGGCCGGCCTGTTGGATACCTTGTCATCCTTCGGAATCCGGCGGGCCACTCCATCTCGAGCCATTCCTTCATGGTGAGTTTCGGAATATCTCTTATACGGAAGGCATCGAGAAAGTAGGCCCCTCCACCGGTCTCTTTCCCTTGTCCGGACCAGTCCCCTGATTGTCTCCCCTTCCGAACGGGTCTCCTGCACAACCTCCACCATCGGGTCTGATATTACCAAGGAGTATTTTCGGTATTATGACATCCCGGGAGCTCGTCTGACGTGGTTAGGTGGTATTCTCAATGTTCTCGTGTATTTACGTCACTTCATAGTTTCGAGGGTATTTTTGTAATTTGGACATTCCATGCCTTCGTATGAGCTTTCGATCAACGTTTCTAGAAGATTTGGACATATTCGGACCCGGACTAGGCCAAGGGTATTATCGTAATTTGGCTCCCGAGGAACGTGCCGGCAAGTTGTGGCGGCGTTTTTGGTTGAGCGTTCGGTAACCGGAACCGAGGAATTATTTTACGGGGTCTTCCGGTATTATCTCGTTGTTATTTTTGGCTAATTATCGATCGGAGTGTATTTCTGGAGTTCTCTTACCGTATGGCATTTATTCAAGTTTTTTTTAATATTATATGTTTACTTTGGGCTGAATCCAGTGGAATTGGGCTCTTGGGCCTGAAACTTGTTAGTTGGGCTGAATTTCCATATAAATATGAGCCACAGGGCACTGAAAAGGGGTCTGACTCTTTTTGTATCTCCCAAGGCTAGACTTTCGTACGAGCTCGCGAGACTTCGTTTTTCAGCCTCAATTCGCGAGATTTCGTACCAAATATCGCGACCACCCTCTTTGTGCTACTATTCGCGAGATTTCGCTCCAAGTCTCTCGACCACCTCCTTTTGTGTCACTATTCACGAGAATTCGTACCAAAACTCGCGATTTGCCCCTGCAGATCACTATTCACGAGAATTCGTACCAAAACTCGCGACTGGCCCCTTCAGATCACTATTCACGAGTTTTGGGCAGTTTCACCGTAACGGAGCTTTTGGCAGTTTCACGGTAATAGAGCTTTGGCAGTTTCATAGTAACAGAGTTTTGGCAATTTCACTGTAACGGAGCTTTTGCAGTTTCACCATAACGGAGCTTTGGCAGTTTCACGGTAACGGAGCTTTGGCAGTTTCACCGTAACAGAGCTTTGGCAGTTTCACGGTAACGGAGCTTTTGTCAGTTTCACCGTAACAGAGCTTTTGGCAGTTTCGCCGTAACGAAGTGTTTTTGGCAGTCCCGATCGTTTTCCGATCCGCTTCTATCTTGATTATTGATATCACATCATTGTAATTGTATTCTTTGAATATCATAGTGAAAACCAAGGTAGAGCTTTGCTCTCCCGAGGACGTAAGCTCACACATTGTGGACCCAACCTCGTATATCGCTCGTGTCCCCACATAAACTGAATTCCGAATAATTAAAAAAATTGATTGATCCAAAAATAAATACCCAAAATATTTTTAGACTAGATGAGAGTCAATTGGTTGACCCCCGCTAATCTCTCACTCCTTGTCATCCCGAAAACATCGACTAGTGTCTCGGTGAAATCATACATCCCCTAGTCAGGGAAAATTCTCCGACGGTAAGCTCCAATCGCCAAGACATAGGAATCAAGTCTTCAGGACTCCTGGGGACCTCTACAGCCGGCTCATTGTCTAGCTGCTCGGGATCTTCCATTATTGTAGCAAGCTGCGGGAGAGTAACGGGCCCGCTTTCATTATTTGGTGGCTCGATCTCTTATGTACTTAGGGCTAGCTCGGGCGCGGCAATGCGGTTCTGAGCCCCCAGCTCCATCTCGAATATTAACTCATCATTCTCCGCAACTAGAGGACGGACTGATCTCAACCTGTCGCCCAACTTTGAGTGGACTTTATTTTATCTGCAAAACAAACAAGTCTTATTTGTTATTCGGTGTAAAGATTAAAAAACGAGTATGCGTTAAATTTAAAAGTTTTTTTCCTATCGAATAAAAGTTATTGAGATGGTTTAGGTATGAATGCGTGTGCCAGGTACTTAATAGTTCCCTACTAAAATGGGTAGGGGCTCGAAGAAGACCGAAAGCAACCAAGATCGGGGCATAAAATAAGGTCTTCGTAGTCTAGTCTACATCATCCGATCTGGCACAATCGAGAAGTGCCTTCTTTAAAGGCCTCGGAATGGAATAGTAGGTTTCGGGGAAAAATGGTTCCCTTCGACAGGGAACCGCCAAGGGAGGCTGAGTGTGGACAATCTGGTAGTGCCTACACTGGTTACAAAAAAGAAGTGTTTTTTCCAGTCATTATTCGACTGGGGAGTAGAAAAGGAGTAAGGACTTTTTGTTGTCTTAGGCGGAAGAATATACAACCATGGACACCGTAATGACTAGATGTACTGATTTGGAAAAATAGGAAGAAACGGTTGATTGTCAAGGGTATACGACTAGTTTCCATGAAAATGGTGAAGGCTGTAACAAAAGAAATTGAATTCGGGTTTAGCTAAAAAAGATGGATCTTTAAGTGTGTTTGGAGTCTTATGATGAAAGGGTGAAGCGGAAAGCGGAGCCCACACTCAAGGTATTCGAGGCAAATAGTATGGGTCGCTACCGGTGGACGCAAAATGCAGTAAGCAGGCCCGGGTTGATACAAAACACAGTCGGAAGGGAGGTGGTATTCCTCCACAATGGATCTCCACTTCCGAGTATGCGTACTATAAGGCTGGTCAAAAGATTTAAGAGCCTTGACCGCGGGACTCTGGGGCCTAGTGAGTTTTCGAGCTGGGCGATTCGTTCAAAAAAGTGTGGATTGAAGTTTGAGGTGTAATGTGGAAAGGGTGACATGCTTGAGTTTGAACTTCCCGAGTTGGATGGGGAGCCCGAGGAATGAGACGATGAGGTACCAGGGTTCGAAGATCGAGCGGAATCGGAAGACATTGATTAATTATATTCAAAATAAATTTTCCCAATTATTATTAAGTGTCTCGTGAGATTTCATACCAAAAGTCGCGATAGTTACTGTTCGTCCAAGGTAGTCACGAGTTTGTGTAAGTTGTCACGAGTTTCTGAAGTCTTTCGCGAGTTTATGTAAGCAGTCGCGACTTTCTGCATGTGAAATGGGATCAATTACTGTCCAAGTGTTGTAGTCGCAAGATTTTGTAAGCTGTCGCGAGATTTTGGAGCCAGTCGTGACTTTTTGCAAACAAAATGGCATAAGTTACTATTCGAGCTCCGTAGTTGCAAGTATGTGAATGCAGTCGCGAGTTTCTGACGAAATGTCGCGAGTGCACTGTTTGATCATAGTAGTCACAAGATTCTGCCAAAAAGTCGCGAGAGGGTGAAGAGTTCGCGCGAGTGAAGCTGTTATGAGGACAGAACATAGTATTTATAGAGGTGTACCCCCGAGTCAAAAAATCCCGAGATTTTTGCCCGATCTCAGAATCTGACTTTCTTAATATCAAAACGACTGCATCGACGAGAGGAGTCTAACCCTACTCGAGGTTTTTTTCGAAAAATTCCGAACGGTTATCGACTTTCGGGATGAGCTAATATGATGTGGTTTACGACTCAAAATCTGAAAACCAGGGGACTATTGATATTACCCGGGGGTAATTTCGGTATTACTATACCCCGGGGCGCTCGCCCGACGTGACTATGTGGTATTTTCGGTATTCTCGTATAAGTATGTCACAATATAATCTTGGGGGTATTCTCGTCATTCGAACATCCCGGGCCTACAAACGAGCATTTCATTGACATTTCTATCAGTTTCGGATAAATTAAGTCCCAAACGGGGCCAGGGGTATTTTCATAATTTGGCACCCGAGGATCGCATCGGTGAGTTGTGGCAATATTTTTGGATGAATATTCATTATCTAGAGGCAAAGAAATAGTATACAAGATTTTCTGGCATTTTCTCGTCTACATTTCCAACTAATTGTCGACCGATATGCACTTTCGATGCTCCGGGACGATATGACATTTATTCCAACTTAATTGGATATTATTTAAGTACTTTGGGCTAAATTAAGTGGAATTGGACTTTTATGCTTGAAACTTACTAATTAGGTTGGATTTCTCTATAAATATGAGACCAAAGGCACTTATAAAAGGTTTTGATTATTATCATGCTTCCCAAGGCAAATTGTTTACTTACCTGCACTCTGCCACTCGCGACTTTATCAAGTAGTCGCGAGTTTGTGCTATCCTGGATGTAGTTGCGAGTTTCTGCACTGCATCTCAATAGTCGTGAGTTTCTGCACTGAGTCGCGAGTTTCTGCACTACATCTCAGAAGTCGCGAATTTCTGCACTAAGTCACGAGTTTTTGCACTGCATCTCAGTAGTCGCGATTTTCTGCACTGAGTCGCGAGTTTTTGACGGTAAACAACCAAATGTATTTGATCGTTTTACGTTCCGTTTTCGCCCAGATTACCCATATTTCTTCTTTGTAATTGTATTTTTTGATTATTATAGTGAAAACCAATGTAGAGTTTCACTCTCCCGAGAACATAAGCCCACAACAATTAAATTTCGAATAATTTTAAAAAATTGACTGATCTAAAAATAAATACCCAAAATATTTTTAGAAAAGATCAGGTTGAAGCATCCAAGCAGTGTACCATGGTGTTGAATTTTTATCCCGTAAACTCAACGAAATTCCGTTCACAATTCTCATTTGATCAATCTCTTCACCCATTCGTTTCAATTGGTTAACTATATTTGTCATCTTTTCATAGTAATCTTGAATGCTTTACATTTCAGTCATGTGCAAATACTTAAAATTGTTTGTATATGTTAAACACTTGAGACATTCGTGAGGTTTGTGTGCCAGAAATTCAATTCGCAAAGTTTTCATACTTCTTTTTAAATTTTGAGTTGATAATAAATCAAAAATGTCACACCACAATATGAGCCATTGAATATGTAATGTGTGAATGCATCATAATAGGAAGTAGATCTCCAAATATAAGTCATAACTACTATCTACATATTTCTTTCTCATATTTTTAAGCTTCTTGTTTATTGATCGTTTTAGTAGAATTAGAGTTTTATTGTTTAAGAAACTATGCATATAATGTAATATGTTTCTTTATAACTAAACAAAATACGAGAATCAAAAGTGAAACTAGCAACACAATCTCAATGCATATTGCATACTTCGTCTCTTCTTTTTCTTGTTGATTGTTGATTATTATTTTTTATATATTTTCATCTAAAAGACATGTATAAAAATACTATTAACCGGATAATATAGTAGTTTATATGATATGATAAAGAAACCACAATAATAGTAATCTTAGAAACAAAGAAAACAAGCATTCAAACAAGTAAACCTATGTTGTTGCCCATTTTTTAGCAATATTCAACATTGTTCATTCATTCTTTACTACATGGCCTATGTTTCACTAAGAGTAGAGGAGATGCTAAAGTAACTAACATCCCCTCATGATTAGATGGGTGGTAACTGGTGCTAATCTTTCATCAAATAATGTCTTGACTTATCTATCATTTATACCATGTATCTATAATCTTATATTTTGGTTGATCTACAAAACATTTAAATGTTAACATCCAATCATAATTAGATGGGTGGTGCTAATCTTTCACCAAAATTTCATTTTTGATCCCTCGAATTTACTTCAAAATCAATTTTGATCATTCAATTCAAAAAAACTCAAATTAAATCATTCAAATTTGATGTATTATCAATTTTAGTCCAAATTTACTAAAATACCCTTAATTTCAATTAATTATAGTTAAATTAAGTTTCACCCTTAATAAACCAATGTTTTAACTCTCAAAATTTTTGGCTCTATGCTAAAAATTATTTTTCGGTAAAACGAATGAAATTTTGTCAAAATTTTGGACATAAATTCAAAACGAGAATGCATGTATTAAACATTGTCTTTATATTAGTCTTTATGTCGTCAATATGTTGACATGTACATCAATACTTGGTGGTACGACCCGTTATCACATGGTTTGGTCGGAGCCTGTGTTAAGTAGTAAATATATTTTTAAAAATAAATATGTGAAAGAATGGGTTTGATGCGGTTTATTGGTCCGAAAATTTTGTTGTTAAATGAATTTTTATATATATTAATAATATTTCAAATGTATCGCATATTATCACATAATGTGTTCTTAGATATTATCAATACATTATTTAATTTAAAAAATATAGATAACTAAATAATAAAAATAAATTTTAAGTTATCAATTAATATATGGGTGACGTTTGCTGGTGACTCTCCAACTTTCCGGGTGGTGTAAAGAGCATGCACTCCAAGTTACGAAATTGCAAATATGACAACACAAGTTAACAAAAATATGCAAATATGACACCTCAAATTAATAAAAATATGCACATATGACCCTCCAACTTTAATTAAATGCATGTACGACACCTCAAGTAAACAATATCGTTTAATATTGACCCTCTACGACATTGTTATTGTTTTACGTCTGGATGCCAACGAACTTGAAGTATCAATTTTGTATAATTTTTCGTATAAAAGACTTATTTGCATAATTTATGAACACTGAGAACGAATAATGCCAACGAAAAATGTTTGCAAACTTAACGGAAAATTATTTGCTAAATAACAGGAGTAAAAAACAAACGGTTTTGATAACTTGAAGGGTCATTCCTGCAATTTCATATCAGGGTTAAAAAACAAATGTTTGCAATTTCTTCTAAGTTAGGGGGCTATTTATCCAATTTTCTCATTAATATATCTAATTTTGACTGTGCACTATTTACTTCAATGATTCCCTAGGAGTGCAAATTCATCTCTAATTTTGAGGAGTTTAAATTCATCTCCAATTTGTGGAATGCAAATTCATCTCTATTTTAGGTGAGTGTAAATTATCTCTATATTAGGCACTTCAAATTCATCTCCAATTTTGGCGAGTGCAACTTTGGTCAATTTTCACAATTCGTCCCTAAAGGACGTTTGGTATCCCTTGTATTCCTACTTACTGGCCAGTATGAGGTTTTTGCTTAAGCGAGGTATAAACTTTACATCTTCCAGAATCAAGTGTACCCATTTGAAGATTTGATCAGCATTTCACCTCGACATAGTATTTTCAGGGACTTTCCGTCTGAGGGTGCATGGAATGCATTCATTTCCTCTATGTTGATATCATCGATAATACTATAGGGGTGAAACAAGAGATCCAATGAAACACATAGCTAGCAAAAATTAGTAACAAGAAGACCTACGTCTCCAACTATTTTGGAGATAGCATAGTAATCCTAAAGTCTGAGACCATTCCTGTGATACCCTGCTTCGAAAGACTTAAACAACTTATTGTTGGAGGAGAAGTTAATGGCGCACCTGGGTTGATAACCAGTGGCTCTACTCGACTCGCAAGGCAAATTACTAATGCATCGTCAGACATTCGCTGCCAAGGCTGAATTCTCTTTCATTTGGGATCATTGCATTCCATTCGTAAATGGACCTTATTCCGAAAATTCCATCACTCGGGGTTCTCTCGAGTCTTCGACTTCACTCAGCTCTTCGATCGAGTTTTCCCGCTGCCCTTCGGTCCTTTATTATTCTTCCTAATACGAAAAGAATGTGCCACAAAAAAATTATTTTGTGTATCAGCCCTCTGCTTTCATCTCACCTCTTTACTAATGAGCCGCTCACGCACATCATGAAAATTGAGTTTCCCCAGTGATTGCTAATATTCTCAACCGTGGTCGACCAGCTTTTGGGATTGGTAACAAGGATGGTATCTTAATGTGTGTCGTCATCCATGACGAGGCCAAGTAGTGAAAACTAGTTGATAAGGTTGCAGATTGTTTAGATTTTCGGCAACCAAAGCACCCCCTCCATCATCATTGTGTACAATTGATGAGTGATACTAACTCAATTTTTCGAAAATGATAGGTTGTACATGTTCGACACTGCCTTCATCATCCCTTAGGTTGTCACGTGCTCGTGGTAGTTAAATGCCACATTCTTCGATGGGGACAGTTGTATGATGTCACGAGCCTTGTTATCGATTCTCTGCCACTCAGCGTCTACATGTTTCTTTTTTCCTACATTCCCCTAGATTATTTCGATAAAGGGTGTCACCGATTGAGATTTTGCTATAGGGAAAATCGCATCCGTCGGACATTATGATGCTTCATTTATCATCACCCATTTCATATTGCACTGACCATACAACCACCACTAATTGTTAGGAATAACACGAGCAACCTCACATTGATGAATGAATGAGAAATAATAGTGCAAAAGTAAACAAAACAACAAATTTTATCGTGGAAAACTAAATTGGGTGAAAATATCACCCATACACACACAAGTTCTCTAACGACAAAGATCAGTGAAGCTCACTTCTGGTATAGATATGCAACTCTCTTAAGTCTCATTTCATTGTTTCGTTAGTAACACATATGCTCGATTATGTTTACAAGGAACCCTTGGCTCAGTACAATGAATAAAATAAGAATATGAATGAATAATCGTTTCAGAAGTTTGAGTGCGGAGATTTGGGCCATGATTGAAATTCCAATCGGGGGACATACAAAAAAGGTCCTCGAAGTTTGGTTATTTGGCTTATTTAGTCCTCAAAATTTTGTGATTTTGGTAATCATAGTCTTCAAAGTTTGTTGATGGCAAAGCATGTCCTCATAGTCTGCATGGTTTGACAAAATCAATCCTCATAGTTTTATTTGAATATCATATTTGGTACCAAAAGTTTGACATTGTGTCTATTGAGATTCTCAAACAAAAAAGAGGCATTTTAAGTTACCAAAGTTTGTCAATTTTGGCAATTTAAGTCTCTAACACCGTTATACATCCCCAAACTTTTTTTGGTTCTGAATGTTTAAATTAACAATTCCAGTCCCTTAAGTTATAATATTTTGGTATTGACATTCCCCAAACTTTGTTGTTGCGATTTTAAGCCTTAATTTTGTTGAAAGTTATAGAATTTGATATTTTTATTAAAAATCGTTGGCGTCTTGCGAATATAGATTATTGTGTCGAAACCAAATATTATTACGGTACATATAATTTTTTCAAGATTTAGTTTTATTTCTAAAGTTAAACGAACTATTTTAAAATCCGTTTTCAAACGTGGTTCAATACTCCTTAACAATAAAAAGAAGATGAAATACCGTCGAGCAATGTATGTTGCTCGTCAAAACAAAGTAGCTACAAGGATGTCATCATTCACAAAAGTAGTTGTGGAGTATGTCCAAAGTAATGCATACAAGGAAATCAATATCACATGGGGTTGAGTATCTCCTCGAGCGTGATACTTTATGATGCGGGAGAATGCACTCCTTTGCAAAGTTTGTAATGTCTGAAAAGGGTGAACTACTTCTTTGCACAAGAAGTTTTACATTATTACATGTTTTTAGAGTACACTACCAATGCATGATGCATTGTAATGTAGATCTTAAAATGGATACGTCTGGAGCAACTTGTAATAAACAATACATGTAAATCCTACATTTCGAAAACCTATTTTGCTTTGGTATGTGCATAAGAAAACATATAGAATCTGTGCAACCCAAACTTGTAAGAAAACACGCTATCACTTACATGTGTCAAACAAATGGGTATTTCATAAGCAATGTTATCAGCATCCACACCGTTTGTCATCCCATACACGTCACGTAAATACCTTTTAGAAATATTTCAGCATCACATATCCAATTTTGGACCACACAAATAAAATACATCTGAACTTCAGGGTCAATTGACGATTTCCGCATCGGAACCAAAGAATCCACATAATCATCATATGGTTATTAGGGTCTCTAAATCTAAAAAAATCAGTAACGACGAATGACCCATGTCGATGAATACCAAGCACAAATAGCAAGTAATAAAAGAGACCTATAAAGTAGTTTATTACCAAATTTTAATACCATGTGACAATAGACATGAGTAAATGTTAATTTTAGTATAAGTGCTCTCATCTAAAAAAACTCGCCTAATGTAACCAATCGTCCCAATTAAAGTATATTTCGAAGGCAATTGAATCAACAAAACGGAAAAATCTGAATCAACAGACACGCACTTATGTATTTGTAATTTTCCTTCTTGAAAGGAAGAGTTAGTTATTCGACATTATACGACTTCACTGCATAATTAGCTACATACTTACATTACTGAAGATTGAACGATGTCATCCCTTAGTTTCCCATACTTCCCAAGTGACAATGATTGTATACTATTACTCATAATGCATTTATATTGTATTGAGTGGCATTCATCTTGAGTTTCTCCAAGTTTCTGAAAGATACAAGGCCAATTACTGTCGACAACTGCACACTTAATTGCATACTCCCAGAAGATGGTACATGCATTGGTACTTGTGTTGCATTCTTTTGTTGTGAACCTTGGCTGACTTGAACCCTCACTATTTGCCCCAAAAAATGCATGAGTATGTCATGAGTTCCATAAAACACAAATAACATTCAATAATAAAGTCTCACCTTTTCTAGTTTTCTCAAGCTAGGGTTTGCAACTCATTTGTAGGTGTTGGAGACAAAATGAATATCCTACACAACATGAATGAGTACGAATATATCAATCACACAATTTTGGAGAAACAAAAGTTGCAAAGCTAAAACCAACGGTTTTGTGATTGGGATTGCCGGGGAGAGCTTGATGGCAACTAATTTTGCATGAATTGCTTCGAATAACCAACCCAACATTCAGTAGCACAATGGTATACATCACAAAATGTATGAGTATATAATACCTTCTCAGGTGTTAGGTTACGCTCCTTTTAATTTGGGCAACAGCTTTTGTTATGCTCGTGGACAACGCATGTTTGACATCTCATTCTCTGGGTCGTAGAGGGGGACTTTGAGGTGTTGATCATTTGTTTTAATGTGGCCTTCCAGCTAGCCGGTGTTTGAAAAGAGGCGGCAACACTGAAGGCATATCTGTATGATGCACTGTATGATTCTCCATAGGGCTGGGCACGAGTCCGACCCAACGGAATAGTAAACTTTCTTGACCGTCAACGAGTTGACTCAGAGGATTAGAAGTTCTATTATAAATAATGAATCATTAGAAAATCCACCCTTCGGATAGAAGGTGGAGAGAAGTTAATTCATGTCAAATCCGCTGAATTAACGACGGGGTAGCGTGAATGAACGAGATTAAGGGAAGGAATCCAAAAATTTAAAAGACTTGAACAAGTCATTATGTGATGGAATTCCCACCCTTATAAACCTAATTATCCCACTTCATTAAGTGATGTGGGACAAATTTCTAACACTTCCCTTCAAGTCCAACCATAAGGTTTTGACTTGAAATGAATCGAACAAGCTCCGATACCATGTTGAAATTATAGAGTCTGGCCGAAATAACGAACGTGATTAAGGGAAGAAATCCACACATTTAAAAGGCTTGAACAAGTAATTATGTGATGAAATTTCCACCCTTATAAATCTAATCAACCTCACTTCATTAACCGATTTGGGATAGATTCCAACAGGTATACTGCGAATTGCACAAATCTATTGATCATTCAACAACCGAATGCAATATCCTGGGAAATCACAACAAGGAGCTAGTAAAAGAATGAATTTCAGAATATTAAGGAGAAGGCCCCAGAAACAGATGCGACCCGTGAAAAGAGGAGAGGCGAGCGTGATGACGATCATCTTATGCCCTTAGCAACAAAATGAGCAACGTAACAATCGACCTTGGCAAAAATATCAGAATCAACGAAAAGGAACGGTCAGTGGTTAGAATAACTGGCAATCCCTTGCTCTTGAAGTTCTTCCACCTCCTTTGGAAATTCAGGTTCTAGCAATGCTGATCCGGGGATAATTAATTTTGTGAGGAATGAGCAAATGTATCCTTAGATTTTCGTAATCTCGGGAGGTGATCATTGGGATGTTCCACAAAAAGAGAGGAAACGCCACGCTAGAGAGTTGTTGAACTCCACTCAGGTCATCTCCATTGAAGGAGCTTGGAAACTTACGAAGACTGATATAAATTTTGATAGCGCTGATAGGAAAGGTATTTTAAACCCCAAAATTATCTTATCATCATAACTACTATTATTGCCAATAGTAGGGTCCGTCAAATTTTAGTCAATTAGGAGAGTTCTTGTAACATCATATCTAATGGCGTGGTCGACTCGATGGGTTTGAGTGTGGCTGACTTGCAACATGTGAAGATTACACTCTGACCTTCGACCAGTGGTCAGTTGTACCCTTGGGAAAGATTATCATGCCGACCATGCTTGGAAGTGGGGAAAAGTCATGGTCGGAAATGTTAGAATATGAGTCACACAAGAACGCTGTAATATAGTCACCGTAATGAGAACATAAAGCAATATCGTCACAGACGCTTCAATAAACTATTTTAAAGAAACAAACTAAGGCAGCAAGCCTCTATTGACATGTTCAAGAACGGTAACAACAAGAGTATTGTAAACATCAGGCAGCAAGCCGTTTGTAAACGTTTTTATCTAAAACAAGAACAAAGCAACGCACACGAAAACATAGAGAACTCAAAGCTATAAATATGCACAAATGAAACTTGGGTATAGAATTGCAAACAACGCATCATACGTATACCCTGGCTAACCACTTAATTTGATACATTAATCATGGCCCAATACGAAGCAGTCCATTAGTATGTATGTTAAAGCCCAATATCACATCAGCCCATTAATCGATACAAAGACAAGGCGCAAAATTATTCATATGCAACACTACTTGCAGGAATACGACTTGCATTGGACATCAGGGTGATGCATTTTCGTGGATTTATGGATTCAATGTTAGTTGCTGAACAAGTTGCTGGTACTTTCGTGACCCATGAACCTGCAATGCAACGGTACAAGGAAGAAGTTATTAAAGTAACAAAGTCATTTAAGTCATTTGTATTGGCTCATGTACCCATAGAGGAGAATCAGGAGGTTGATGCATTAGCCAGATTGGCTGTAAGTTTTCCTGATCTGCAAGAGGGGACAATCCATGTTTAAGTGCATACTAAACCAGCAGAGGACCTACAATCTTTATCCCGGTCGACATATTCTTCGAGTGTCAAAGGACAAATTGTGAGGAACGTTGACGATGAGCCGACTCCCTCATGGATGCAATCGCTTATTGAATACATGTCGACTCGAGAAGTTCTTAAGGAAAGGGTCGAACGACAATGATTGTCTGCAAGGGCAAGCATGTTTACTCTTTGGGATCATATACTTTATAAGAAGTCATTTGATGGACCATTATTATGATACTTTCGTCATGTGGAAGCTCGGTCGGAACTTAGTGAAGTGCATTAGGGAGCCTACGGAAACCATTCAGGGGAAAGATCAATTGTGCTCAAGCTTCGACGATTGGGTTTCTCATTGCCCGCTATGATGGTTCATGCGAAAGAATTTGTCTAGAAGTGTCTACCGTGTCAATACCATGCCAACTACCATTGACACCCAGGTTTAGAATTATTTGCCACACCGCTTCTTGTCCTTTTGACAGGTGGGGGATCAACATTCTATGACCATTTCCGCGATCAGTCAATTAGCGAAAGTTCTGAATTATGACAGTGGAATATTTCTCTAAATGGGTGGAAGTTGAGCCAATCTCTTTAATTACCGAGGATGCTGTTAAGCATATGGAAAATATTATTTCAAGCTTTGGTTTACCATGAGTGTTAGTATCTGATAATGGTACGCATTTCACTGGAAGGGAGGTTCAAGACATGTGTGACGATCCTGGGTCAAACATATATTTTCCTCAGTTTCAAATCCGAAGATGAATGGTTTCACCGAAGTTTCAAATCGTGATATTTTTAAGGGGATAATAAAGAAATTAGAGGACGTATGAGGCATTTGGCCCGATTGACTCAAAGAAGTGTTATGGGCTTATCGAACCACCCCGACCCACACAATAGGGGAGACCCATTTCTCACTTGTTTATGGATCAGAAACCTTGGTTCTTGTTGAAAATACTTTGAAAACACAACAATTGTCCATGTATTCTGGAGAAGACAACAAGGAACTGAGACAGATGGATTTGGACTTAGTGGAAGTAAAGCGAGAGGAGATATACAATCGAATATTGAGGCATCGACATACGGTGGAGAATTGCTACAATTGGAAGGTGAACACTCGGTGTTTTTTAAAGGGTGACTTGGTACTCCGTAGTGTTGAAGCTCAGAAGAATCTTGGTAAGCTTATAAGGTGACGCACAACTTTTATGCACTAAAAGTCATATTAATATGCTTGAGTGACAGCTGATGAGAAAATAAGAGATTATGATAAGATTTAGTAATTTTATATTCGTCTCTAAAACCTATAAAATTGTAAGGATGATGGGTGAAAGCCAAGGTCCAATAGAAGAGAAAAAAGCTTCTATGCATTCTGTAACATTTTTTTAGTGATATTCCTCCTCGGTTTGGTGCCCCTTGGGTTTCCTCCAGGTTCTCGAGTTTTCCACATATCCTTGGTGTTTTCTATTACGACAACCGATTATCAGCGGTTCTCATACATTATTTTTACAATTTTAAGAAGTATTATTTTTACCCTTAACAATGTCTAACTGCACTAGCCTCTATGCACTTTTCAATGACAGAATGTACGTGAGGACCAAATCTATCATCCAACATTGCACTTGAAGTTGTATGTCTTTCGAACATCTTGTCTTTTATAATACATGTAATAGTTATGGAACAAAATTTGTACAGCGTGTATGAAAAATTGTACCACCATCACACATCAACATGAAAAACTCCACGTTTTCGGAAGAACTCCACAATAGCGCTTTACTAACTCCGAGAACCACAAACATGACTCCTTGGACTTGCTCCCAACAATAGCATATGCAATCACGAAAACACCATTGTTTTCATCCAAACCATATGCCACCAATATTTGCCCATGTGTGGCAACCATCTCCTAAACCATGACGACATGCCTGCATAAAAAGCAAGTTAAACCCTATTCAATATCAACTACATGTACAACATTATGAATTGATCCTTAATATGTAGTGTTATATATGTATGCCCAAAAGTAATGTTTTGATATATTTACACTTTTAATCCTCAATTGGAATTTTAATAAATCATATATTAAACCGAAAGAGTTCTTTTAATATAATATTTTGAATAATATTTTGTTAGAAAATTGTGTTTTCAATACTTGAAAATATGAGTTACATTTTTTACATATTTTTTAAGATGTTTACAATTGTTGTGGTCTAAAAACCAGGGGTATCAATAGTTGTCATGTTCGTTGCATGACTAACTCGGTTTTAATTTGTTTACTAATGGGGGAAACGATTATGAATGAAATAGAAAAGGACACGGCAAATTTAGAGTGGAAAACCCCGGAAAGATTGGGAAAAAATCACATGACTAAGAGCTATAAATTCCCTTAGTCGATCCACTAATCAAACTGTTCATTACAAGGCGCGATGATTAATCTCAGATTCACAAAGAAGAGGAATAACAAAAGGAAAATATAGCAAGAGCCGAGAGAAATCCTTCTTCCGTTTCCCAAGTGTTCCATTTATTCGCCTCCCCGCTGTATGAATACTAGGGTGTCGTTTTATGCTTATCCCATGTGGCTAGGTCGGCCCATGTTGGCCGTGAATGCCGCCAGGCGTGATCTTATATGGCTATGCGGCGTCAGGCCTTTCGGCACTGCTAACCGATTGTGTACCGACCGGAGGGGGGTTCGTACGATTCTGTCAGACACACCTCTGACAGGGTTGTCAGAGGTTGTTGTCATATGTTGAGAAATGGGTTGGCCCGAAGCGCAGTCTGTACCCTATCGGTCCCGATTAAGGGAAACCAGCACGACTTCGGCCTTCAGTCCCCGATCGCTATGCACTGGCTTTCGGGCCGGTCTGTTCCCGTCGGGTGCCCGTTCACGAGAGTTGGATCTGGGGCCTTCAAGTTCGGCTTATGTCACTTGGGCTGGCCCGACAAGGTTTGGGCCTAACCTGGTTCGGGATACTGAGTTCCGAAGGTCTCATCACTAGCCCCTCAGACTTTATCACCATCATCATGGTGATGTAAGTTCGACCGTCTGATTGAGAGCGTTTGAGGCAAGAGTTGCCTAATCAGACCAACTGAGGACCATACCCGAACGGGTTATGATAGCGCCCTTGAGGACCGATCGTGTACTTAGAAAATTTCAAAATGTTAACTCTCAAATTTGAAATCTGTAAACGCTATGGGTGAAAGTGTAATTTAGAGCTCTAATAGTAGCCTGTGCCTTTTCGTATTCCGAAAGGGGGACAGGGCTTCAGACTGCGGCCGCCTGTAGCAGTGACGTGTCACTCTGTGAGTGGCCAATGTAAGAGTATAAAAGCTGGGATTTCGGTACTGTGCAACCGTTGTTGTTATTCGCGTGAAAATATTCCGAGCCCTAGAACTCTCTGGAGACTCCGTTCAACTGTCTACAAACTTCAATATCTTTGCAAATTTTAAGGTAATCACCCATAGCACCCAGTAGGGCTAGGTATCCCCTCGTTTCTGAGATTGACATCGAAGAACTTCGTGTCAAATTCTCGATCTCTGCCCATTACTCCATCTGAAGGGGGAAAGAAGACGTTCCTTGCTTCCTTCCAGCTGACATGAACGTTCCTGCTAACGCCTTACCCGTTAGCTATTCCTCCTTGAGATCCGATCTGCGATTTCCACTTCTCCCTTTTGTCGCGGCCATACTTCGGGAGATTCACTGCCCGACCTTCGCTCTCTTTCCGGGCAGTTATGTTTATATAGTCTCCTTTATTTTCTATTGCTATAGACAGGGTAGAACCAACCCTCTAACATATTTTCAACCTCTTTTTAGTAGGATCTCGAAAGGGAAAGAGAATGTTAGGTTGTCGCAGGTTGCATTATATAGCGACCCGAACAAAGGATTGTATTATCGTCGATAAGGAAGACTCCCTTCATGAATGAGAGTCTTGCTATGTCTGGATAGACATTATGAGGGACGACCTATTGAAGGTCACTTTCCTGACCACCCATCCTAATATCGGGAAGTTGGATATTGCCAACACCTTGGCAATGCTTCCTCATCCAAAAAAACATCTGAAACGAATAGACATACTACGGGAGAAGAAACTGCTAGAGATAGGGGTAGCGGGCAGGACCGGTGCCCCTGCCCCGAAGGGAATATTCTCTACCTCGAACTCATCGGGTTCAGAAGGATCGAGTATGATTTTGGCTTCCTTTATTTCATATCTCATGATCTTATTATTTTTCATTTGCAGTTCCACAGATACAATGTCTGGAAGTCGACTGGCTGCTTTGGCTGCTGCCGCAAAGGCCATGAAGGACGCCCAGCTACAGTCCTCCCGGCCAGCATCCAATAGCGCTGCTGGGTCTTCCCAATCGGCGAGGAGTTCCAGCAGCCAGAGGCCCGGTCCCTCAATGGAGGACGTGGACGTGGTGATTTCAAAAAGAATTCGTTCGTTAGGCCTTTCCGCCATGTACAGGATTGGAAATAACTCTCCCCTGGATCTTAAGGTCGTGCGGTTGTTGCTGCAAGCGTCGATGCGAGTGGAGGATGTCCCTCCATCCTCTAGCTTGGGGGACAATGTGTCGAGGCCTCCTCTCCCTCCAACTAAGAGCAAATGGGGACCTGAAGATGATGCTTCGAAGCAATACAAACGGCTGCAATCAGCAGTAAGTATCCCTAGCCCCGATCCCAGCGAAAGGGTCACCATTTGGGAGAGATCGGTCCCCTCGTCATCGAGCCAGGAATCCATTCGGGAGGCCATCCTGGAGACTGTATCCTCCGTTTCGAAGGTTCGGGGGCCGAAAAGGACCCCATATTCTTGGAAAGACGCCGCGCTAGAGGAGTACCGACTTTTGGTTAAAAAGAACCCACCCGGTATTGACGGCGCAATCTCCGGTCTGGTGCTAGCCTATTTGGAATCCAAGGTCGTGGCAAGTTAACTTCACCTTTCGCCATCTAGTTGAGTTTCTGTTATGATCAATATCGTTTCTTGCAGACACATAGAAGAGCCTTGGACCTTGCCTCTGTAGTCCAGCTAAGCCAAAACATCGCTTTGGCTTCTAAAGACATAGAGAGTCGACTTGACTTAGCTCAATGGCAAGTTGAGATTAAACAACAAGAGCTGGAATCGGTCAGGGCTGATCGGGACCATTAGAACGGAGAGCTGCTAGGGGCAGGCACTAAGCATTCAACTGCTAACTCCGCAACGGCCTGTGTTTTGGAATTGGAGTGTCAGATTCAGGAACTATCTGACGAGAGCAACAGACTTTTCCTTAGGTCCCAGGAGGAAAAAGATGCCTTGAAGGAAGAGTTGGTTAGGGGCAAAGAAGCAACTGAGGGAGCGGTCCGGGAAATCCTTCTGGGTTTTGCCCGCTCACCACTGATGTTTGCCTTAGCGGCAAACGTTTATGGACCGAACGTCTCCCAATATATGCACAACATGAAGGACCATATGATTAACAAGTTTGGTCTGGATCTCGAAGATGCGCATTGGGAGACGATCGACCCCATAACCAAGGATGGACACTTCCGATAGATCCCCGAGCTAAACGAGCCCCCAGTGGAAAATGATCCCAACTATCATCTTTTTTACATAATGTAGAAATCACTCAACGAGACAGTTGAAGAGAAATGGAAGAAAATAGAGGATCTTAAGGCATGGATTGCAGAGAAGTTTGGCTAAGCATACAATGAGGAAGGACAAGTAGATTAGATCTTAAACTTTAAGTACCTTCCTTTCTGTATTTTGCTTTGTTAAGCTCATTATTTTTAATGAATTTTTCTGCCAAGTGTAAGATTGGGGTTCACGCTGAACCTGGTCTGTTCTGTCCTCTTAACTTAACTTAGAATCTTGTAGGGCTTAATAAATTAGGGGATTTTAATTGCATTAACAGACCACTCTTGAATCTGTCCCTATAAAATATTATGACCTTGGCGGAGTTGCCTTGGTTCTTTATGAGTCCCTTGGCAAGCTTTATTGAAGCCCCGGTTGTGAGAACAGTCCCATGTCGAGCTTCGGCTTGTGCTTTGATTGGCTAATTATGTCTCTGTTATCTCGTTTGTGGCTAAGTACAAAGAAGAAAGAGCTATTTCCGGATGGTGGGGACCGTCGAAGGGGAGATTGTGTTCGCAGTGAGTTCTGGGAGTTTTGCAATCCATCTAAGTACCCAGCACGCGTGGAAGCATCTGACTCGTCAGAGCGATCACACTACTAGAAAGCCTTGTGGATGGACCGCTACGGTCACCAGTCCAAACTCGTCAAGAAATTCCAACTTCAAGATCGGTCACTCGCATAGCTAGAAATAGTTTGTATTGCATCTGTTGTATCTTGCTCATATATGAGAAACTTTTTATGGTTAAGAATTGTCAATTAAAGTCAAAGGTTTTATATAAAATATCGCCTTAGGTTCATAATATTCCAGGTTCGAGGGATCTGGTTTCCATCCACAGTTTCTAACTTATAAGCCACAGCCCCTAAGTTTTTCAAAACTCGGTAGGGCCCTTCCCAGTTCCTGTATAGCTTTCCAACGTTTCTCTAAACTCTCACGTTCCTGAGAACGAGGTTGCCTTCTGAAAATTCTCTGGTAGGATACGCTTATTGTGAGCCCGCTCCATAGTTCGCTTATAAGAACATATGCGCGCATAGACGGCGTTCCTCTTTTTTTCAATCATTTCAAGGTCTAAGGATCTTCTCTCATCATTCATATGCTCGTCATATTGAGTTATCTGAGGTGATCATATGACAACTTCCACTGGACTGACCGCTTCGGACCCATACACTAGAGAAAATGGAGACTGAGTCGTAGAGCGGGGTGTGGTCCTATAAGACAATAAAACCTCGTAGATATGATCTGGCCACTTTCCTCCCAAATCATCCAACTTAGTTTTCAATCCTTTTAGGATAACTTTGTTAGAAACCTCTGTCAATCTGTTAGTTTGGGGGTGGGCCACTAATGAAAAGTGATGTGAGATACACAATTTGACGCAAAGATCCCGAACGGCTTTCCCGTGGAATTGAAGTCCATTATCAGATACAAAAGCTCGAGGCACTCAAAAGCATCTTATAATGTTCCTCCACAGGAAGTGTTTCACCACCTTTTCGCAAATAATAGCCACCGCTTCTGCTTCTATCCATTTTGTATAATATTCAACCGCCACAATGCAGAACTTTCGCTGTTGTACCGATTGGGGAACGATCCCAAGATATCGATTCCCCATCTGTCGAAAGGACAAGGAAGTGGAGACACTGATAGGGGTGCTCCTGGCAGTTGGGGGACCGGACCATGTTGTTGGTAGGCAGCGCAACTTCTAGTGTAATTCTTAGCGTCTTTGAGAAGCGTTGGCCAAAAATACCCGGCCATGATAACGCGATGATATTAAGATCGGGCCCCAGAGTGTATGCCGCATTTCCCCTCAAGAGCATAAATCATGACGGCCTCAGCTTTGGCAGGTGATAAACATCGCAGGAGCAATCCTTCAAAACTCTTCTTAAATAATCACCCATCATTTAAAACGTATCGCTTAGCCCGGGTCTCAATCTTTCTGGCCTCAGATGCGTTTTTAGGCAGATGGCCATTGGTCAAATATTTGATAAAGGGGTCCATCCACGTGAGTTCAACTGGAGAGTCAATAGTGTCGATATTCAAGCTTTGGAGTTCATAGCATAAAGTCCCAATTTCCTCAATTGATTGTTTGGTCACGGATATCTCGAACGAAGATCGGTCCTGAATTTGGACCGATACGGTGTCTGGTCTAATATCTGGTAGGCTTGCAGCCAGTCTGGCCAATGCATCTGCCACTTTATTATGTTCTCTAGGCACATGGTCAAGTGAGAACTCATTGAACTTCTTTGACAACTCTAGGACCTTTGCATGATACAGCTTCATCGTTGGTTCATGCGTTTCAAATCTTCATGCAAATTGTTCTACCACCAATTTAGAGTATGAGAACAATCCGCACTTTTGCAACTCCCATCTTTCAGGCTAAGGTCATCCTCGACAGGACGGCCTCGTATTCCACCATGTTTTTCGTTACAGAGAACAACAACTTAACCGCGGAATGGATAACGTCGCCTTGCAGTGTGGTAAGGGTGATACCCCCCCTTTTCCCCCGATGGACGATCCATCAACATAGATGACCCATCGATCATCCTCTTGGTTTAAGAATATGGCTGATCGGGTCATTTCGACCACGAAATCCACGAGAACCTGAGCCTTGATCGCCTTTGGGGCACGAATTCCAGAAACATTGAGCTGATTTTGATTTTCCACTTGGCCAACCTTTCATTAGAGTCCGCCTGACTCAGAACTACCTTTAGAGGCTGATCAGTATACACAGAAACCTTTCGGCCATCAAAATAATGATTTAGCTTGGATATAGCTTTCTGCAACGCCAGCATGAACTGTTCCAAGGTAGTGTATCCGGTTTCGGCTGATACTAGGGAGTGGCTCACGTAATAAACAGGTCGGTGAACGTCATCCCCAATGGTGACTATAGCTGCACTGTCTACGGCCTCTGATACGGCCAGATACAGCCCTAAAGGTTCATGGCAGGTCAGGCTCACAATTACAGGGGGAGTGCTTTGATAAGTCTTCAAATCTAAGAAGGCCCGATCACACTCTTCGGTCCAACAAAGATGACTTGCTTTCCTTAACACTCTGAAGAAAGGCAAAGCCCAGTCCGTAACCTATATAAAAACCTGCTTAGCGCTGTCAATCGGCCAGTAAGCCTATGAAATTCTCTTTTGTTTCTCGGAGGTTGCATATCAATGATCGCCTGGACTTTCTCAGGATAAACCTCTATGCCTTTCTAAGAAACATAATATCCTAGGAACTTGCCACTTCGGATCCCGAAGCAGCACTTGTTCGGATTTAGTTTGAGTTTGTATTTACGGCATACTTCGAAATAATGAGACAAAAATGGAATATGGTCTTCATCATTCATAGACTTGGCAATCATATCATCAACATACCCTTCCATAATATGGCCTATCAGATCTCTAAATATTTTGTTGACCAACCTTTGGTATGTTGCTCGAGCGTTCTTCAAGCCGAAAGGCATAACCTCATAGCAATAAACGACGTCTTCAGTCATGAATGATGACTTTTTCTGATGTTTCTTGGCAAGGAAGATCTGATGATACCCGGAGTAAGCGTCCATGGTACTCATCACTGTGCTGTCCGCCACAACATCCACCAATCGGTCGATATGCGGCAGTGGGAAAGGGTCCGACTCACAGCTTTTGTTGACATTGGTGAAGTCAATGCATATTCTCCATTTCCCATCTGTCTTGGAGACCACCACTTGGTTCACGCCTCAGTCAGTATAGTGAATCTCTCTAATATACCCCGACCACAACAACTTGTTCACCTCGGCCCGGATAACTTCAACTTTCTCAGGAGAGTAACGTCTCCTCTTTTGCCTATTAGGTTTTGTTCAAGGTTCGGTGTTGATCCGATGCTCACTCTCGGATCGGTCAATCCTTGGAACATCGTCCGGGGTCCAAGAGAATATGTCCACATTGCTTCTCAGCAAGTGGACCAATTCTTCCTCAAAAGCCGGGGCCAGGTGCTCCCCGATGTGAGTAGTTTTGGTTGAATCATTCTCAACCAAATTGATCAATTTGAACCCTACGGGTTCCATGGCATGTCTCGGGTGAAGAGGTTCTTCAAGCAAATCCACCCAGGCCCTATTGATCGGTGCCAGAGTTCGGCACGAGCTCATGTAGCACAATAGAAAAATATAACAGAAAGAAACTAATTCTAGAAATATCTATTAAATAAAGGTTTACCAATTATATTTTAATTTGATTGTGGCGGGTCTCTTTGTATGCATTGTCTGGAAAGAGGAGGACTCAATGATTATTCGTTACCCGGAACCAAAAGTAATAATTTTGGTGGATAAGGATCTTGTACAAACTTCTTTCGAGGATTGGGCCAAACCGAGTCATTGCTCAAGAACAATAGCCAAAGGACCTGAGACTACCACGTGGATATGGAATCTACATGCAGATGCTCACGATTTTGATAGCCATACGAGTGATTTGGAGGAGATTTGTAACGTCCCAAAAAGGCGGTACAAAAGAAATTCCGACAGGTTAGGCTGGCATAAATTCTTATTATAAAACATGAAATGAGGGGTAGTTTAGCAATTTAACATAAGAAGAGGGAATTTTAGAAGGAGGGACTAAAGGGTTATTTGGCACAAAAAATGCAAGGAAACCCGAGAGATTCAAAATTATCGCGGAAATTGGGACCAAGAAACAATTTATCGCGAATTTGGGACTTACTTGCAAATTATCGCGGAATTTGGGCCAAGAAGAAAATTATCGCAAATTCGGGGGAGCTGTTTGCAATTTTATCGCAAAATTTGAGGCCTAGAAGCAAATTATCGTAATTCCGGGAGCTATTTGCAAAATTGTCGCATAAATGGACTACTTTGCAAGTTATCGTGAAATTCAGGGGCTTACTTGCAATATATCAAGGATTTGAGGACTCACGTGCAAATTATCGCGGATTCTAGGGCTGATGTGCAATTAATCGCGGAAATAAACCTTTATGCAATTTATCGCGGAGATTAAGGACCAAAATGCAATGTCTCGTGAATACGAAGAGCAACACCCGATTTGGCCGTGAATTTTGGACCATAGTGTAATTCATTGCGAATCCTAGGGTAAGGTCGCAAATTGGCGCATAATTCGATTAACTAAGGAGAGTAAGTCATAGAGTCACACGACGGTATTACATGCTAATACGTATATGCAGGAAGTAGTGAAAAAGAAGGCACGAAGCAATAGGACGACCAAGTAAGCGGAGTAAACATAGTAAATTAAAAGAAGGTTCATTGTTAGGGGCTTAAGCGAATATTAAGCTAAATCGAAAGGAGTGTAAGGTAAAAACAGAAGTCTCGGGGTGAGGTGGGAACACCAAACCCAACATCGTGTTCATGAGCACGGTCAGCCACAGGTAGGACATGTCCGAGGAAGGAACACATGGGTTCTCAAGAACAGAATTGTGTGTACTACAGAGCTAAACAGAAACGGATATAAGCGGGGTAGCGCCCGAGTCTCTAACCGGGGAAGGGAAGCATATATTCTCGTCGAGCCAACTAACAGCTAACGGTTGGTTTGGGCGAGACATGTCGTCGGGCATGTCAAAACCAAGCACAATAGAAAATCTGGAAGTGATAGGGAGAGGGAATAACAAAAAAGAAAAAATAAAAGAATAAGCAAACTTAAAGAATAAGAGAAAAAAGAATGAAATCTAGCGATTTAAGAATATTATAGAGAAGTTTCTTTTAATAGACTATGACCGTTTAACAGATTTTGTAGGGGGAGGACAGGAGGCTTAGGTGGCATTGGAACTGAGGTCGTCGATCATCCGATGTACAAGTCAATCCTTTTGTTTTTAACTTGTCTAGTTGTACTTTGAAAGACGATGATATTTTCTTGACCTTGAATTATGTTTCGTTAAATTGTCTTACTTTATTTCACTACCGCATAGACATTGTAAAGGCCCGGTTTGCGATCCTTACAAGATTTCTCGAAAAGTGTTTAGTGCCCATTGTCTTGCTATTTTTTGGTTCCCTTTTACAGAAATTACTCCATGAGCGGATGGGAACTTGAGCATCATGTGGTACGTAGAAGGGACCGCCTCAAACTTACTGAGACCGGTCCGTCCAATAATTGCGTTGTAAGCCAAATCGACTTCAACGACAATGAATTCCAGGATTTCCGATCGGTTCCTGTTTTGATCTCCCAAAGTGACCGGGAAAAGGATTTTCACGCACGGAATGAAACTCCTTTGGTCAAATGCCCAAAGGGTTATGTTGGCAATAGGGATATCGTGAGCCGCGGCTCGCAGCATCTCAGCTACTGCACACTTCATAAAATTGCATGAAGCTCCGGTGTCCACTAAAATCCCGTGGAACCTATGGTTAGTGCTGATTCCAGTGATGATAAGAGGATCATCACATGGATCGGTAACCCCTTCCTGATCGGCCGCGGTGTAGTTTATATCATCCTCGAAAGAAGAGGCCCGCTCGGCCGATTCATACTTTAACAGCACCACTGATTCGGAGCTTTCAGGGAACTCCTCGCGCACTGCTCCTTTCGTTCCCTCATCGACTCGTTGATTCTTACTCCTCCGGAGATAACATAAATATCTCCGGTGACCTCCCTTTCCCTCGCCACCGCCTCATTTGGAGGAGGTTGTTTGCCTACTTCAGTAGGTGGGGGAGCGGGTTGCTCCTGTCTCCCACCTTCGTTATGCTGGGCTGTGCAGCCACGGCCCTGCCACCTTCTCCTTTAGCCATGGCCACGGTTCTCCTGACCATGCTGGCCTCTGTTCTATTCGGGCGGGGGAGATCTTCGGTCCTCTGCCCAAACATTGTAGTTTTAGGGCTGGCCACAATTGTCATGTGACAATCGTCACCTTGATAGCCCCTTCGAGGAGACTCCGCTTGCTTGTCCTTTTGACCATTAAGGTCGAGCTTCTCATTATGCATTGACGCTGCTGTCTCTCGCAGTAGTGGGCATTTCAACATCGGGTGATAGCGATTGTGATGTAACTCTCAATAAACCCGATTGTCCTCCTTCGGGGGACATTCTTCTCAGCCACAGCCGCTACTTCCCTATGATCACCTACGAGTTCAGAATTCCCGCTAGGCTTCCGATAACCCGTTCCCAGCGCTTCGTCCACCTTAATATACTTGTTGATTTTCTAAAGAAGCTTTCCCAAGGTGGATGGTGGGCTCTTCACAAGGCTGGCCGAGAGACCGCACGGTCCCAGGAACCTATTGCAAAATATCAATCTTGTCTCGGAGCTCCAGCTTGACACCCCGAGCGGTCCTGTTAAATTTATCCAAGAAGGATCGGAGACTCATCTTTGCCTGGATATACTTCAAGCTATATTGTTCATGCCTATTCGAGGCGGTCCTACATTTGGTACAAATTTCTCCGAGAAAGCCAGGATGAATCCGCCATACGAATGTATGGATCCGGCCGGCAAGTTCTTGAACCACGTCCGGGCATCGCCTTGTAATCCGGCCACGATGATGCGGCACTTCAGTGAGTCAGAGGCCCGAACGATCCCCATCCTCAATTTAAAGTCTGCGACGTGATCGATCGGATCTCCATCGCCACGAAATGTCGGCAACCCCTCGGGGTTGCGGTAGTATCGATCGGGGACTGCCGCCCAGATCTCTTAAGAAAAATGGTGCATCATATCTCCCAATGCGGTGGAGACACCTCCAGATTGCTGGGATGATGTCTAGGCTACATGTAGATTATGCCACCAGTCATCATCCTTGCTCCACCTTATCGGGGCATCCATGACCCGATCAAATAACCCAGGGTAGGCCCGCAATCCCTCTGTGTTCACAGGGTCTCCAACTCCCTGGTGAGTTCGTCAATGCGTCTTTTCATCTGTTCCTAATTTGTCCCAGGAATGGGAGTTGGGGTTCTAACTGGAGAAGGTGGAGTAGATTGAAGCCTCTACCTCCTCATCGTCACTCCGTGCATGATAATATCTTTCTTATCGGAGCGTTAGGGTCGCTTTCGTACCCTCTGCTTGGTAGAACAGGCCTTGTAATAGCCGGTAGTTCTGTTCCACTCCTTTCCGACGTAACTTCAATTATTACTTTCCTGACAACAGCTTCCAGGTCCTGTAGAGATAACGTTGACACTGTAAGGCTGTTGGGAAGTGTATCACAATTTTTCGTCGAAGTTCCGATTGCCATGCCATTGATTATCCTATCCCAGGTAGAAACCTCAAATGGGGATTAGAAAATCGTCCCCACGGACGGCGCTAAACTGTTGTGGTCTAAAAACCAGGGGTATCAACAGTCGTCCGATTCATTGCAAGACGAACTCAGTTTTAATTTGTTTAATATAGGGAAAACGATTATGAATGAAACAAAAATGGACACGGCAAATTTTGAGTGGAAAACCCCTCCAAATTGGGGAAAAAACCACTTGACTAAGAGCTAGAAATGCCCTTAGTCGATCCACTAATCAAACCGTTCATTACAAATCGCGATGATTAATATCATAATCACAAAGAAGAGGAAGAGCTAAAGGAAAAATACAGCAAGAGCCGACAGGATCACTTCTTCCGTTTCCCAAATGTTCCTTTTATACGCCCCCACCTGTATAAATACTACGGTGTCATTTTGTTGTCCCATGCGGCTAGGTCGGCCCATGTCAGGCATGACCCTATATGGATGCACGTCGTCAGGCCTTTCGGCGCTGCTAACCGATTGTCTCCCGACCGGAGGGGGTTCGTACGATTTTGTCAGGCACGCCTCTGACAGGGTTGTTAGAGGTTGTTGTCACATGTGGAGAAATGGGGATTGCGCGAAGCGCAGTCTGCGTTGTCTGGACCGATTGGTCCCGATGAGGGGAAACCCGCACAATTCTCGCCTTCGGTCCCCGATCGCTATGCACGGGCTTTCGGGCTTGTCTTTTCCCGTCGGGCCGCCCGTTCATAGGAGTTGGATATGGGGCCTTCAAGTTTTGCTTATGTCCCTTGGGCTGGCCCGACAAGGTTTGGGCCTAACCTGGTTCGGGGTACCGGGTTCCGAAAGTCTCATCAATAATAATAAAAAATTTTTAGCCCATATCAACCCGTTGACCTGCATGGGTCGACCCGTACGGGTTGATTTATGCGGCGCAATCCGTACAATGCTTTTCAGCGGACCGGCCCACGGGTTGACCTATTCGTACGAGTTGGACTGGCCCAGCTGGTTGGGCCGACCCATGCCCACCCCTACAATAGAATAAAATAAGAAGAATAGGAAAAAAGGATAAGGTGTATAAGTAGAGGTGGGCAAAAGCCCTAACCGAACGGATCAGGGTTGGGCTTCTTCGGGTTTTGGAACCTAGTTTGGACCAGACCACGAGTTAAGTTTAATCATAGGGCTCGATATGTTTTTTTTCATATGGGCTTTTACAAGAAACCAAGACCATACCATATTATTCGGTTATGGTACGGGTTGGTCTTTAAAAGACCTTATAATATTTTTAAAATATTTTATATTAATGAATAATATACGTATAATATTATTCAATATACATAAGTTTTACCTTCAAATTTTGAAATCTAATAAAAATAAAATAGTTAATCAACAAACAAATGCGAAAAGAAGGAAAATGTATTGGTAAAATAATTTTTTTTGCAAGATATTAGTTAGAAAATGCTAAATAAATATCACTCAATCGTCACTTTCGTCACCTTTTGAAATAAATGGGAAATAACAAAGGATTAGAGGAAATTGTCGTTGAAAAATGAATACTTATATTTAATTCCCAATTGATGAAGATTGTTACTCAAATTTCAAATGATTGATAGAATTAGAACTATGATTTAGGAATTGAAAGGATGGAAAAGTTCAATTGATGAATGGAAAAAAGGAAAAGTTGAATTATGTTATGGTTATTTAATGTCTTTTAATTTATGTATAAATTTAATTATTTAATTCATATTTATTAGGTCTTAGTTGGTCTCAAGTCCATCTATTAAAAACCAAAGGTCAATTTAAAAAAATAATCAGACTTCGGTCTCATAAATATAATGCACAGCCCAAGACTAATTAAATTAATATAGGTTAAAAGATCAACCCATAAATTATCGGGCTGGTCCTAAAACGGGTTTTTCAAGGTTGGTCTGGTTTGGTTTTACGGGCTGGGCTGTTCTTTTCTCACCTCAATGTAGAAGAGAAGAGTGGCTATGGGAAGAAGAAAGAAAAAAAGTTATTTTCTCTCAACCTTTTAAATTTTACCAAATCCACTTCAATCTTGGTAAGAAACTTACTTATCTCTTTTCTAAGTGTGTTTATGACTACTTTAGAAGTTTACTTAAAAGAGTTTATGTATTTCATTAGATAAAGGTTTCAGATTTTATATTTTTCAAATACCCGAAATTGAGTCGATTCAAATGTTGAATGTTAAACTACTTAGGAATCCATTTGTAATGGTCAATTGTTTACTAAAATTTATTGTAAAGTTTATGTGACTGAATGTCGCAATTTATGTGTTGACATAATTGAGATGAATTAATTTGATATTTCAGGTTTGATAGGGTGAACTAGAGTTGTCGTACTTTAGGTTATTTAAAATATATTGTTCGAATCATTTTTATTAGAAACTTTATGTCTTAAAAAATGTTTGTAAAATTTTTAATTTATTGTTTTGAATATTTTGCCATTATTCTACCTCCAATTTGTATTATATTTATGTGATAAAATAATACAAATATTTGTAATATTATTACGAGAAAAAAAATTCCACTGCACCACTATTATTCTAACAATGGTATCGGAGCACAAGTTTTTTTGCCAATTTATTTTAACATAAATTATGTCTCTATTATTAAAATGATTACTCTTGTTTGGAACATACTAATACATTTCAATTGTTGAAGTGTTTTAAATCATTGATTATTTAAGTTGTTAGATAATCAAATGGCTTATATGATATGCTATCATTTTGTGGATGATTTTTATTATATGTTGAAATTTATGAAACTTATATTAAATTATATGATGCAATTTAATTGAATGTAATTGTGATAGTCAATATAATGGTTATGTGTTTGGCTACATATTATGTTCATTGTCATGAAATGTCTTGAATTATGATTATTTAATGATTTTATTAAGTTGATATTGTATTGTTTTACATGTTGAGGCACTCCATCGGAATAAGGATTTAAGAAACTTTGATGTTATATCATTGGCTATGGACACATAGGAGTGATATAATTATTCAAGAGGATTTCTTAAATTATTATCAAACATGGTTAAGTTGTATGTCAAAATGACAATTTTGAGCACATGAGATTTACAATGCAACCATGTAATTACTAGTCCTATGGGTCGAACTTAACTAATGTGAAAGTTCAAGAATGACACATGCACCTAAGATTTAAAACATTAGGAGGCAGAATAATCGTATCTTACATGAGATGTAATGATCACTTGTGATAGATTATATTCCAAGAATGACATATGCAATGTAGGGATAAAATGCTAGAACAAGATTTCAATCACCTACTTGAAATTTGTTTTCACTTGATTTTATTTTATCATTTTAGACATTATGAGATTATGTTAAATAGTGGGAGTAAACTTTGATTAAAGACCATATCATTGTGTTTTGTGAATACATATCATATCAGTTACTACTTTGATTTTCTCATGTGATAGGTACAAGATGAAAGGATTAAATCCACATGCATGCATACTTGACAACAATAGGCTAATCGGACCAAAACTATGTGGATTGGCTAAGAAATTTAAAGATTGTGCTGTCTTTTGAGCAACTAAGCCATGTTATTGATCATAGCACTCCAAAGCCAACGGATCCTGATGAACTTAGAAAGTGGATGCTTGATGATATTCAAGCTAGGTGTTATATGTTGGGTTTTATGAGCAATGAGTTTCAAAAACAATATGAAGATTACACTGAAGCATCTTCTATCTTGTTAAACCTACAAGAGTTGTATGGTTAGCCGAGCAGAGTTACTAAGTACAAGTTGACCAAGCAATTCTTTGATGCTCGTATCAAAGAGGGCCAAAATGTTGGTTCTCATGTGAACACGATGATTAGATGTATTGAAGGTCTAGAGAGCCTACCCTTCACTATGGATGAAGATCTCCAAAAGGATTGGATACTTTCTACTCTTCCGGAATCTTTTGGAGATTTTATCACTAATTATCACATGAACAAGGTGGAATGCACACTTGATGAACTAAGTAACATGCGAGTTTTCTGAATCACAATGGTAAAGAAGTTGCAATGATTGTTTCTTTTGAAAAGAAGAAAAATCTGAAAGGGAAGACACAATTGATGAAGGCAGAGAAAACTCTGAAAAAGATAGAATGGAAGCCAAAAGAAAAATCCCCAAAAGAAAATACATCAAAATAGGGTAAGTGTTTTCATTGTAATGAAAATGGTCATTGAAAAAGAAACTGTCAAAAGTATTTGGAGCAATTGCTGAAGGAAAAAATGTAGATCGGATCTTTAGGAGGTTTGTCTTCATATTTCTTTTTCAATGAATCTAATGACTCGTCATTGGTTTGAGTATTAGATACCGGTGCAAGTTCTCATATATGTGCTTATGTGCAGAATCTTGAGAAACCCTTGGAACGTAAGGAAGTGATTTTCAAGTTTGTAAATGGAGCAAGTGTTGTTACTGTTGGCATGAGTTCCACTTGCATCATTATGAATGATCATGTTTTGTTATCGAAAAACGTTTTGTACTTTACAAAGCTTACAAGAACATCATATATATTTCTAGTTTGAATAGAATGCGATAAGAATTTCATTTTGCTATGGACATTTGTAAGATCTATTATCATAGTGGACTTATTGGGCATGGTTGAGTACATAATACTTTATATTTTCTTGATAATGTCAATAACAAAATTATTCATGATGATGTTGAAATTAATGTTGTTGCTTGAAATGTCGATAGCTTGAGATATTTTTGGCATTTGAGGTTATGTCATATTCATAAGACAGAATTACAAGTTTAAAGAAAATGAGAATCTTGAGCGATCTAGATTAGGTGCAACTTTCTACTTGTGAATCTTGTCTTCAAGGAAAGATGACTAGACCAAGCTTTGATGATCAAAGTGAAAGAGCTAAAGATGTATTACAACTCATACATAGTGATGTATGTAGTGGATTTTCACCCGAAGCTAGATGCCGGTATTCCTACTTCATTACTTTTACCGATGATTTTTCTCGGTATGGGTATGTATATTTAATGAAGTATAAAAGTGAATCCTTTGAAAAGTTTAAATAATTCAAAGTTGAAGTAGAGAAAAAAAAGGAAAAGTATTATTTCTCTTAAAACTGATCGAGGAAGAGAATACTTGAGCGAAGAATTTCGTAATTTCCTAAAAGAGCATGGGATTGTTCCAACAACAACACCTCCAAAAACACTATAATTAGATTTTGTGTCCGAGAGCAGAAATCATACATTGTTAGACATTGTACGATCCATGATGAGTTATACACATTTACCACTCTCTTTATGGGGATATGCTTTGAATAATGCTTCCTTCATTCTAAACACAGGTCTTTCAAAAGCCTTCTCTAAGGTTCCATTTGAGATATGGAATGGGAAACCACCAATTCTTAAGCATGTCGAGATATGGGGTTGTCCAGCTTATGTTAAAAAGCTGAAACCGGAAAAATTAGAAGCAAGATCCATTATTGGTCAATTTGTTGGATATCCTAAAGATAGTTTAGGATATTATTATTTTTACATTCCCACCTATCAAATAATTGTTATTAGTAGGGATGCTATCTTTATTTAAAAGGGGTTTGTTCAAAAAGGAGGCAAAGGAAGAATCATTGAGATGAATATGGATTCATCTAATGATCAATAAATTGATGAAATAAATATAGACCCATCAAGTAGTTCAAAAATGAGGTCTAGTGAACCAATTATCGAAAACACACTTCGTAGATCATATGCATCTCCCTCCTATGAGATACTAACAAGAGTTGTTTGTACATGAAAAATGTATTAATGAAGATGATCCATCCACTTATGAGCAAGCAATATCTGATATTGACTTCTCAAAATGGATAGTTGCTATGAAATCCGAGATGGATTCTATGTATAGAGCAATGAAGTGTGGGAGCTTGTAGATCCATCCGAAGGCATTGTACCAATAGGGTGTAAATGTATATTCAAAATAAACTGAGATGTTGATGGAAAGATTGAAACATTTAAAGCAAGACTAGATGGGAAAGGGTTTCGAAAAATAGAAAGAATCGATTACGAAAAAACCTTCTCTTCCGTAGTCATGCATAAATCCATCAGAATTATTTTGGCTATATCTCCATACTATGATTTCGAAATTTGGCAAAACGATGTCAAAACTACATCCCTTAATGGTTTTATTAAGGAAGATATCTATATGGAACAACCTAAGAGTTTCAATCAAAAGGAAGTTCCAAAGTATGAAATTGAAAAGATCAATTTGTGGGTTAAAGAAAGCTTCAAGAAGTTGGAATCTTTGTTTTGATGAGACTATAAAGAGTTATGGTTTTTTCTAAAAACGAAGATGAACATGTGCGTACAAAAAGGTTAGTAGGAGAATGATTGCTTTCATTGTTTTGTATGTAGATGACATTTTGTTGATCGGGAATTGTGTCGATATTGTAACATCCATCAATGTTTGGTTATCTCAAACATTCCTTTTGAAATATCTTGGTGAAGCTACATATATTCATGGAATTCGTATCTATAAAGATAGATCAAAAAAAATTATTGGCTTATCACAAAGGTTGTACTTTGATAAAGTGTTGAAGAGATTCAACATGTGTGATTCCAAGAAGGGATTGCTACCAGTTAGACATGACATTCACTTGTCTAAGACTTCATGTCCTAGGAAATATGAAGAGAGAATGACCATGGCTAAAATTCATTATGCTTCGGTTATAGGAAACTTGATGTATGCAATGTTATATAATAGACCCTGCACATGGTGTTAGTTTGACTAGCATATTTAAATCTAACTCGGTGCAAGGCCATTGAGTAGCCGTAAAAGGCATCCTTAAGTACTTGAGAAGAACTAAGGATTTGATCTTGATTTATGGAGGTGGAGATTTAAGAATTGATTAATATACCGACTCTGATTTTTATACTAATGTGGATGATAGAAAGTCTAACTCGAGTTTCATCTTTACTTGTAATGGAGGAGCAATGTCTTTGAAAAGTTCAAGCAAGAAACAACTGCAGACTCTACTATAGAAGTCGAATACATAGATGTATTTGATGCATCTAAAGAAGTTGTTTGGATTTGTATGTTTGTTACGGAGTTGGGAGTAGTTCCCTATATTGCATTGCCAATATCTCTTTATTGTGACAATATTGGAGCTATTGTGCAATCTAAGGAACCAATAGCTAATCAAAATTCCAAGCTTATTGAAAGGCGATATCACATTTTACGGGTGTTATGGTCTAAAAGACATGAGTATCAACAGATTACCGGTTCACAATAGAATGAACCTGGTTTTAATTTGTTTAGATTGGGAAAACGATTGAAAAATACTGCATAAGCAAATAACACAACTATTTAATGTGGAAACCCTAGAGAAATGGGAAAAAACCACTGGACTAAGATCTAAATAGAGAAATGATCTTAGTCGATATATTGATAAAACAGTTTCAGAATATAAATAGAGAATGCTTATGAAAATGACTAAGGCAAGTAAGAAAGCGTAAGAAATGAAATCAATATAGTAACAACTTATTCACACGTCCAAAAAGTCATCTCGAGCTTCCTTTTAAGCCATGTATTTATAGAAGGGAAACGACGTAGAAAACGCTCCGTAACCGCCTCTAACAAAGTAGTTTTCCCTTGACAGAAAACGTGGATGAGCCAGAAGTGCAGACAATGTGAGCAGGTCCGAAGCGCGGACAACATGTGCATGCCCTAATTCAGCTATAACCGTTTGGATCGATCCAGGAGTCCGATCCCCGAAGTGATGAGTGTTGTCCAACTTTAACCATCGGTCCTACAAGTTAAATGGGCCTTTGGGCCTCATTAGTTACGCAATCCTTTGGGTTGGTTATCTTGGATGGGCCAAGCTTAGGATCTTGGGCATAGTAGGCCCTCATTACTAGCCCCTCGGGCTTTATTGCTATCATAATGCTGATACAAGACCGAATATATACTATCAGGCACAGTAGGGGACTGTACCCGAACTACTTATGACAAGCGTCCCTAGGACCAATCATGTACTTGGTGAATTAGGGGAGACTTTAAAATTCGAAATCTCAACATATATATTTGCTATTTTTAAATAAACGATAAACTTTAATAGTCATACATGCGCCTTTCTGTATTCCGAAGGAGGACACTCTTCATGAATGGAAGTCCTGTTACATATGGTTGGCAGTCCTGAAGGAGGACTTGCTTAGGGTGTGGCCGATTATTACTCACCCGCACATAGGCAGGTTAGATCGAACCCGGTTCAACCCTTCCCACTAGGACATCGCGGATACTCTAGCGATGTTTCTTCCTCCCGAAAAAGGCCTTAAGCGTATAGATATACTTCAGGAGAATAGGTGGATAGAGATAGGGGTAGCGGGTAGGATCGGAGCCCCAACCTCGAAGGGAATATTTTTCATCTCTTATTCGTCTGAAGGATCGGGTATGGAATGAAACATAATTAGATTCATTTATCCTAATCCTTATAAATTTCATTCGCAGGTTCTACGGAAACAATGCTTCCACTCCCTATTTAAGTGTCTCGCATCAGCTTCAGCTCACCCTACTGAGAATCATCAGGGCGCACTTGATGCTGCTCAACCCTCGGGATCTGCCACTACGGGCACACTGATCCCTTCGGGGTCATCGTCGGCAGAGCCTCATCCCGCGGGCTCCACTATTGGGTGCACATTGACCCTTCGCAACACAGGAGAGCCTTCCACCGGTAAAGGGCCCACTTTGCGGGTTATAGGAGTAGTGGAGGAGGTGATAACAACAAAACTACGCTCTATTGTACAGAATAGGGAATTGCTATCCTATCGGTCTTAATGTAATAAACTTGTTGCTGCATTGAGCCATTCGTTTTGGATGGGGTCCTCTCGAGTCCGAATCTTGGAGAGAAAGTCTCCCTACCGCCACTTCCTATAGGTAAGTTGAAGCCCCGAAGCAGCTGAAAAGGATGAAGAAGGTTGGGGGAGCACCAGTCCCTACCCCGAACAAGGGGATTGTGCTGAAGGACCCTGCCTCAAGCCCTAAGGAAAAATCAGATCTGGAGTTTGCCTTGGACTTGATGGATAGGGTCAAGAAAGGCAAGAGGATGGCATCCTAGAGAGACATCCTTTTTAGGATTTCCGTCTTTACAAAAAGAAGAACCCCGACAATGTTCAGCCAGACATGTCGGGGGAGGAAATGGTCGAGGCGTTCTTCAACCTCGCAACAATGGTAATTTTTTTCCCTTTGAAATACTCGAGAGTTCAAGTTTTCATGTTTACTCTTGTACAGATGTTGCGAAAAGGATTTACGGTTGAGGTCACTGTTCACAAGACCCGAAGTGACCCATCGGTCCCCCAACAGTCTAAGATCAACTTGCCCTGGCTAAAAGGCATGTTGAAATAAGACAATGAGAACTGATATCAATTTGGGAGGAGAGGGATAGACTTAACAACGAGTTGCTAGGAGTAGGGACACAAATCTCCCTTCTAGAAACTCAAGTTTCTGAACTGGATGGGAAACACAAAACAGCTCAGACAGAAATAGATTCTGCGAAGTCCCAGATCGCGGAGTTTGATGCAAAGGCAAGGGTGATGGCTGAGGAAATGAACCAAGTCCAAGCTCGGGCCAAAGAGAAGAAAAATAAGTTGAATGAACTACTCCTTCAGGCCCAGGAGGAAAATGCGAACTATGAAGGAAAGTATGGCTCAATGCGCAGCCGCGTAAGGTTCCATCTAGGAAGCTCTTTTGAGGTTTGCCCAATCCCCGTTGTTATTTGCGTTGGCAGATAACATCCATGGGGTTTATACTGTCAAGTACCTGGATAACATGCGGGACCAGGTTACTAAATAGTTTGGGCTCTCACCCGATGATGAGAGATGGAAGCAGATCGATCCTTTGTAAAAGGATGGAGATTTCAAGGTGATTCCCAACTTGGAGGAACTTGTTCTGGACGATGATCCATTCTTCCCTCTTTTTGAAGAGATGGAAAAATCAATTAACCAAAAGGTGGTTGATCAGGAGGAAGAGCTAAAGCAGCTCGCGGTCTGGACCAAGCCGAAGAATCAAGATGAGAAGGGGACCGAAGAGGGGCAAATACATTGAAGATGCTTTTATATCATTTGTAACGACTCTAATTTGGGCCTAGCTGATTTGGTAAAAACGTACTAAATAAAACGAAACGTTCAAGCGTAAACTAAAACATAATTCAAAAGCATTAAAGTCTAGCGATATAATTTAGAGTATTCTTCAAAAGATCGGGCTCTATCACCAGACAACCGACGACCTCCTTCCCATGTCCTTCTCATACCTCATCCGCGTTATCTACAAAATCTGTAAAGCGGTCACAATCTATTAAAGAAAACTTCACACTTACTATATTTGTCCTTCCATTTCTTAAATGAAACATACACACACACGTAAGTCGTTTCTTTTAATCGTATACTTATTTTCTTCTTCTTGTTTCTTTACCCTTATCATTATTTTCCCTCTCCCCTCATCATTTTAACTTCACTGTTGCTGAGTGTAACATGCTCGGTACATGTCCCGCCCAAGTCAACCGTTAGTTGTTGGTTGACTCGACGGGCCGTATGCTTCCCTTCCCCGGGTGAGTACTTAGGCGCTACCCCTTTTCTCACCCGGATCCGTTCTGCCCTTTCGTAAGTATCTTTCCATTCTGGAACTTATCGTTCCCTTCATCAGGCATACCCTTCCTTTGGCGAATCGTGTACTAAGCACAAAGTTGGGTTCGGTTGGATGATCCATTCTCCCTCACCCCGAGTTTTATTAACATTTGCCTCATTCATTCGTGTCTTTTACTTTCTTTCTTACTAGCCCTTCCCGGTTCCCTAAGTCAGAACCTTCCCTTACTATATTGTGTTTACTCCGCTTACCTGTTGTTTTCGCTCATTATAATCCCTTCGTGCTTCTCTGCATTTCGTAACATATCTTAGTACTCGATTTCCGATGTTATTATCTCATTATTAACTATGTGGTTACCGTAGACCCTACGTATCCTTTCTCTCTCACGATCCGACGTTGAGGCGCGACGAAAACACCCAAATTTGATGTTTCCGCAATAAATTACTTCATTCCTCAAAATCCACGCTAAAAATGAGGTTATGAGGTTTGTAGTTTAGGTTTTCGCGCTAATTTACATAAAACCTGAAAATCCGTGACAATTTGGGGTCAAGGGTACATCCGTGATAATTTGGGTCTTCAAGGTTTATGCGACAATTTGTGGTTTAGGTTTTCTGCGATAATTTTGTGGTTTAGGTTTTTCCGCGACAATTTTGTAGTTTAGGTTTTCCGCAATAATTTTGCTCAATTTGGGTCTTCAAGGTTTATGCGACAATTTGTGGTTTAGGTTTTCTGCGATAATTTTGTGGTTTAGGTTTTTCCGCGACAATTTTGTAGTTTAGGTTTTCCGCAATAATTTTGCTCAATTTGGGTCTTCAAGGTTTATGCGACAATTTGTGGTTTAGGTTTTCTGCGATAATTTTGTGGTTTAGGTTTTTCCGCGACAATTTTGTAGTTTAGGTTTTCCGCAATAATTTTGCTCAATTTGGGTCTTCAAGGTTTATGCGACAATTTGTGGTTTAGGTTTTCTGCGATAATTTTGTGGTTTAGGTTTTTCCGCGACAATTTTGTAGTTTAGGTTTTCCGCAATAATTTTGCTCAATTTGGGTCTTCAAGGTTTATGCGACAATTTGTGGTTTAGGTTTTCTGCGATAATTTTGTGGTTTAGGTTTTTCCGCGACAATTTTGTAGTTTAGGTTTTCCGCAATAATTTTGCTCAATTTGGGTCTTCAAGGTTTATGCGACAATTTGTGGTTTAGGTTTTCTGCGATAATTTTGTGGTTTAGGTTTTTCCGCGACAATTTTGTAGTTTAGGTTTTCCGCAATAATTTTGCTCACTCCACAAATCCGCAACAATTTTGATGTTTCCAAGATAATTCGTGTTTTTCGTGGATTTTTCGTGGTTAAGTGATAAATTACTTGGTTTTGGGCCTTTCCATCCCTATTTATAGACATTTTAACTTCCCTAAATTACATTTTGACCCATACTTTATCTTTTGCTTTACTTTTCTATCTTTTCGTTCTTTCATTCTCGTATCTCTCGTTATTCTTCATCTAGACCTTACTACTATATTCCCTCCTATTGTTCTAACATACCTTTTTCTTGGCTATTACATCATTGTACCTCTATTTCCTGTTTCTCGTCTCTTTAAAAATGAAAAGACCAGTTTTTCCTTGTTCGGTTTCTCCTTTCAGAGTCAGAATAAGGTTAAAAGAACTAAGTCCTGGTTTATTATTAGTGTTCAAGCTTGTTGGGTGTAAGCCTTTTCACTTTTTAAATTTTTTGCTAAGTATAAGTTCGGGGTTACCTTTTGAGCTTATGCTCTTCGGTCACCTTTTACGACTTATATTGGGATTTGGCTAAGGCTTGTAAGTTTTGAATTCTTAGATGTATACGAGGATCACTCTTATTCCGTCCCTGTGAGCACTTTGACCGAATTCTTAAACGGCGTAACCCTGGTTCTTCATGAGTCTCATGGCGAGCTTCGACCGAGCCCCGGTTCTATATAAGTCACGTGTCAAGCTTTGGGCAAGCCCCGGCTCTACATAAGTCCTAAGATAAGCTTGAGTTTGCACTTTGATTGGCTAATTCCGTCCCAATTATCTATTTAATGGCAGAATACAAGAACGTAAGGGCCATTCCCTGAGGGTGAGGACCGTCGAAGGGGATGTATAGTTTGTAGTGAGTTCTGGGAGTTTTGCAATCTATCCTATGCACTCAACAAGCACAGGAGCATCTGACTTGTCAGAGCAATCAGTACTACTTGGGAGCCTTACAGATAAACTGCTACAATCACCAATCCAGACTCGTCCAAAAAAAAATCCGACTCAAGGACCGATCAATCACCTAGCTAGTAAAAATTTGTATTACCCTCATTTGTATTCTTTCCATAATTGGAGAAACGTATTTTTGGTTCGGAATCATCATTAATAATCAAAGATTTACTAGAAATACTGCCGTAAATTCATGATTTTCCAAGTTCGAGGGATCTCATTGTCATCTATAATTTCTAACTTATAAGCTACAACTTCCAATTTTTTCAGAACCCGATAGGGTCCTTCCTAATTTCTATCCAACTTTCCAACGTTCCTCTAGACCCTTATTTTTCTAAGGATGTTTATTATGGGTCTGTTTCATTGTTTGTTGATAAGAACACATACGCGCATAGATGGAGTTTTTTTTCTTCAATCATCTCAAGGTCCAGAGATCTCCTTTCATCAATCAAATGCTCATCATATTGAGTTATCTAAGGTGATCAAATGGCCACTTCTACCGGACTAACTACTTTGGAACCCATATACCAAAGAGAATGCAGATTCAAGGGTCGTAGAGCGGAGTGTAGACTTTAGGGCCATAAAACCTCGTAGATATGCTTTGGCCACTTTCCTCCTAAGTCCTTCAACTTAGTCTTTAATCCCTTCAGGATGACTTTGTTGGATACACCCGTGAGTCCATTGGTTTGAGGATGAGCCACTGATGAGAAATGTGTGGTAATACCCAATTTAATACAGAAGTTCCAAACCATTTTTCCCCGAAATTGAAGCCCGTTGTCTGATACCAAAGCCTGAGGTACTCCAAAAAGGCTCACAATGTTTCTCCACAGGAAATTCTTCACAACTCGTTAAGAGATTATAGCTGCAGCCTCCGCTTCTATCCATTTGGTGTAATATTCAACTGCCACAATGTACAACTTCCGTTGCTCTACCGATCTAGGGAACGGTCCAAGAATATCAATTCCTCATTTCTCAAACGGACTAGGGAGCGAGGTCGCCGATAGGGGAGACCCTGGTTGTTGTGGGACCGGAGCATGATAGTGACTGACAGCGCAACGTTTGGTATACTTCTTGGCATCTTCTACCAACGTTGAACAAAAGTACCCGACCCTGATAATGCGATCATATAAGGATCGAGCCCCAAAATGAATACCACATATTCCTTCATGACATAAATCATGACAGCTTCGGGCTCAATAGGGGTTAACCATTGTTATAGCGGTCCCTCAAAACTCTTTTTGAATAGCCGTCTGTTGTTTAAGATATATCTTTTGGCCTGAAATTCAATCTTTCTGGCTTCTGATATGTTCTCATAGAGATAGCTATTAGTCAAATATTTGATGAAAGGGTCCATCCATGTAGGTTCCGCGGGAGATTCAGTGGCATCAATGTTTAAGCTCTGATGTTTATGGCATAAAGCTCTGATTTCCTCAATTGACTGTTCTGTAACTAGGATCTCGACCGAAGGACGATCTTGAATGTGGACTGATACTGTGCCCGATCCTATGTTTGGTATACTTGTGGCCAATCTGGCCAATGCGTCAGCAACCGTATTCTCTTCTCGCAGTACATGCTCAAGTGAAAACTCATTGAACTTCTTAGATAATTCCATGACTTTAGCATGACACAACTTCATCATGGCTCATGTGTGTCAAATCTACCCGCAAATTGTTCCAAAACTAGCTTGGAATCTGAGAATATTCGTACCTTAGCGACTCCCATCTTTCAGGCTAGGATCTTTCCCGATAATACGGCCTCATATTCCACCATGTTATTTGTTCATGAGAATGAAAATTTGACTGAGGATTGAATAACATCACCTCGTAATGTAGTGAGGGTAATGCCAACCCCTATCCCCCGAAAAATGATCCATCAACGTAAATAATCCATTGATCATCCTCTTGGTTCAAGAATATTGCAGATCGGGTTATCTCAACCAGGAAGCCAGCAAGAACATGAGCTTTGATCGCCCTTCAAGGTACATGGAACTGATTTTTATCGCACATTTAGATAATCTCTCGTTCAGATCTGTCTGATTCAGAACTGCTTTCAATGGCTGATCAGTATACACATAAACCTTTCGGCCTTCAAAATAATGCCTCAGCTTAGATATTGCTTTCTTCAGATTACTTGTTCAGATTTAATTTGAGCTTATATTTGCAGCATACTTCAAAACATTGAAACAAATAAAAAATATGGTCTTTATCATTCATGGATTTGACAATCATATCATCTACATACACTTCCATCATGTGGCCTATCAAATCTCTAATGATTTTGTCAACCAACCTCTGGTATGTTGCTCCAACATTCTTTAAGCTAAAAGGCATGACCACATAGCAATAGACACCATTTTCGGTCATGAAAGCCGATTTCTTATGATCTTCTTCAAGGAACATCTTATGGTACCTCGAGAAAGCATCCATAGTGTTCATCATTGTGCTGCCAGCAACAGCATCTACCAAGCGGTCAATATGTGGCAGGGGAAAGGGTCAAATTCGCAGCTTTTATTGACATCGGTGAAATCAATACACAATCTCCATTTCCCGTTTGCCTTAGAAACCACCACAGGGATTGCGACTCATTCAATATAGTGGATTTCTCTGATAAATCCAACAGACAACAACTTATTTACTTCCGCCCGAATTACTTCAATCTTATCAGGAGAATAGCGTCACCTCTTTTGCCGAATAGGCTTTTCTTTGAGAGCATTGTTGATCCGATGCTCACTCTCGAACCGGTCAATCCCCGGAACATCGTCGGGGTCCAAGCAAATATGTCCACATGGCTTCTCAGCAAGTGGACCAGTTCTTATTCAAAAGAAGGGGCCAGATGTGCCCCGATGCGAGTAGTCTTGGTTGAATTCCCTTCAAAAAAAGTTGATCAATTTGAAACCGATGGGTTCCATAGCCTGCCTCGGGTGCGGTGGCTCTTCCAGGAAATCCACCCGAGCCCTTTTTATTGGTGCCAAAGTTCGGCAAGTGCTCATGTAGCACTATCTTGCTAAGGTTTGATCGCCCTTTACAGATATAATTCCATTTACGGAGGGGAATTTCAGCATCATATGGTAAGTAGAAGGAACTGCCTCAAACTTAATGAGCCCGATCCGTCCAATAATGGCATTATAAGCCAATTCAACTACCACGACAATAAATTCAAGGGTACTCGTTCGGTCCTTGGATTAATCTCCCAGAAGTAATCGGGAATAAGATCTTCCCGCATGAAATGACGCTCCTCTGATCGAATGCCCAGAGGGTGATGCTAGCAATGGGAGATCATGACTGGGAGCACCCAGCATTTCAACCACTTCGCGCTTTATCAGGTTGCACGAAGCCCCAGTATCCACCAAGATCATGTGGACCCGACGGTTGGCAATGATTTCAGTGATGATAAGAGTATCATCACATGGATCCGTAACCCCTTCCCGATCAGTAGCGGTGAAGGTGAGAGTTTCCTCGTAAGAAGAGTACCGCTCAATAGCATCATACTTAACTAGTACGACGGATTCATTACTTTCTTCGAAATTCTCGTGCGTTGCTCTTTTTCAGTCCCGGACCGATTCATTAATTCGTATTCTGTCGAAGATAACATAAATATCTCCGGCAACCGCACGCTCCTAAGGAACATCCTCATTCTGTGGAGGCTGATTTTCCAATAGGACAGGGAAAGGAGGAAGATTCTCCTACCTCCCACCTTCATTCTACGGGGCTCGACCAACCCGACCCCGGAAGCGTCTTCTTCGGCCCATGCCAACGGTTCTCTCGACCGTGCTGGCCTCTTTCATATTCTAGTGGAGGGGACCTTCGGTCCTCCGCTTGGTCATTAAAATTTCGGGGTTGTCCCCGATTATCCCTTCCAGTGGCCTGTGACAATCGTCACCTTGACAACCCCTTTGAGAAGATTCTGCACGTTTGCCCTTAGGATCATCCTGATTGGGCTTTTCTTTCGTCATTGCCGCCACTGTCTCCTTCAGTAGCGGGCACTTCACCGTTGGGTGATCTTGGTTATGATGCAACTCACAATACACCCGTTTGTCTTCCCTTTTCGGGGGAACATTCTTCTCAACTACAGCCCCTACTTCCCGAGGATGTCTCTTAAGGTATGCCACTCTATGATCACCTACGGGCTCAAAATTCCCATTAGACTTCCTGTAGTTCGGTCCCAGACCTTAATATATTTATTAATCCTCTGCAGGAGCTTTCCTATGGTTGATGGGGGACTTTTCATCAGACTTGCCGAGAGGCCACACGATCCTAAGACCTGCTGTAGGATGTCGATTTTGTCTCTGAGCTCTAACTTGATACCCCGGGCGGTTTTGTTAAATTTCTCCATAAAGGACTGGAGACTCATCTTTGTCGGGATATATTTCATCTGATATAGTTCATGTCTGCTTCGGGGCGGTCCTACATTCGGCGTAAACTGCTCAAAAAATGCCAGAATAAATCCTCCATACGACTGTATGGATCGGGCTGGCAAGTTTTTATACCAGATTCGGGCGTCGCCTTGTAAGCCTGCCGCGAAGATACGGCACATCAGTGAATCTGAGGCACGAACCGTTCCCATCGCCTCTAAATGTTGGCAACCCCTAGGGGTTGCGATAATGCCGATCTAGGACTGATGTCGAGATCTCCTCAAAAAAAATAGAAGAATCAAATCTCCCAATGCGGTAGAGACGGCGCTAGATTGCTGGGACGATGTTTGAGCAGCATGCAAGTTATGCCACCAATCATCATCCTTACTACGTTTGATAGGGGCCTCCATGGCCTTATAGAATAATCCGGGATTCCGCCTAAGATCGGGCTCAAAATCCCTCTGCGTGTGCAATGTTTTCAACTCCGTGGTGAGCTCATTAATACACTCATGCATGCGTTCTTGATCAATCCCAGGAACGGGAGTTGAAGCTCTAACTGGTGGAGGGGGGTAGATAGATATCTACGCCTCCTCATGGTCACTCCGCGCTTAATAATCTCCTCTTCATCAGAATTGCTCATTTCAGGGTCACTCTCGTACCCTATGTTTGTAGGAACAGGGTTAATAAAAACAGGTAGCTCTATCTGTTCCACTTCTCTCCGACGTAATCTCCAGTACCATCTTTCGTATAACAGCCTTCAGGTCCTGCAAAAAGAAAGCAGGGGTTGGAAGGTTGTTAGGAAGCACGTCACTATCATTCGTGGAGTTTCCTGCCGCCATGCCTTTGCTTGTCCTTCCCAGGGAGAGACCTCGAATGGGAATCATAAAATCGTCTCCATGGACGGGGTCATACTATTGTGGTCTAAAAGACATGGGTGTCACCAGATTACCGGTTCACAATAGAATGAACCTTGTTTTAATTTGTTTATATTGGGGGAACGATAGTAAAATGCGGGATAAGCAAATAACACAACAATTTAACGTAGAAAACCCCTAGAAAAAGGGTAAAAACCACTAGACTAAGAGTTAGAAATGCTATATGTCGATATATTGATAAAACAGTTCCAGAATACAAACATAGAAGGCTTATGAAAATGATTAAGGCAAGTAAGAAAGCGCGAGGAATGAAATCAATAGAGTAACAGCTAATTCGCGCGTCCAAAAGGTCCTCTCGAGCTTGCATTTAAAGCCCTGTATTTATAGAAGGGAAACGTGCGTGGAAAATGCTTCGTAACTGCCTCTGACAAAGTCAGTTTTCCCTTGACAAAAAACATGGATAAGCCCGAAGTGCAGACAACATGAGCAGGTCCGAAGCGCGGACAACGTGTGCATGCCCGAAGTCAGCTGTAACCGTTTGGACCGATCCAGAAGATCGGTCCCCGAAGCGAGGAGCATTGTCCAACTTTAACCTTCGGTCATGCAAGTTAAATGGGCCTTTGGGCCTCATTAGTTACGCAATCTTTTGGGCTGGTTATCTTGGATTGACCAAGCTTAGGATCTTGGGCATCATAGGTTCGTTTCATGTCATATGGATTGGCCCGGTATGATTGGGCCTATATGAATTCAGGGTACCGTTCCCGAAGCCCTCATCAATATGTATGGTATTCAGCGGGTCAACATATTATCATCTAAATCATAAGTGTACAAATTATTCTCAAACTTGAGGAAACACGGTTATCTAATATGTCGTTAATTAGAATTTTTCAATGTTTATACACGTGCTTAATAATGTGGGTTTCGACATATGATAGTTCTAATTAGTTATATATGAGGATAGATGTTTTACCAAGAAATGATTCATTTGTTTGACATAAAATGAATGGTTTTCAGACTTAGGTGAATAGGAAATTGATTCATTATTGTGTTGATTTTTCTCAAAAGAAAATTACTTTTTAGCCAAAATGGAAAATATTATTCTAGAAAACAGTTTTGAATAAATATTGTAAAGAGTTTACAATATTCAAATATTTGTTTGAGTATTGATTTAAGATGATTATAAAATTGGGTAGACATGATATAATCATCCACTTCTAATTGGATTTAATGTTTTGATTCAAATAATGTACATAAGTTATGATTATGATTCAATGTTTTTTATTTAATCATTCACTTCTAATTGAGTAGACATGGTATGTAATACTAGAAATCACTATTGTCTTATAAGAGCTAATATGATTAATGATGATTGGTCTATTGGTTACGGAGAGAGTTTCCGATAACATTAAATGTTGATATTATATTTTTATTGTCAATTAGAAATGAATCTTGCTAGTCACTTTCAATAAATAAATCGGAATATCAAATTGTAAATAAATAAAAAAATTTAAAACTTTATTTATTTACTTATCACATTCTTACTCTTACAAGTTTAATTATACATTTGTTGTAAATTTATATCTATTCAATACTAGATTGAATAAATTTTCTTATTTGAATATGTGAAGCTCAAATTCTATTTTGATCCAATTTGGGTCTTGTGATCCCTTTCATTATTAATAAGACAATAGAATAAAATAAGAAGAATAGGAAAATGGGTAGGTATAGAAGAGAGGAGTGTCTATGGGAAGAAAGAAAAAAGGGGATTTTCTCTTCAATCTTGGTAAAAAACTTATCTCTTTTCTAAGCATGTTTATGATTACTTTACAAGTTTAATTAAAAGAGTTTACGTATTACATTATCTAAAGGGTTTCGGATTTTGAATTTTTCAAATACCTGAAATTGAGTCGATTCAATTGTTAAATGATCAACTACTTAGAAATCAATTTGTAATTGGTACTTGTTTACTAAACTTTATTGTATAGTTTGTGTGACTGAATGTCACAATTTATATGTTGACATGATTGAGATGCATTAATTTGAAAGTTCTGGTTTGAGTTGGTGAACTAGAGTTGTCGCACTTTCGACAATTTAAAATATATTGTTCGAATAATTTTTTATTAGACTTGATGTCTTACAAGATGTTTGTAAAAAGTTTAATATATTGTTTAAAATATTATGTCATGATCATAGCTCCAATTTGTATTATGTTTATGTGATAAATATAATACAAACATTTGTAATTTGATTACGAGAAAAAAAATCCACTGCACCACGATTATTCTAACACGTAGATCCCCTCAAAACATGTTGTGCCAACGGTGTTATTGTCTTTCATTTCCTTCAAAACCACTGTTGACCTTGGATTGCTACGCAGAAATTGTATACAATACCTTCTGATGTATTTAAAAGAAGTCCGAGAACCAGCTCTAACCAACCGAATAGCATGCTTTCTTGCACTTTTCACCTTATGTTTTCCATATTTAGTTTGAAAGTGGTATTAAGATCTGAATTTAAGTCACATAAGTTCAAAAACTTATGAAGTGCATAATAGAACCGATTTTACTCATTTAGTTCAACAAGAAACATCCAGATGCACAAGTATCTAGGGATGTTGTGTTTGTCGAAAACGAATTCCCTTTCCTCACCGGGCAATCGAGTCCGCCTAAAACATCCTCTTCAACTGATGATCATATATTGCCTAGTACATAATCACACTCATCCTTCCCTGTCGTCTTCAACGTGAGGTCAGATATGCCTTTTGAGTCAACAACTTCAAATAATCATGAATCATCCACTGATTCGATAAGTGCGACCGCCTCACTTGCCACAAATGATTCCGAGCTAGAGACTCCATCGCCCTCTATCCCACCTACTTCTAGTCATTAAAGTATGTCACCTCTTATCTAGACAAATTCTGAGCCACAATCCATCACTTCCTACTCTTCAGACCCACTTCAGGCATGTCCCAATACAGAGAAACATGGAAGAGGCCATCGAATAAGAAGAGTGCCGGAAAATATGAAGGATTATATATGTGGATACATCACTTCGCCAAAGAACCCTATCGATTCAATCACCTCAACCTCTACTAACGTATCCTCAAGTATGTGTCTGTATCCCATTAGTGATTTTTTATCCTATGATCGATTCAATGCAGGACATTAGAAATTTTGCGGTGCTTTGTCTTCAGAGCCTAAAGAACCCACACGATATTCGGAGGCTATCAAAAATAAACTTTGGCGAGACGCTATGAAATCAGAAATTGAAACGCTTGAAAGAAACAAAACTTGGACATTGGAATCTCTACCTAGAGGAAAACATGCATTGGGTTGCAAATGGGTATATCGAATCAAATGCAAGTCATATGGGACGATAGAACGCTATAAAGCAAGATTGGTTATATTTAGAAACACACAGCGTGAAGGGATCGACTACAGTGAAACCTTTGCACCGGTTGCGAAGTAACCAAAAATTGGGAAATTCATCAAATGGATGTAAACAATGCATTCTTACATGGTGATCTGAAGAAGAAGTCTACATGAAGTTGCCACCTGGATTTGCTTCTAACAATAATGATAAAGTATGTCGTTTGAGAAAGTCACTATACGGGTTGAAATAAGCTCCTAAATGTTGGTTTCAAAAGCTATCAGGAAGCTTGCTTGAATTGGGTTTCCGACAATCTCTTCTTGACTATTCACTTTTCACTTATTCACAAGGCGAAGATGAATTACATTTGCTTATTTATGTGGATGATCTATTACTCGCTCGAACTAGCCGTGAGGTGGTCAACGGATTCAAGGAGAAACTTGGACATAAGTTTCAAATGAAAGATTTGGGAAAACTCAAATATTTTCTTGGAGTTGAGGTTGCTAGAAATAATAGGGGACTTTATTTGAGCCAAAGAAAATGCATTCTGGACATTATATCATAATCAAATCTCTTGGGTGCTAAACCTGCTTTAACTTCGATAGAGCAAAATCATAATTTAGGAAGAGCTTCAGGAAAAGTGCTTGATGATCCGGAAAAATATCGAAGCCTTGTAGGACGTTTGATATATCTTCTCTTCACAAAACCTGAGATCAGTTATGTAGTCCACACCTTGGCTCAGTTCATACAAAATCCATGTGTCGAACACTAGGAAGCTGCTTTGCGATTGGTGAAATATCTTAAAGGGTGTCCAAGGCAAGGTGTATTCTTGAGATCAGACTCAAATCCAAAAATCTATGACTTTTGCGATTCAAACTAGGCAAGTTGTCCGATTACTCGTCAATCTACCACTGGTTATCATATTTTTCTTGGGTCTTCACCGATATCATGGAAGACTAAAAAACAAAAATGGTGTCTAGATCCTCAGCCGAAGCGGAATACCGTGCTATGTCTTCCATCGGATGCGAGTTGAGATGGCTTAAAAGCTTATTGGGTAACCTCGGGGTTCAACACACATAACTGATGTGGTTGTTTTGTGATAGCAAGTCAGCAATCCACATAGCAACAAATCCGGTATTTCATGAACGAACCAAGCATATTGAGGTGGTTTGTCACTTTATACGCAACTTAGTAACAGACAAGGAAATCATACTGAAGTACGTCAACACCACCAATCACTTGGCTGATATATTGACCAAAGGGTTAGGGAGCTCTCAATTCAATTATTTACTTAACAAGTTTGGAATACATGATCTACATGCACCGACTTGAGGGGGAGTATTGATTTGGAAATAGCAAAATCATAGGCTCAATCAATTGCCTAATGGTTTCCATAATCAATTGATTTCATTCCTTCTCTAACGATCTTTCCTTATTGTTCGAATATGTAGTCTATTTATAATGTTCTTTGTATGTGTATTGAAGAAAGGGAAAATAAAGAAGAAATTCACATTTCCTATTATGCTTATTCTCTTCCGATAAGCATTACGTTCCTTCTTTTATCAGATATCCCTTTTCCGGAAAGTATGAGATTCCCAAAACCCTGATGCACAAATTGCAAGCCTTTGTGTCTTCAGGAATGAAAGGTTGCGTTGAGTATTCCTTCTATCACGGGCGCCTCTTCTCCAGCACAAAACATCCCCAAATAAAGTTGCCTCAATCCCCAACGTGTAAGAGACTAATTTTGCGTAATAACTCGAAGTCTGAGAACTAAATTTGTTACTATGTGTAAATTATGGGGACCAATATTACGTAAAATAAATTATGAGGATCAATTTTGAATTTTGAGAATTGTAATTACCATGTTAACTATGGGTATCAAATTTTCCAAAATATCTAATTTTGATGAATGAAAATGCCCTAATAATGAATGGGAATCAAAATGAAAAACTGTCAAACTTTGAATACCAAAGTCACACTTTCCTTATACCATTCAATAATTTATTCTTTCATAGTTTGGAGCTACTTTTATAGGTATTGACATACTTCAAGCTTTCATTTGATTCATCAACCTAGTTAATCTTTATAAATGTAATTCATGTATCCTACAAATGTTAATCAAGAACACATGGTCCATTGAGATAAGCTATATTGTCATCATCTAACATCTTCAAGAAGTCATTAAACCATCCGTGGTTAGGTATTGTTTTTGCTAGACCTTCAAAAGAAAGAATTAGGAGGAATTTGGTGATGAATCATAATTTCGAGGTTTTTATTTTGGAGACCACCTAATTTAGTTAATGCCAGTGTATATATTATTTATTCATAGAGTTTAAACTAGTGATATGAAACAATTGAAGAAAATTATTAGTGTATAGGTTTGGGGTCATTCTTAAACGATTTTAAATTTTAGTGTGTATTATTTGCATATTATTATAAACACAATTTTATGTTCTCTCACCAATTCAGCATAAATTTATCATATGTTAAAGATAGACAACCAAACTACATTTATCATTGAAATTAGACGAATGGTTAGTGTGTGAGACTGTGAGTTTGAGTCCTCTCATAATTAAATAGCAAAATTAAAGGAGCCGATTTAGAATAATAAAAACATATTGGGTCATTTGGTAACAATATGAAAATAATGGGGCCACAACAGAGAACGTTTTATATAAGTATATTTCTCTCAACCGGTAAACCCTAGAAGACGAAATTCCACAATCCACACATTTGTTGCTGCCGCCCCCGTAACCTCCAAGCCGCCGCTACAATGGGTCGTGTTCGAACTAAGACGGTGAAGAAGTCATCTCGGCAGTTGATTGAGCGCTACTACTCGAAGATGTCGCTTGATTTTGATACTAACAAAAAGATTCTCGACGAGGTCGCAATCATCGCTTCGAAGCGTCTCCGCAACAAGATTGCCGGATTTTCTACACATCTGATGAAGCGAATCCAGAAAGGTTCCGTACGCGGTATCTCTCTCAAGCTGCAGGAGGAGGAACGCGAGCGGCGCATGGATTTCGTGCCGGATGAGTCTGCGATTAAAATTGATAACATTGAGGTGGATCAGGAGACTCTCGATTTGCTAGAGTCCCTCGGCATGAAAGAGTTGCCTGGTGTTGCTCTTAAGGAGGATCAGGGTCCTGTGAACATTGCACCACCAATGAACTACGGTCGTGGAGGAGGTAGGCGGTACTGACAAAGCTGTGTCCTATGCTTCATGTTTCAGTTTGGTGTTTTTCTTTTTATGTTCACGTTTGCAGTTTCCTCTTCGCAAGTCGCTGAATTTTCAAGCATTTTGACATTATGAATTAAGATTTTGTTTCTGAACTATTGAATCAGTTTTGTTGGTCGAATTTATGGTAGTCTCTTGTCTTATCCCTTGATACTGATGAATTTATATTTTACTGCTATCACATGCTATATATACTACACTGCTCTATCTGAAGACTTGTGTATGACAATAACATTGTGAATGATTCAAATAAGTTAGTCACTGAACATCAAAGTATGATCTCACAATGGATCTTGAAAGTTGTCTAACTTCTTAGATTATGATTGTTTATGCTTAAATTTGATCAAGTATCATGGTTTGGAACTGGTTATCTTTTTGTTGATTGGATTGTTGGAACCAAAGGATGAGTGGCGGAAGAATTATGTTCTGTCCTGTGCTCACACAAAACAAACGCATACTAACAGAAAGTCTATGTTTTCAATTAAAAATGCTGGAAAGTCTATATGTTTTCTAGACTTTTTGTTTATCAGTTCAATAAACATCACTCTCCAAATTACGCTTCTAGTTTCAATTGACCTCCTTCTGCTAGCTATATGGATTGTTTCCTCCTTTTCTGGGATCCAAAATCAAAACTTTTTACTAAAATAAACTGTCATCTAACATCGAACAACAGTTTATGTTATTGGTTAGTAAATGAATAACGTAAACGCAAGACTAGTAGTGAAAAGAGTGACAAGGGATTGGTGCATTGTTATCCTCTATTGCAGCATATATACAATTATACATACCACAAGACAGATGAATGTCATCAGGTGCATCAATTCGGGTTTTTGGTTATGTTGAAAACATGTATCTTTATACAGTAAAAAAGATAGCCATCTCCAGCCACTGGTTCTGCTTGGTACATGTTATAAAAACCACTTAAAAATAATTACAGACACTTTTTAAATTTGTTGAGCCATTGAATTACCAAGAACTTGCTCCTCTTATTGAGGCACTATCTCACCATCTGTTTCAATAGTGATTCGACATCAATTCCAAAATATTTCGATTGTATTTTAGAAAAGAATGTTGTTGAACATGTGTTTTTCCTGACTAAAATTTTGATGTAATGTGGTTTCGAGCTTTATTGGAATATATGATTGTGGTTAGGGATGGCAATTTGGATTATCCGCCCCATTACCCGGTGGATACCCGCACCGTTTAAAGAGTTATTGGATAATTAAACGGGGCGGTGAAGAAAATCACATATGCACTTTAAACGGGGCGGGTGATAATTTGATACATAACCGCCCCGCTACTCATTCGATTATTCATTTAAATAACCGTATCCGCTAAGTTATATTTATTAAATATATTTCATATTTTTAAAATTGTTGTATTAATTATACAACTCTTATTAGAATATTTATGAATTCTTTTTTTTTTAAATTTAGAATATTTAGAATATTTAGAATATTAGAATTGTTGTATTAATTATACAACTCACAATTTCTTTTTTTAAATTCTTTAGGTGTTTTTTGATTTCATGTACCTCTCATTGATTTCAATATAATTATTATCTATTATTTCGCTCATCTTCTTCAATGTTCAAATTTTTGTTATGTAAATCTTATTTTCAGGTTTTTTTTCCTATTGCTTTAATTTTCGTTTTTTTGGTAATTACATTATTAATTCAAATTCATCTTACCATAATTTTGATATATTTAAATATTGATATTTTACTATTTTTTAATATTTATTCATTAATTGCATTTGTTAATATATAATAACATGATAATATTTGTTTAAATTTTATATTAGGTATATGTAAAACTCTCGAGTGTTGTCCGACCATAGAGGATTGAGAATAATATTGGTATAAATCCATCAAAGCTTAATTTTATATTAATTGAAAAGTTGTTTTAATTTTATATTATTGTTTTGAAATTATTTGGATATATTTAAATGTTGATATTTTACAATTTTTTTAAAAAAATCAAAATTATAAACCGTTGGTTAACCGCTAACCCAATAGTTAATTTATGGTGGATGCGGGGCGGAGAGTAGGCTGATAACAAAATAATTAGGCCGAAGCGGGGCGGGAAGNTTGTCCAACTTTAACCTTCGGTCATGCAAGTTAAATGGGCCTTTGGGCCTCATTAGTTACGCAATCTTTTGGGCTGGTTATCTTGGATTGACCAAGCTTAGGATCTTGGGCATCATAGGTTCGTTTCATGTCATATGGATTGGCCCGGTATGATTGGGCCTATATGAATTCAGGGTACCGTTCCCCGAAGCCCTCATCAATATGTATGGTATTCAGCGGGTCAACATATTATCATCTAAATCATAAGTGTACAAATTATTCTCAAACTTGAGGAAACACGGTTATCTAATATGTCGTTAATTAGAATTTTTCAATGTTTATACACGTGCTTAATAATGTGGGTTTCGACATATGATAGTTCTAATTAGTTATATATGAGGATAGATGTTTTACCAAGAAATGATTCATTTGTTTGACATAAAATGAATGGTTTTCAGACTTAGGTGAATAGGAAATTGATTCATTATTGTGTTGATTTTTCTCAAAAGAAAATTACTTTTTAGCCAAAATGGAAAATATTATTCTAGAAAACAGTTTTGAATAAATATTGTAAAGAGTTTACAATATTCAAATATTTGTTTGAGTATTGATTTAAGATGATTATAAAATTGGGTAGACATGATATAATCATCCACTTCTAATTGGATTTAATGTTTTGATTCAAATAATGTACATAAGTTATGATTATGATTCAATGTTTTTTATTTAATCATTCACTTCTAATTGAGTAGACATGGTATGTAATACTAGAAATCACTATTGTCTTATAAGAGCTAATATGATTAATGATGATTGGTCTATTGGTTACGGAGAGAGTTTCCGATAACATTAAATGTTGATATTATATTTTTATTGTCAATTAGAAATGAATCTTGCTAGTCACTTTCAATAAATAAATCGGAATATCAAATTGTAAATAAATAAAAAAATTTAAAACTTTATTTATTTACTTATCACATTCTTACTCTTACAAGTTTAATTATACATTTGTTGTAAATTTATATCTATTCAATACTAGATTGAATAAATTTTCTTATTTGAATATGTGAAGCTCAAATTCTATTTTGATCCAATTTGGGTCTTGTGATCCCTTTCATTATTAATAAGACAATAGAATAAAATAAGAAGAATAGGAAAATGGGTAGGTATAGAAGAGAGGAGTGTCTATGGGAAGAAAGAAAAAAGGGGATTTTCTCTTCAATCTTGGTAAAAAACTTATCTCTTTTCTAAGCATGTTTATGATTACTTTACAAGTTTAATTAAAAGAGTTTACGTATTACATTATCTAAAGGGTTTCGGATTTTGAATTTTTCAAATACCTGAAATTGAGTCGATTCAATTGTTAAATGATCAACTACTTAGAAATCAATTTGTAATTGGTACTTGTTTACTAAACTTTATTGTATAGTTTGTGTGACTGAATGTCACAATTTATATGTTGACATGATTGAGATGCATTAATTTGAAAGTTCTGGTTTGAGTTGGTGAACTAGAGTTGTCGCACTTTCGACAATTTAAAATATATTGTTCGAATAATTTTTTATTAGACTTGATGTCTTACAAGATGTTTGTAAAAAGTTTAATATATTGTTTAAAATATTATGTCATGATCATAGCTCCAATTTGTATTATGTTTATGTGATAAATATAATACAAACATTTGTAATTTGATTACGAGAAAAAAAATCCACTGCACCACGATTATTCTAACACGTAGATCCCCTCAAAACATGTTGTGCCAACGGTGTTATTGTCTTTCATTTCCTTCAAAACCACTGTTGACCTTGGATTGCTACGCAGAAATTGTATACAATACCTTCTGATGTATTTAAAAGAAGTCCGAGAACCAGCTCTAACCAACCGAATAGCATGCTTTCTTGCACTTTTCACCTTATGTTTTCCATATTTAGTTTGAAAGTGGTATTAAGATCTGAATTTAAGTCACATAAGTTCAAAAACTTATGAAGTGCATAATAGAACCGATTTTACTCATTTAGTTCAACAAGAAACATCCAGATGCACAAGTATCTAGGGATGTTGTGTTTGTCGAAAACGAATTCCCTTTCCTCACCGGGCAATCGAGTCCGCCTAAAACATCCTCTTCAACTGATGATCATATATTGCCTAGTACATAATCACACTCATCCTTCCCTGTCGTCTTCAACGTGAGGTCAGATATGCCTTTTGAGTCAACAACTTCAAATAATCATGAATCATCCACTGATTCGATAAGTGCGACCGCCTCACTTGCCACAAATGATTCCGAGCTAGAGACTCCATCGCCCTCTATCCCACCTACTTCTAGTCATTAAAGTATGTCACCTCTTATCTAGACAAATTCTGAGCCACAATCCATCACTTCCTACTCTTCAGACCCACTTCAGGCATGTCCCAATACAGAGAAACATGGAAGAGGCCATCGAATAAGAAGAGTGCCGGAAAATATGAAGGATTATATATGTGGATACATCACTTCGCCAAAGAACCCTATCGATTCAATCACCTCAACCTCTACTAACGTATCCTCAAGTATGTGTCTGTATCCCATTAGTGATTTTTTATCCTATGATCGATTCAATGCAGGACATTAGAAATTTTGCGGTGCTTTGTCTTCAGAGCCTAAAGAACCCACACGATATTCGGAGGCTATCAAAAATAAACTTTGGCGAGACGCTATGAAATCAGAAATTGAAACGCTTGAAAGAAACAAAACTTGGACATTGGAATCTCTACCTAGAGGAAAACATGCATTGGGTTGCAAATGGGTATATCGAATCAAATGCAAGTCATATGGGACGATAGAACGCTATAAAGCAAGATTGGTTATATTTAGAAACACACAGCGTGAAGGGATCGACTACAGTGAAACCTTTGCACCGGTTGCGAAGTAACCAAAAATTGGGAAATTCATCAAATGGATGTAAACAATGCATTCTTACATGGTGATCTGAAGAAGAAGTCTACATGAAGTTGCCACCTGGATTTGCTTCTAACAATAATGATAAAGTATGTCGTTTGAGAAAGTCACTATACGGGTTGAAATAAGCTCCTAAATGTTGGTTTCAAAAGCTATCAGGAAGCTTGCTTGAATTGGGTTTCCGACAATCTCTTCTTGACTATTCACTTTTCACTTATTCACAAGGCGAAGATGAATTACATTTGCTTATTTATGTGGATGATCTATTACTCGCTCGAACTAGCCGTGAGGTGGTCAACGGATTCAAGGAGAAACTTGGACATAAGTTTCAAATGAAAGATTTGGGAAAACTCAAATATTTTCTTGGAGTTGAGGTTGCTAGAAATAATAGGGGACTTTATTTGAGCCAAAGAAAATGCATTCTGGACATTATATCATAATCAAATCTCTTGGGTGCTAAACCTGCTTTAACTTCGATAGAGCAAAATCATAATTTAGGAAGAGCTTCAGGAAAAGTGCTTGATGATCCGGAAAAATATCGAAGCCTTGTAGGACGTTTGATATATCTTCTCTTCACAAAACCTGAGATCAGTTATGTAGTCCACACCTTGGCTCAGTTCATACAAAATCCATGTGTCGAACACTAGGAAGCTGCTTTGCGATTGGTGAAATATCTTAAAGGGTGTCCAAGGCAAGGTGTATTCTTGAGATCAGACTCAAATCCAAAAATCTATGACTTTTGCGATTCAAACTAGGCAAGTTGTCCGATTACTCGTCAATCTACCACTGGTTATCATATTTTTCTTGGGTCTTCACCGATATCATGGAAGACTAAAAAACAAAAATGGTGTCTAGATCCTCAGCCGAAGCGGAATACCGTGCTATGTCTTCCATCGGATGCGAGTTGAGATGGCTTAAAAGCTTATTGGGTAACCTCGGGGTTCAACACACATAACTGATGTGGTTGTTTTGTGATAGCAAGTCAGCAATCCACATAGCAACAAATCCGGTATTTCATGAACGAACCAAGCATATTGAGGTGGTTTGTCACTTTATACGCAACTTAGTAACAGACAAGGAAATCATACTGAAGTACGTCAACACCACCAATCACTTGGCTGATATATTGACCAAAGGGTTAGGGAGCTCTCAATTCAATTATTTACTTAACAAGTTTGGAATACATGATCTACATGCACCGACTTGAGGGGGAGTATTGATTTGGAAATAGCAAAATCATAGGCTCAATCAATTGCCTAATGGTTTCCATAATCAATTGATTTCATTCCTTCTCTAACGATCTTTCCTTATTGTTCGAATATGTAGTCTATTTATAATGTTCTTTGTATGTGTATTGAAGAAAGGGAAAATAAAGAAGAAATTCACATTTCCTATTATGCTTATTCTCTTCCGATAAGCATTACGTTCCTTCTTTTATCAGATATCCCTTTTCCGGAAAGTATGAGATTCCCAAAACCCTGATGCACAAATTGCAAGCCTTTGTGTCTTCAGAAATGAAAGGTTGCATTGAGTATTCCTTCTATCACGGGCGCCTCTTCTCCAGCACAAAACATCCCCAAATAAAGTTGCCTCAATCCCCAACGTGTAAGACACTAATTTTGCGTAATAACTCGAAGCCTGAGAACTAAATTTGTTACTATGTGTAAATTATGGGGACCAATATTACGTAAAATAAATTATGAGGATCAATTTTGAATTTTGAGAATTGTAATTACCATGTTAACTATGGATATCAAATTTTCCAAAATATCTAATTTTGATGAATGAAAATGCCCTAATAATGAATGGGAATCAAAATGAAAAACTGTCAAACTTTGAATACCAAAGTCACAATTTCCTTATACCATTCAATAATTTATTCTTTCATAGTTTGGAGCTACTTTTATAGGTATTGACATACTTCAAGCTTTCATTTGATTCATCAACCTAGTTAATCTTTATAAATGTAATTCATGTATCCTACAAATGTTAATCAAGAATACATGGTCCATTGAGATAAGCTATATTGTCATCATCTAACATCTTCAAGAAGTCATTAAACCATCCGTGGTTAGGTATTGTTTTTGCTAGACCTTCAAAAGAAAGAATTAGGAGGAATTTGGTGATGAATCATAATTTCGAGGTTTTTATTTTGGAGACCACCTAATTTAGTTAATGCCAGTGTATATATTATTTATTCATAGAGTTTAAACTAGTGATATGAAACAATTGAAGAAAATTATTAGTGTATAGGTTTGGGGTCATTCTTAAACGATTTTAAATTTTAGTGTGTATTATTTGCATATTATTATAAACACAATTTTATGTTCTCTCACCAATTCAGCATAAATTTATCATATGTTAAAGATAGACAACCAAACTACATTTATCATTGAAATTAGACGAATGGTTAGTGTGTGAGACTGTGAGTTTGAGTCCTCTCATAATTAAATAGCAAAATTAAAGGAGCCGATTTAGAATAATAAAAACATATTGGGTCATTTGGTAACAATATGAAAATAATGGGGCCACAACAGAGAACGTTTTATATAAGTATATTTCTCTCAACCGGTAAACCCTAGAAGACGAAATTCCACAATCCACACATTTGTTGCTGCCGCCCCCGTAACCTCCAAGCCGCCGCTACAATGGGTCGTGTTCGAACTAAGACGGTGAAGAAGTCATCTCGGCAGTTGATTGAGCGCTACTACTCGAAGATGTCGCTTGATTTTGATACTAACAAAAAGATTCTCGACGAGGTCGCAATCATCGCTTCGAAGCGTCTCCGCAACAAGATTGCCGGATTTTCTACACATCTGATGAAGCGAATCCAGAAAGGTTCCGTACGCGGTATCTCTCTCAAGCTGCAGGAGGAGGAACGCGAGCGGCGCATGGATTTCGTGCCGGATGAGTCTGCGATTAAAATTGATAACATTGAGGTGGACCAGGAGACTCTCGATTTGCTAGAGTCCCTCGGCATGAAAGAGTTGCCTGGTGTTGCTCTTAAGGAGGATCAGGGTCCTGTGAACATTGCACCACCAATGAACTACGGTCGTGGAGGAGGTAGGCGGTACTGACAAAGCTGTGTCCTATGCTTCATGTTTCAGTTTGGTGTTTTTCTTTTTATGTTCACGTTTGCAGTTTCCTCTTCGCAAGTCGCTGAATTTTCAAGCATTTTGACATTATGAATTAAGATTTTGTTTCTGAACTATTGAATCAGTTTTGTTGGTCGAATTTATGGTAGTCTCTTGTCTTATCCCTTGATACTGATGAATTTATATTTTACTGCTATCACATGCTATATATACTACACTGCTCTATCTGAAGACTTGTGTATGACAATAACATTGTGAATGATTCAAATAAGTTAGTCACTGAACATCAAAGTATGATCTCACAATGGATCTTGAAAGTTGTCTAACTTCTTAGATTATGATTGTTTATGCTTAAATTTGATCAAGTATCATGGTTTGGAACTGGTTATCTTTTTGTTGATTGGATTGTTGGAACCAAAGGATGAGTGGCGGAAGAATTATGTTCTGTCCTGTGCTCACACAAAACAAACGCATACTAACAGAAAGTCTATGTTTTCAATTAAAAATGCTGGAAAGTCTATATGTTTTCTAGACTTTTTCTTTATCAGTTCAATAAACATCACTCTCCAAATTACGCTTCTAGTTTCAATTGACCTCCTTCTGCTAGCTATATGGATTGTTTCCTCCTTTTCTGGGATCCAAAATCAAAACTTTTTACTAAAATAAACTGTCATCTAACATCGAACAACAGTTTATGTTATTGGTTAGTAAATGAATAACGTAAACGCAAGACTAGTAGTGAAAAGAGTGACAAGGGATTGGTGCATTGTTATCCTCTATTGCAGCATATATACAATTATACATACCACAAGACAGATGAATGTCATCAGGTGCATCAATTCGGGTTTTTGGTTATGTTGAAAACATGTATCTTTATACAGTAAAAAAGATAGCCATCTCCAGCCACTGGTTCTGCTTGGTACATGTTATAAAAAACCACTTAAAAATAATTACAGACACTTTTTAAATTTGTTGAGCTATTGAATTTCCAAGAACTTGCTCCTCTTATTGAGGCACTATCTCACCATCTGTTTCAATAGTGATTCGACATCAATTCCAAAATATTTCGATTGTATTTTAGAAAAGAATGTTGTTGAACATGTGTTTTTCCTGACTAAAATTTTGATGTAATGTGGTTTCGAGCTTTATTGGAATATATGATTGTGGTTAGGGATGACAATTTGGATTATCCGCCCCATTACCCGGTGGATACCCGCACCGTTTAAAGAGTTATTGGATAATTAAACGGGGCGGGGAAGAAAATCACATATGCACTTTAAACGGGGCGGGTGATAATTTGATACATAACCGCCCCGCTACTCATTCGATTATCCATTTAAATAACCGTATCCGCTAAGTTATATTTATTAAATATATTTCATATTTTTAAAATTGTTGTATTAATTATACAACTCTTATTAGAATATTTATGAATTACCAATTCAACTCACAATTTCCTTTTTTAAATTCTTTAGGTGTTTTTTGATTTCATCTACCTCTCATTGATTTCAATATAATTATTATCTATTATTTCGCTCATCTTCTTCAAGGTTCAAATTTTTGTTATGTAAATCTTATTTTCAGGTTTTTTTTCCTATTGCTTTAATTTTCGTTTTTTTGGTAATTACATTATTAATTCAAATTCATCTTACCATAATTTTGATATATTTAAATATTGATATTTTACTATTTTTTAATATTTATTCATTAATTGCATTTGTTAATATATAATAACATGATAATATTTGTTTAAATTTTATATTAGGTATATGTAAAACTCTCGAGTGTTGTCCGACCATAGAGGATTGAGAAAATGATAATATTGGTATAAATCCATCAAAGTTTAATTTTATATTCATTGAAAAGTTGTTTTAATTTTATATTATTGTTTTGAAATTATTTGGATATATTTAAATGTTGATATTTTACTATTTTTTTAAAAAAATTAAAATTGTAAACCGTTGGTTAACCGCTAATCCAATGGTTAATTCATGGTGGATGCGGGGCGGAGAGTAGGCAGATAACAAAATAATTAGGCCGAAGCGGGACGGGAAGCAGTACACATTATGTTAGGCGGGACGGGTAACTGTTACAGGTATAATAATACCATATACACCTCGTTGCCATCTCTAATTGTGGTTTGATAGAAAATATTTACATGGGTGAAATTACACTATGAGTAAGTATTTTACTCAATTTTGTTGTTGATGAAAGTCATGCCTCTTGTCCTAACCTATCTTGAGTGTTAGATAATTGTTTAATAAATATGAGACGTAAAAATTATAATCGATGTTTCATCGATTTAGTAATTTAAGTACCAAATTTTTGCAAGTGTGGCAAAGCCGAAGTATATTGAAAGTAAATTAAACATAATTTGTTATATTTAACAAAATTAATTTTCAAAATTCAATGTATATGTTAAAGTTAGTTCCCAAATTATTCAAATTTAACTATTGAAGTCTTTCATGAAATTAAAATTTTGTAAATTTAAAACTTTTCAGTTTGGGGATTAGCTTATTTTTAAAAAAACAAAGTTCAAGTATTAAAAATACCCTACAAAAGTAACTTACTAAATTTATAAAAATTATAAATTTTGGAAACTCAAAAAACACACGTGGGTCTTCAATGGGATACTTTGAAGTAAATTATATAAAATAAGATACTAATAAAATATTCACTTCAATAGCACTGTCAATGAGAGAGCATAATCTATTGACTTTGTTTAGTTATGCTATTATAATAGCTGTTATGGGAGAGAATCTAACTTTGTAATATTAAACTTATTTGATTTGTGAGAACCCAGAAGTTAGTAGTAATAAGAAAGCACAAAATATTTACATGGAAATCCGAGAGAAAAATCCACAACATCAAGACAGTAAGAGATTTCACTATCACAAATACAATGTACAAAATTAAGCTAAAGTTTTAGAACATGAAATTTTTCCAGAAAACTTAGTGTGTCTATGCTTATCTCCTTCCTCCCTTTTTATAGGAGATAAGATTAATACTTAATTTTGTTTCCTTGAGCTCCAAAAATAGACTTTTGCCTCCAAAAGTCATGCCGGCACCGCATATTCTTGTATATGTGGCTGCCTTTGTTGACATTTCATGCGGCCTTTATTGATACTCCAGCCACCAACTGTCCATTCATGAAATTGGCCAAGTGTTGGAAAGGACAATGATCACCAAAAGAAGTATCGACTGTTGTTTCCATAGCTGCTACGCCTTCGTCACCTTCTAACCTACTGATCGATCGTTCCTTCTTTTCCCTTCATCAAAAGATTCTGACGACCCGCACACATGTCAACCATACTTACAAAATGTCGATCAGTTATATCCCCATCGGGTACTCGACCCGTTGATCATCCGACCCTATATTATCGATCCATGCATTAACATTAGCCCCTCAACTTTCTTTGATCGTCATCGTCGAAGAGAGTTGACCTTATCATGATCTATGATCAGTCGTCGAACGTTACACGCCAATTTATGTTCCTCTCGCTGGGCACGCGTCGTTTGAAACTCCATGATAGTCGGCTTGCATCATCTCTAGGGATGAGATCGGTCGGTTAAACGGTCAAAACTTTTGTGGTTAATCGGTTTTGTATCCCATTTTTTTATAACCGAAACCCCACCGTTTAATCGTTTTATGAATTTATAACCAACCGAAACCGATGGTTAACCGGTTACCGTTTAACCGATAATTTTTCAAAATTTTCCTACAAACATTGTTGCATAGTCAATCTATTTTTTTGAGAACTAGGTTTTACTACTTTTCAAATATGCCACTATTGAATTATTTCATTTTTCAAAATAGTCAAAAGTATTGAAATTTAGAAGAATCAATATTGATGAGATCATCGGTACCCGATACCCCGAACAGGGTCAGGACCAGCCTTGGCCATGACGGCCCAGAAAAGTAAGCCGAACTTGGAGGCCCAGATCAGTAGAGGGCCCATTTATATCGCTTGGCCTGATCGGTCGCATCTGGCGATCGGTCCCGAGCCGTGGGGCCCAGCTCCCCACGTGTGCCCAGACCGATCGGTCCACTTCTTGCCGGCGTTGTTTCGGGCCATCCTCATGCATCACATGCGACGATAACCCACGACAAACGTGTCAGTAGCGTGGTTCGGCAATGGGTGTAAGCCACTAGAGGCCGAAGAGTAGCTGGCTGGCAGAGCCGAAAGGACCGGCGCCATGCAGCTACGGGGAGCTATTTCCGACGGCTGTTCCGCCTGACGTTAGCCGACCTAGTAGCAAAGGACAGGCGCAAAACTACACCCTACTGTGCATAGTACAGTGGGAGTATAAAAAGGACACAGAGAGAAGGAGAAAATGACTTCGATTTCGGTTTTCTCCAGAGGGCTTGAGCTTGACAGATTACTCTCGATTTATTTTCGATTATCTTCCCCCTCTTTGTGGTCGATCAAACAAACATGTATTGTATAATCATGGATTCGTTTATTGAACAGGCTGAGGGCATTTCTTTTAGCCCTTAGTCAAGTGGTTTTTTCCTCGTTTCCGAGGTTTTCCACTCAAAAATCCGTTTGCCTCCTTTACCTTTGAATCATCAACCTTCTCCACACATAAACAAATAACAACCGAGTTCGTCTTGTAACGAACCGGTCGACTGTTGACACCCCCGGTTTTCGAACCACAACAAATATATTCTAATTTTCAAAATGAATATGTCTATATTGAGTTTAGGGATTATGTTAATATAGATCTTAACACGGAACTCGGATTGAACTTTAGAGAACGATTTAGTAACAATGACGAATCAATCTCAAAATGTAATAAAATTCTCTTGAATTCACTATTTCATTTTATTCACATATCATAGACATTCAAATAAAAGACATGTTTCACTTCGCATAACTAAAGGAGTGAAGACTCGATTTCCAAGAAGAATTGAATCATACAGACATAGTAGTCTCATCCACTAGCCATCATTTCTATAAATAAAACAAAGTTAGCGAAGTGAGATTGTACAAAATAAAATTAGCAAATTATTGTGTGTATCACGGCCCACCAAAGCCAATTAAGGGTCCAATAATTAATCGGTTAATAGACATAAAATCGATATTTATAAATAAAACCGATTATCAACCGTATAATCGTTTTAACAGATATGAAGCCGAACCGTAAAAACTGATTAACCATATAACCGACGTCGTTTAACCAATTAAAATCGGTTCGGTTACGTGGTTCCGTGGTTGGGTGTTCCACCCCTAATCATCTCAGAATAAAACTCTAGGTCGGCCTATTTTTGTGATGTGCGCACAGAAACTCCAGTCTCTCTGCTCAGGCGATTTTCAGGCGACTTTCATTATCAACTCCGGCAATCTTCTGCAATGATAAGGTTGATGAAACTTTGGTATAGAATTATGTTGAATCTCATTAAAAATTACTCAAAATGAGATTAATTTTGAGTGATTGAGAAGAGAATGTTTGGGAATGAGATGTAAGAAAGAGCTATGGATTTTGAATCTTCAGTAATAAAAATGTTGGGGTTTTTTTGGTTTGTGAAACAAGGAAAAAATAATATGGAAAAGAGATAGGAAAATTTTTTTTATAGAAGATTGATAGAGAAGTTTGCAGTATTTCATGAGCAATTATACAACAATAGCTCCGATAACATGAAGAAAAACAATAATTGAATATAAAATGATTTATTGATGAGAATAAACGTAATAGTCATATTCAACATTATACAAAACACAAACGATTACAAATGTCTAAATTTATATAAAATAATTTCAATTAATTTGGTTAATTCACATTTTTCTTCCATTAATTGAGCATCTTCCTTTTGACTCGACACTTTTAATTAAATTGAATGTTTCCGTCATTAAGCTATAACTAAAAAAGCACTTCCAAAAACTCAGCCGGAGTTTCTTTATGTTTTGAGGATCATATTTGGTAACCGCATTTATGCGTGTAACACACTTGATGAAATACTGTCCTGGGCAGAATCTGTATGGGGAATTGAATAAAGATGCAAAATCTCTTGGTGTTGAGCGTATAGCTGGTAAGTGCCATCAAGCTTGATCTGATAGTCTTCTTACTTGGCATGTTTTTGACAAGTTTTGGGCTGTTGGTTTTGGAAAGATGGGAAAAGGGGCGAGCCAGAAGAATAATGAACTACAATTCGCTTCTACAATCTAGTTTAGTTGTTTTTTAATTATCGCTTTTCATCTGTATAATCATTTGGATCGATATTGAAAGTCAACCAGCATCAGTTAAAATATGTTTCTTCTCTTAATTAAAAGTTTGATTGAAGCTCTGTGTCAATTCATGAGCGCTGTGTCACAAGCCAAAGCATACAAGGCAAACTAAGCTTCTCCATTGCTATTTGGTACCCCAGTGGGATTTACCAAGGAGGGTAACTTAATGATCAATAATCTTTATGGTTCCTGGGGTGGACAATTTAAAGTTGTTGGTATATGATAAAGAGAAGATGCAAAGATTACTGGAAACTTTGACTGTGCAGCAACTCGATCACTGCTGCAACAACACCCTTTCCTTGGTATGTAATATCAAGACTGGGATCTTGTATCTTCCTTGTTAGGAGCTCGTCAAGCTCACCACGCAGTTTCTATGAAATTGGAATCCAATAAAAGTTGAATAAGTTCAAGATATATACACGAAAAGAAAAGAAACATACCGTTATCAAGTTGAGTACTGTTTTTGATGCAGAGAAGTGGAGGTATCCACCGAGCATTTCAATGCCATCTCCGTTTCTCCTGGGGACAAGATTCCCACCAAACATAAGCAGAACATAATCTGATATGTTTGTCGAATCCTTCAAATATATGCCTTTGGTTTTGACCCTTTCACTGTAAATTACATAAGGAAGTGGAAGACGAACAAAATAATTGACAGAAGCTGGATGAATGTCAACTTTCCCAACATCTTTTGAGTAGAAAACTGTTTGTTTCCCTCTTGCTTTGCATTGTACTACGTTTGGATACAGCCCAGCACAGAGTATAGCGCAAACCATCTCTAGATCATCACCATATTGATTATACGCCTACAAAACCATATGTCAATAGTAAAAATCATCCTAGTAATAATTTCTACAACTTTATTTTAAGGTATACTGTTCACAATGTAAGACTTTTGCTTACCGAGGCTCCTTTTGATTTATCCACAAAGCCAATGACTTCGAGTAAATCAATAAATTGATTTCTCATATCTTCGATCATTTGCAAGGATACTGGCGACAGAAAATTATCCCAGCAGAATGCTTTCTCATTTCCAAAGCGTTTCGCATGTTTCCATTCTTCAAATGCTTTGAGAAGTGCGATATGATCACTTTAATCAAGAAAACAACAGTTGTTGTGTTGCATATCAGCAATTTAGACCAGAAAATAATGAACCATTTGTAGCCTCACCTGCATGAGTTCCCAGCAAATGATCTTCTTACTGCATCCGCTTCCTCTTTCCTATTAATTGGAAGGACAAATGGGTCTCGATGTGCAAGCGCAGCAGCTATTGTTAGTGCAGGATTGAGGCATTGGAAAATGGAACCCATGAGAAGCATCTTCCCGATATTTGGATCCAATGGCAAGGTGCAGAGATGCCGTCCTGTTAAATCATATATTAACATTATCCTTAACATCAATCAGAAACATAACAAAAACCAAACACACACCAAGAGGAGTCAGCTCTTCCCTATCATTTAGAGCATCAATTGTTTTCAGAAGCTCTATAGCATTCTGCACAGAAAGAGGATCAGGAGGCTGAAGTGCCTTCCCCAAAAATGTGCTGATTGATCCCAGCTGCAATCCTTTGATTTGCAGACATAGTTCTTGCAGAGGTGTTCGAAGCATTTCAGGAATTTGATACTGGGGCATGGAGTCATAAATTAATTTTGGGTACAATCTGTAGCAAACTCCAGGTTGAACTCGACCAGCACGACCCCGTCTCTGCCAAAAATTTTATTCAGTCAAACGATTTGTAGGTTCTAAGATTAATTGGAATCCACTGTAAGTAGAGTGTGCATATCCTTCACATACCTGGTGGGCAGATGCCTTTGAAATCCACGAAGGAAGAAGACAAGCAAGTTTATTAAGAGCATCATAGCTAGTCTCCTTCGCTTTACCACAGTCTACAACATACACAACATCATCTATTGTGATACTACTCTCCGCAATATTGGTTGCCAGCACTATCTTTCTGTAAAAATTACATGGTGTTAAGGGACTAGCTTGACAATTTTGAAATTTCAGAAGCATTTAGAACTATTGAACTAAATTTGAGGGACCAAATTGCATCCCTCAAAAACTGTTAAATAAAATAGTAGATGTGAAAGGCACCATGTGTATGTACCTAACATTAGGAGGTGGTCGATCAAAAATTTCCCTCTGATTTATTGTAGGCATAGACCCATGAAGAGGAAGAAGCAAAAACTTATTTGAGTCTCCAAGAGTTGCATTCAGCCTAAGTTTGTCAAGGAGCTTTGATGTTTCATCCCAACCGGTAAGGAACACAAGAATTGCGCCTCTTTCTTCATGGTAACATATATGCTCAATGGCTGATTCGACCTTGGAAGTAGATAAACAGGAAATAAAATTCAGGGAGCAGTTGCTAACTCGATAAAAATCTTTAATAGATCAAACAATCAAAACGTTACAATAATTGCACAAGAATACCTAGCTCCATGAGGAATGGTAATATGATAAATAAAAGCAACATATCAGATTCTCTATAACATACGAGGCCATAAGCAACATATACAAGCTCAATTCATTCTTAAAAAGGAAACAAAACCTAATTTCTGAGTCAAAAATACATACAAGGCCCAAGTCAAGCTGAGAACCAGACCAAGCCTCAAGAGATTGCCTTGTGTTTAGGCTATACCCTTTGTAATGAGTATCAATATCAGTATCCTGATAAGAAGAAAACCCATCAGAAGCACATTGTAGAAAAATTATGTATTAAGTATGAATCAATATTATAGATAATGATACAAAGACATGAAACAAATACGAAGAAAAAGCATCTTAAAATGTCAAAAATATAAAAATATTAAGAATTACGAAGCAACCTCAAACAATTTGGTCAGATGATCGTTAGACTCCTGTTTTCGCTGACCTCTTCTTGAACCTCCCCAAGGATTGCTACACTCAGATTTAATTCTGTAGTGATTTTGCTCCAAAAGATCTTCCAGATAAAATTCCTTTACTGGAAAAGTGAACCCCTAGGCAGAAAATATTGCCATATGGACAAATAAGATACATTGGAGGCAATGATTAACAAGATTGTAGAGCATACAGGAAAATGTAGAGTGGGAGCCTTTCCAAAGTATTTGGAAAATAGGTCAGCGTTGAGTGTTGCACTCATAAGAATAAGACGAAGATCAGGACGGCGTGGAAGCAAGTCTTTCATTATTATTAGCAAGAAGTCTTCATTCTTTCCTCTTTCATGAATTTCATCCACCAATAAGTGACTAACTCCAACCAAATCTGGGTCCTGTACCTATACCAGGAAATAAACATAATTCATGTGGGATAAAATAACTGTAAATTGTTAGTCTTGAATGAAACAACATAATTTCCAAAGAACAATCTGTGAATCTAAAAGGGAATTGTAAGAGAATCAAACTATCCATTTCAACTAATAAATACAAGGACCAGCATTAATAAAATTAAAGAAAACAAGCATGTACCAAGCGACGAAGTAGCACACCAGTTGTGCAAAAAAGCAATCTTGTTTGAGCAGACATTTCTGATTCAAGACGAATTTGATAACCTACAGTCTCGCCAAGAATTTCCCCCCTTTCAGCAGAAACGCGTGCTGCAACTGATATTGCGGATATTCTACGAGGTTGGGTGCATATAATATTACAACCAGAACCTCTTAAAGATGATATTTCCTCCTCAAGGATAAACTGGGGAAGCTGGGTAGTTTTGCCACAGCCAGTTTCTCCAGATACTACCAAAACCTGTATAATGAAAAATATGGAGGTTTTAAGGAATCTTTATCCAAATTAAGTTCGCTAGTCTGCAAAATAATACTAGATCACAAATTGTAAGACCTGATTTTTTGCTACTGCTTCCAAGAAATCAATTCTCCCTTTAAATGCTGGAAGCTTTTCTCTGAAATCAACCATTGCTTTTACAGAATCACTATCCTGCACAATGCAGTATCTGTAAAATCACCTGTGAAGAAAAGAATAAATATTTAAAGCACAAAATTGTATACCCTCGTCTCTTCCTGCCTGTGTTTCAGTTCTAAATCTAGCCCCCTTGACACTTTATCAGTGCTCAAGACCAGTGTTGATCTTTCTATTTCATGAGGTATAGAAGATAATACCGCAGACTCGGAGGAAGCAGATGCTCCGATCACAGCTGATGCAGCACTTTTGGAAGAGCTCAAAAAATTGCTTACTTTCTTTTCAATCTCAGAGCTCATTCGTATCTGAATATTTACCCAGAATAAAAACTTTACATCATAAAAAAACTACCAGATAAAATCATATGACCCACAAGTACATAAAATATACCTCTTTCTTGGAGGAGCCATGTCTTTCATCAAGATCTGCACGATAATCAGGCAAAGGAACTTTGCTAACAACAAGTGCCTTTCCTTTGTTGTATGCATGACTGTATTTCACAAACCAAACAGGCATATGTCAGCTAAAAAGACAAAATAATTGCTTAAAAATTCAAACAGGAAACTACAAATCCTTCAACTTATAAGCCCTCAAAATAAAAAATGCTTGGTAAAGAACTAGAAAAAATTCAGTCATACAACAGGCTGATAGCAGCTGTGTGTACATAGAAATACAGACACACAATTAAATAACCAGGAAGCATGTGTCAATATAGTGCTCACCACTAGTGAATGGAAGGAAAAGCGGCAAATTAATCCCAGAAAAAAGACGAGACTTACAAATAAAGACCCAATTCATCAGCCATATTGGCCAAAATTTGCTGATCATCTTTACTAAACTTTTTCCTTATAAAAAATTCCTTTTGTTCCCCTCTTTTCATCTGTTCCATTTTACCCCACCATTCATTCTGATCCATTACCTCAACCTACAGCCACCAGACACCTCGTATTATGAAAAGTTGCAAAAGCGATACGAACATATTTCATCCGTATGGATGGTTCAATTCACATTCTGCTGCTTCTAGCATACAATTACGTTGTAATAATATAATTATACATATGAATACATATCGAAGTGCCAAGTTTTCATGGAAGCACTGAATCGCAGTATACAACGTCAGTCACGAATCATGTAAGTGAATGAAAAGTCTTAAGTTCATAATTCGAATTCATCGCATTTTTGCTTCGCGTGAGCATAATGAAAAGAATAAAATATAACCTCCGCAGTGTGCTCTGCATTTTTCTGACGAAGTCGTTCAGCTCTCCAGACAGGGTCCCACCAGCGTTGCTCACCTCCACATCCACCACCACGGCCTCCTCTTCTACCACCACCTCCGCCGAAGCGACCGCCGCCTCGAGAATTACCTCTGTAAGACATGATAGTTGAGTATGAGATCCCACGGAAAGTATTCCTTGACAAGTTCCGATCACCGATTAATCTGAGGGTAACCGTGCAAGGGACATCCTGTAAAATTTTGGCACAAGAAAGACTAAGGAATTGATTATTGTGTAGCCGGCGCGTCATTTAACCATCAGCTTTTCATAAAAATTTAGTTATACATAGCTTGTTGATGCTCAGAAATTATTAGTTACAGGCTACAGCCCATTCGAATTGGCTTAGGCCCATTAGAATAACAAAAACACATAGCAGAGCAGACTACAACAGACACATCAGGAGAATTGTAAAATGAGATTTAATTACCAATATCATATCCATCTATAGTGGGGTATTATCCGTATATCGGATGGTATATTGATCAGTAAAAAATTAGAATTTTTTAAATATCATAAAAAATTAAAATAATGTTTATTATTTTAGGGTCGGACTCGATAAAATTAGAATCCGACATTTACCGGTACCGGAAAGTACAGAAAAAAATATCAATAATACCTGATATTTGACGTTGGTATACGAGACGGTACAAAAACATGGTGCAATACCATCAATGTTACACCTAATACCTTATTCTCTATTTTTGTATAAGTTTGTTTTAAAAAGAGAAAATTGTGCCTTTGGTCCCCAAAGTTTACACAAAATGACAAATTTGGTCCCAAAATTTTGAATGGCAAATTTAGTCTTCGAAGTTCAACGTTTGGTAAATTTGATATCAAAATTTGGTTAATTTGACAAATTGAATCCCCAAGTTTAATATTTTGGCAAAATCAATCCTCAAACTTTGATATTGGCAACATTAGTCCCCAAAGTTTACGCCTACTAACAAATCTAGTCCCCAAAGTTTCAAAAATTGGGCAAAATTGGTCTTCAATTAATCTAACGGTGTTAGTTTTACCGTTAGGGTTAAACCTGGGTTTCTAGTTCCAACCCGAAAAAATTAATTTGATGTGAACTTTAGGACCGGGTACCCTGTGATGGGCAAGACCCAATAATTATCGGGCTAATTCAAATGGTGGAAACGAATTACTGCAGCCCATTTGCACATTTAAGGAAAAGTGGCCCGATGTTTAACGAGAGGACCGAAGATAACCTTAGGCGAAATAAAGCATTTTCTGATAACTGGCTCCTCGCTTCGGTCCGAATGGTTACAGGCTCACGTTTTCCACGCTTCGGGCCTTCACACGTTTACCACGCTTCGGGCCCGATCACGCAAACCACGCCTCCGTCCCAGCCTCGTTTTACATCCCGCGATAACAACCTCTAACAAACCTGTTAGAGGCGGTTACAGAGCGTGATTTACACACGCTGGAAACTCTATAAATACAGGACGCGACGACGAAAATAGAGGACCCTTTGGACGCGTAAGAACAGGCCGTTACCCTGCCGGAGTTCTTACTGCTTTATTTTCCTTGTCATTTTCATTAAGCCTCTGTTGTATTCCTTACGGATTATTTGATTAAGTGAACATGCTAAGAGTATAATATACTCTTAGTCAAGTGGTTTTCACCCCAATTCCTGGGGTTTTCACTATATATCGATGTGCCATCGTTTATTTTTAGCTTTTAATCGTTTCCCACAACAAAAACAAATCAAAACCTAGTTCGTTTGTTAAACGAACCGGACGACTGTTGGTACCCCCTAAAAAGGGACCATAACACTTTGGCGCCGTCCGTGGGGACGATTCTCTAATCTCATTTGAGTTTTCTACCAGGGATAGGATAATCAAAGGCATGACGACTGGAACTCCGACAAATGATAGTGACGTGCTTCCCGACAGTCTCCCAGCACCAACATTCACTTTACAGGATCTGGAAGCTGTCGTTAGGAATGTGGTATTGGAAATTACGTCGGAGAGAAGTGGAACAGAACCACCGGCTGTTTCAAGCCCTGTTCCCAAAAGCAGAGGATACGAGAGTGATCCTGACGAGCGCAACACTGATGAGGAAGAAATCATCAGGCGCGGTGTAACAATGAGGAGGCCGAGATATCGATCTATTCCTCCCCCTGGCCAGGGNTTCTTAGGATTAGCCGGGTACTATCGGAAATTCATCGAAGGGTTCGCAAGGATTGCTAAACCGTTGACAAATTTGACCCGAAAGGAAACGAGGTATACGTGGGATGAGAAATGCGAAGAGAGTTTTGAATGTCTCAAAACGAAATTGACATCTGCTCCAATACTAGTATTACCCACACCAGGGCAGGATTTCACGGTATACAGCGACGCATCGAAAGAAGGACTCGGGTGTGTACTGATGCAAGGGGGGAAAGTTATAGCATATGCATCCCGTCAATTGAAGATACACGAGTGAAACTACCCGACACATGATTTGGAATTAGCTGCGGTGGTATTCGCACTCAAGATTTGGAGACATTACCTGTACGGTGTGAAGTGCGAGATATTCACCGACCACAAGAGTTTGAAGTACCTATTCACTCAGAAGGAGCTTAATATGAGACAACGGAGATGGTTGGAACTGATAAAAGATTATGATCTGGACATTCAATACCACCCCGGAAAGGCAAACCAGGTAGCCGATGCACTGAGCAGGAAGACTCATGGCGCGCTAGCCAACACATTGATAAGGGAAATGGAGAGCCTGCAACTGGAAGTGGTAGAATCGACCACAGTCATGTTAGGGACGATTACCGCGAAGCCAGGGATACTGGAGGAGGTACTAGAAGCACAGATATCAGACACTGAGAAACCCGTAACGCGAAAAGGGGGAAACATAACCGATAAGTTAGAAATAAGCAAAGGAAGCGATGGACAAATCCTAATGAATGAACGTATATGGGTACCAAACAGGCCAGAGTTAAGAAAGAAGATTATGACGGAAGCACACAATTCAGCATTCTCAGTTCACCCAGGAAGCACTAAGATGTATCGAGACCTAAAGACGCACTAGTGGTGGAATGGAATGAAAAACGAGATAGCCAACTTTGTGGCCAAATGCGAAAACTGCCAACGAATTAAGGCCGAACACCAACGCCCGGGGGGCGAACTACAACCCTTAGAAATTCTAGAGTGGAAATGGGATAGCATCGGCATGGACTTTGTGGTAGGACTACCAAAGAGCCCACGAAAGAACGACGCATATAGGTGGTGGTGGACCGTCTTACGAAGGCGGCTCACTTTTTAGCAGTCAAGACAACGTACGGAGTGTACAGGCTAGCCAGAATATATGTGGATAACATAGTCAAATTACATGGAGTTCTAGTAAATATCGTGTCAGACAGGGACCCGAGATTCACGTCTAGATTTTGGCAAAGCTTACAGAAATCGCTCGGAACTTAGTTATGCATGAGCACAGCTTATCATCCACAGACGGATGGTCAGACCGAGAGAACCAACCAAATTATGGAGGATATGTTACGGGCATGTGTACTGGAGTTTAAGGGAGGTTGGGAGGATTTCCTACCGCTAGTGGAATTTGCGTAGAATAACAGCTTTCAGAGTAGCATTGGTATGGCGCCATATGAGGCATTGTACGGGAGGAAATGTCGTACACCGCTATGTTGGGATGAGGTGGGAGAGAAAACGACCACGGGGACAGAATTAGTGGAAGTCACCATTGAAAAGGTAGCCGTGGTACGAAAGAACATTAAGGCGGCACAGGACCGATAAAAAGTTGGGTAGACACAAAAAGGAGACCCTTAGAGTTAAAAGTTGGGGATCACGCATACCTAAAGGTATCACCTATGAAGGGGGTGCTAAGGACCACAAGGACAGGGAAGCTGAGCCCCCGGTATATCGGACCATATGAGGTGGAACGAAGGATCGGAAACCTAGCGTATCAGCTGAAGCTTCCGGAGGAAATGGGGAGGATACACAACGTGTTCCATGTATCCCAACTGAGGAGGAGGGTGACTGAAGGGATCCAAGAATGTGTGGGGGAACCCATAGAGATAACCCCGGAACTAACGTACGAGGAAATCCCAGTAAAGATCCTAGGCAGAGAGGAAAGAAGGCTCAGAAACAAACAAATCTCCATGGTGAAAGTACAATGGTCCAATCAATGAGAGAGGGAAGCCACATGGGAAACGGAACGAGAAATTAGACAGAGAGCGCCGGAGTTAATGGAAGACTGGNAAATGGGATAGCATCGGCATGGACTTTGTGGTAGGACTACCAAAGAGCCCACGAAAGAACGACGCGATATGGGTGGTGGTGGACCGTCTTACGAAGGCGGCTCACTTTTTAGCAGTCAAGACAACGTACGCAGTGTACAGGCTAGCCAGAATATATGTGGATAACATAGTCAAATTACATGGAGTTCCAGTAAATATCGTGTCAGACAGGGACCCGAGATTCACGTCTTTAGGCGAGAACGGAACTAACGTACGAGGAAGTCCCAGTAAAGATCCTCGGCAGAGAGGAAAGAAGGCTCAGAAACAAACAAATCTCCATGGTGAAAGTACAATGGTCCAATCAATGAGAGAGGGAAGCCACATGGGAAACGGAACGAGAAATTAGACATAGAGCGCCGGAGTTAATGGAAGACTGGTACGCACGAGTTTCGGGACGAAACTCAAAATGAGTGGAGAAGGATGTAATAGCCGAGAAAAAGGTACAATGTAACAAATAGTAGGGAACGTAGCGGTAAAGTCTAGACGAGAGATAATGAGGGATACGGGAACGAAAGAACGTAAAAGGAAACGAAAAATAGAAAAGTAAGGATAAAGATATAAAGGGGGTCAAAAGCAAAGGAATGAGGGGTTAAAGTGTGAATTAGAAAAGTTAGGATGTCTATAAATAGGCGTGAGGAGGCCCAAAAACGAGTTAATCATCATTAAGACACGAAAATTGCCGCGAAGAAGGAAGTTGTCGCAAAAATTTTGAAGGGCAAAAGTTATCGCGAAAAAGTACGAAGGGCAAATTGTCGCGGAAATTTGGAAGGCAAAAATTGTGGCGGAAATTTGGAAGGCCAAAATTGTCGCGGAAATTTTGAAGGGCAAAATTGTCGCGAAAAATTACGAAGAGCAAAATTGTCTCGGATTTTCAGTAAGGCATAAATTATCGCGGATTTCAGGGCAGAGGTGGAATTGTCGCGGAAATACTAAGTTCGAGTGTTTTCGTTCCGTCCCGAAGTTGGATCGTGGGAGGAAAAAGGACACGTAAGGTCTACGGTAATCACATAGTTAACAACAAGATAATAACGTCATAAGTCGAATAACTAAGACCGATTACGAAATGTAGGGGAAGCACGGGAAGATTATAACAGGCTAAAGCAAACGGTAAGCCGAGTGAACACAATATAGTAAGGCAAGGTTTAGACTTAGGGAATGGGATTGGGTTAATAAGGAAGAAAGAAAGGATACGAACGAACGAGATAAAATATAATAAGACACGGGGTGAGGAAGGATGGACCGTCCGACCGAACCCGGCATCGTGCCTAGTACACGATTCGCCAAAGGAAGGGCATGCCTGATGAAGGGAACGATAAGTTCCAAAGAGGAAAAGATACGTACGAAGAGGGCAGAACGGATCCGGGTGGAAAAAGGCGTAGCGCCTAAGTACTCACCCGGGGAAGGGAAGCATATGGCCCGTCGAGTCATCCAACAGCTAACGGTTGGCTTGGGCGGGACATGCACCGAGCATGTTAATCTCGGCAACAGTAAAGTTAATGAATGATGGAAATGATAAGGGTAAAAGAAGAGGGAAATAAGAAAACGGTTAAGTGGAATGATTCACGTGTGCATGTACGGTGTAACTAAGAAGTGAAAAGATAATGCGTATTGTGTGTGAAGTTTCCTTTAATAGATTGTGACCGCTTTACAGATTTTGTAGGTGACGCAGACGAGATATGATAGGGAAGGGGGAAGGAGGTCGTCGGTTGTCCGGTGATAGAGTCCGGTCCCTTTGGAGAATATTCTAAATTATGCTGTCGTACTTTCATGTTTCGAACTATGTTTTAAATTTGCATTTGAATGTTTCTGTTTTAATTATCATGTTTTAACAAAACAACTAGGCCCAAATTAGGGTCGTTACACTTTTTCTGGTAGCACCATGATGAGTTCCATGGATGCTTATTCTGGGTATCATCAGATCTTCTTAGCTGAGGAAGATCAGATGAAATAATCATTCATGACCGAAGATGGGGTTTTCTGTTATGTGGTTATGCTGTTCGGTCTCAAAAATGCCGGAGCAACATACCAAAGGTTGGTCAACAAAATCTTCAGAGAGTTGATTAGCCATATGATTGTAGTGTATGTTGACGATATGATTGTAAAATCTATAAATGATGAAGACCACCTTTCTTATTTGTCTCGTTGTTTCGAAGTATGACGAAAATATAAGCTCAAACTAAATCCAAACAAATGCTGCTTCGGGATCCGAAGTGGAAAATTCTTCGGATATTATGTTTCAGAGAAAGGCATAGAGGTTAACCCTGAAAAGGTGCAAGCCATCATTGATATGCAACCTCCGAGAAACAAAAGAGAGTTTCAAAGGCTTACTGGCCGGCAAGCTGCACTGAGCAGGTTTATTTCGAAATCCACAGACCGGGCCTTACCTTTTTTCAAAGTGCTAAGAAAAGCAAGCCACCTAGATTGGACCGAAGAATGCGATCGGGCCTTCTCCGAGCTGATGACTTATATAAGCACTCCCCCAGTGATGGTAAGTCCGACTTGTGATGAACCTTTGGGGTTATATCTTGCGGTATCAGAAGTTACCGTCAGCGCAGCTCTGGTAACCATACGAGACGACATTCATAGACCGGTTTATTATGTCAGTCATTCGCTGGTATCTGCTGAAACCAGATACTCCACCTTGGAGAAATTCATGCTAGCTTTGAAAAAAGCTGTATCCAAGCTGAAATACTATTTTGAAGGCCGAACGGTCTATGTCTATACGGATCAACCTCTGAAGGTGCTCCTTAAACAGAAGGACTTGAACGAGAGACTGGCAAAATGGGCTATCAAACTCAGTGCTATGTATCTGGAATTCCTGCCCCGAAGGCCGATCAAAGCTCAGGTCCTAGCCGATTTCGTGGTTGAAATGACCCGATCGGCCATTTATCTTAACCAAGAAGATGATCGATGGACGATCCATGTAGATGGGTCAACCTTCGGGGGAAGAGGAGCGGGCATTACCCTGACAACGGTGCAAGGTGACTTTATTCATTCCGCAGTCAAATTTTCCTTTGCTGGAACAAATAATGTGGTAGAATATGAGGCAGTATTGTCAGGAATGACCTTGGCTCGAGAAATGGGAGTTAACAGAGTGCGAATGTTCTCAGACTCGAAGTTAGTAGTGGAACAGTTCGTAGGGAGATTTGAGACTCATGATCCGATGATGAGGTTATATTGCGCAAGTCCTGGAACTATCTAAAAAGTTCAGTAAGTTCTCTCTTGACCATGTGCCACGGGAGCAAAACAAGGTTGCCGACGCACTCGCCAGATTGGCTTCAGGCATACCTGACATAGAGCCGAGCACTATTTCNAAGGGGGATCAGAAAGTAGCTAGGCAATGCTACATGAGCTCGTGCCGAACTTTGGCACCGGTTAAAAGGGCCCGGGTGGATCTGCTGGAAGAGTTGCCGCACCCGAGGCAAGTAATATAACCCGTAGGGTTCTAGTTGATCAACCTGGTTGAGGATGACTCAACCAAGACAACATGCATCGGGGCACATCTAGCCCCTGACTTTGAAAAAGAACTGATCCACCTGCTGAGAAGCCACGTGGATATATTCGCATAGACCCCGGACGATGTTCCGGGGATTGACCGATCTGATAGTGAACATCGGATCAACACTGAACCTGGAACGAAGCCTGTTAGGCAGAAAAGGAGACGCTATTCTCCCGAGAAAATCGAGATTATCCGGGCTGAAGTGAATAAGCTGCTGCGGTCGGGATTCATCATAGAAATCCACTATTCTTAATGGGTTGCAAACCCAGTGGTGGTTTCCAAACCGGATGGGAAATGGCGAATGTGCATTGACTTTACCGATGTTAACAAAAGCTGTGAGTAAGACCCTTTCCCATTGACGCACATCGACCGACTGGTAGATGCTGTTTCTGGTAGCACCATGATGAGTACCATGGATGCTTATTCTGGATATCATCAAATCTTCTTGGCTGATGAAGATCAGAAGAAATCATCATTCATGACCGAAGATGGGGTCTACTGTTATGTGGTTATGCCGTTCGGTCTCAAAAATGTTGGGGCAACATAACAAAGGTTGGTCAACAATATCTTTAGAGAATTGATTGGCCATATGATGGAAGTGTATGTTGACGATATGATTGTAAAATCTATGAATGATGAAGACCACCTTTCTAATTTGTCTCGTTGTTTCGAAAATAAAAGCTCAAACAAAATCTAAACAAATGCTGCTTCGGGATCTGTAGTGGAAAGTTTTTAGGATATTATGTTTCAGAGAAAGGCATAGAGGTTAACCCTAAAAAGGTGCAAGCTATCATTGACATGCAACCTCTGAGATACAAAAGAGAGTTTCAAAGGCTTACTAGCCGGCTAGCTGCACTGCGCAGGTTTATTTCGAAATCCACAGACCGGGCCTTACCTTTTTTCATAGTGCTAAGAAAAGCAAGCCATCTAGATTGGACCGAAGAATGCGATCGGGCCTTCTCCGAGCTGAAGACTTATTTAAGCACTCCCCCGGTGATGGTAAGTCCAACTTGTGATTAACCTTTGGGGTTATATCTTGCGGTATCAGAAGTTGCCGTCAGCGCAGCTCTGGTAACCATACGAGACGACATTCATAGACATGTTTATTATGTCAGCCATTCTCTGGTACCTGCTGAAACCAGGTATTCCACCTTGGAGAAATTCATGTTAGCTTTGAAAAAGCTATATCCAAGATGAAACATTATTTTGAAGGCCGGACGGTCTATGTTTATACGGATCAACCTCTGAAAGTGCTCCTTAAACAGAAGGATTTGAATGAGAGATTGGCAAAATGGGCTATGAAACTCAGCGCTATGTATCTGGAATTCCTGCCCCGAAGGGCGATCAAAGTTCAGGTTCTAGCCGATTTTGTGGTTGAAATGACCCGATCGGCCATCTATCTTAACCAAGAGGATGATCGATGGACGATACATGTAGATGGGTCAACCTTCGGGGGAAGAGGAGCGGGCATTACCCTGACAACGGTACAAGGTGATCTTTTTCATTCCGCAGTTAAATTTTCCTTTGCTGGAACAAATAATGTGGTAGAATATGAGGCAGTATTATCAGGAATGACCTTGGCTCGATAAATGGGAGTTAGCAGAGTACGAATGTTCTCAGACTCGAAGTTAGTAGTTGAACAATTCGCAGGGAGATTTGAAACTCATGATCCGATGATGAGGTTATATTGCGCCAAAGTTCTGGAACTATCCAAAAAGTTCAGTGAGTTCTCTCTTGACCATGTGCCACGGGAGCAAAACAAGGTTGCCGACGCACTCGCCAGATTGGCCTCGGGCATACATGACATAGAGCCAAGCACTATTTCGGTCCATATTCAGGACCGACCTTTGGTCGAAATTCCAGTGACCGAACAGTCTATTGAAGAGATCGGGGCTCTATGCCATGAAATCCAGCGCTTGAATATTAACGCTACTGAATCTCCGGGAGAACCCAATTGGAAGGACTCCTTTATTAAATACCTCTCAAACGGCTATCTCCCTGAAGATAAGTCTGAAGCCAGGAAAATAGAGGTCCGGGCTAAGAGATTTACCTTATTCGACGGACGCTTGTTTAAAAAGTGTTTTGAAGGCCCGATTCTGCGCTGTTTATCTCCTATTGAGGCTGAAGCCGTAATGATTTATGTTCATGAAGGGATATGCGGCATTCATTCAGGGGCTCGATCTTTATACCACCGCATCATTAGAGCTGGGTACTTTTGGCCAACATTGCTTGCTGATGCCAAGCAATACACTAAACGCTGTGCCATATGTCAATACCATGCTCCACTCCCGCAATTGCCTGGGGCTCCCTTATCGATTACCCCATTGCCTTGTCCGTTTGACAGATGGGGGATCGACATTCTCGGACCTTTTCCTCGGTCAATAGGGCAAAGAAAATTATGATTTGTAGCGGTGGAATATTACTCGAAGTGGATTGAAGCGGAAGCAGTAGCCATCATCTCAGAAAAAATAGTGAAGCACTTTATATGGCGAAATATTGTGAGCCGCTTCGGTATTCCCCGAGCGCTCGTATCTGATAATGGGACTCAGTTCCGCGGAAAAAGCATACGGGATCTATGCACCAAGTTGGGCATCATCCAGAATTTCTCATCAGTAGCCCATCCCCAAACTAACGGACTTACGGAGGTATCTAACAAGGTTATGCTAAAGGGATTGAAAATCAAGTTAGAGGATTTTGGAGGTAAATGACCCGAACACATCTATGAGGTCCTATGGGCATACCGAACTACATCTCGCTCAACAACCCAGGACTCACCTTTCTCATTGGTGTATGGGACCGAAGTTGTTAGCCCGGTGGAGGTTGCCATCCGATCACCTCGGATCTCTCAATACGATGAGCATATAAATGGTGAAAGGAGTTTATTGGACCTCGAGATGATCGAAGAAAAGAGAGATGCAATTTATGCACGGATGCGTGCTTATCAGCGAACTATGGAACGGGCCCATAACAAGCAAGTCCTCCCAAGAGAATTCTTTGAAGGCGATCTCATCCTTAGAAGCATTATAGTGCAGAGGAACGTTGGAAAGCTGGACAGAAATTGAGAGGGACCGTATCGAATATCAATGAAATTGGATTCAGGTGCGTATAAACTTGAAACATTGGATGGTATAGAGGTCCCCCGAACTTGGAATGTCATGAATTTAATGCGATATTTCTTGTGAATCTTCGATTAATGTGTTGGACTCAATGAAATACATTCTCTTAAACGTACGTAGAAAACAAGTAAGTACAATACAAACTGTTTCTAATGGAAAAATGGACCGATCTTGAAGTTGGGTGGCTTAGGACGAATCTGGACTGGTGACCGAAGCTTGTTGTCCGCAAGGCTCCCAAGTTGTAGTGACCGCTCTGACGAGTCAGATACTCCTGCACTTGCCATGCCCCATGGATGAGTTGTGATTCTCCCAGAACTCATTACGAACTAAAACACTTCCTTCAACGGCATTCAGTCTTTAGGAATGTCTCTTTGTACCTATGAAATCTGCTACGATAAAAGGAACGATAGTCAGCATATCGAAACATAATATCTGTCATAATATAAGACGTATTATGAGCAAAGCTTAGCCAACAAAACCTAAGGGACTTTATTAGAACCAAGGTTCGGCCTAAGCTCGTAAAAACTCATATTAAACGCAGACTACGTCTATCCAATCAAGTATTGACTCCAAGGACGGAATAAGAGTGACCCATACATAATGTAAAACGACCGATCCAATCAGAATTGATACGAATAAACCAATCATAATGTCTGGGACCGATGGTTAACTCCCTGTAAGCGTCCTCGATCTTACACTTGGTGATTAAAACAACTTCGTTAACATAAAACTTATTAGTTTATTGAGAAGTTGGTTATATTACTTCGTTCTGGCAATTAAAGGAACAAGAATTGAATAAAGAGAGTTATATTGAAAATTAGAAGTAAGGCAGATACAAAGTATAAAGAAAATCTAGCTAATTTGCCCCTCTTCTTTATCTTCAATCTCCGGCTCCTGCGGTTCGGTACGGGCCGCGAGCTGCTTCAGTTCTTTTTCCTGATCGGCTACCTTTTGGTTGACCGCTCTCTCCATCTCTTCAAAGAGATAAAAGAAAGGGTCTTCTTCCAGAACAGACTCTTCCAAAGTTGGAATAATCTGAAACTTGCCATCCTTTTCGAGTGGCTCGATCATCTTCCATCGCTCGTCTGAAGGGGAAAGCCCGAACTGCTGAATAACTTGCTCTCGCATGTTATCCAGATACTTAGCAGTATAAACCCCATGTATGTTATCCGCTAAAGTGAATAACAAAGGGGACCGAGAGAAACCCATAACCGCTTCCCGGACCGAACCTTCGGTCGAAGTGCGGGCCCTTGTCAACTCCTCTTCCAAGGCCATCTTCTCTTCTTGGGCCCGAAGGAGAAGCTCGTTCAGCTTGTTCCTCTTCTCCTGGGCCCGACCTTGGACTTCGTTGATTTCATCTTCTTTGGCCCACAGTTTGGCCTCCAGGTCGGCAATTCGCCCCTGAGCTGTTTGCCCTGTCTTCTCTAGCTCAGAGACTTTATCGGCTAAGAGCGAGACCTCCATCCCCGCCCTTAGCAACTCATTGTCTAGTCGGTCACGGTCCTCCCGTACCGTGACCAACTCACCATGCTTGATCTCAACTTGCCTTTTTGCAAGTTCAAGTTGATCTTGGACTTGTTGGGATACAATACTACCACCCTGGTTCTTCTCCACGGTGATAGCAGTTGTGAAGGCTTTCCTCAGCGTCTGCATAAAATAACACATTTTTAAAGATGAAACTTCGGGCCTTCATGTTAAGTAAAAGTTACCTTAGTGGTGAGGTCGAGGAAGCCTTCCATAATCTCTTCCCCAGACACGTCCGTCTGGATGTTCTCTGGGTTCTGCTATCCGTAAAGGCGGAAGTCCTTTAGGAAAGCACTCCTCCAGGAGGTTAATTTCCTCCCCTTACTGAACCTGTCCAGCAGGCCCAGAGCAACTCCCCAGTCGGAGTTAGTCTTCGGGCCCGATGCAGGCTCCTTCAGAACGATCCCCTTAGTGGGGACCGAAGCGCTATCCCCCCTCTTTAGCCTCTTCAGTTCCTGTGGGCTTCCGCTTCGGTCGCCCTTTTCCCTTTTCCTAAGGGTCCGGCGGCAGGGAGACGTTCGACTTAAGCTGAGGACCGGGGAGAACCTTCTCCACGGGAACGGCTCCCTGCAGCAATAAAGCAATAGTTTTAGTACTAATAAAGGAGGCATTTCGATTTGATAGAGGCTGGATAAGCTCAAAGAACGAATCCGAGCCCTTATCACCTCCTCAACCACTCCAAATACCCGAAACGCAGGCCCTTCTCCAGTTGAAGGCTGCCCTGTGCAGCGAAGGGTCAATGTGGCCGCGCCGGTTGTTTGGATCGGGGGGTTCCCGGACCCCGAAGGGACCAGCGTACCCCCAGTTGCTGATTCACTCCCCTCAGCGCTGCCCGATGCTTCGCGTTGTCCTTCAAAAGAGCGGACCGAAGCAGCTGCCATGCATTTGAAACGAGAGCTAGGCATTGTCTCAGTCGAATCTGCAAAACAAATACATAAGGATCAGGAAAGTATAAACTAAAAACATTACTTTATACCCGATCCTTCTGATGGATCTGAACTAGAAAACATCCCCTTCGAGGCTGGGGCTCCGGCCCTACCCGAAACACCTATTTCTATTAATCTTCTCTCCCGAAGCAGATCTATTCGCTTAAGGCGTGCTTCGGCAGGGGGGAACATCGCAAGCGTATTTGAGGTGTCCGTACGGGAATGATTGAACCTACTTCGGTCCAACTGACCTATGCGTGGGTGGGTTAGGTGCGACCATACTTTCAACAGATCCTCCTTTGGGACTGTTATCCACACGTAATAGGCCTCCCACGCATGGAGAAACTCTTTATTATCTACAATAGCGCACTCTTTAGTGCGCACCGCTATATAATACAATTTGCGGCAGCCTAACAGACCTTTCCCTTTTCGGGATCCTACCAAGAACAGGTTAAAGAAATGTTATAGGGTCGGGACCCGATTCTGTTGGTGACAATAAAAAATGAACGCTACTATATACACATAATTGCCCTGGAATAACGCAAAAGTGGGGCAGTGGATCTCTTTAAGCACGGCCGCTACAAAAGGATGTAGCGGAAAACGAAGCCCGCACTTTAAAGAGGCGTAACTAACCGGAATAGCAGATGTCGGCACATTCATTTCCGCCGGAAGGAAACAGGGAATATCTTCCCGTTCTTTCCAGATATAATTATGTGCCGGAATTGAAAATCTAGACCTAAACTCCTCAATATCCAACTCAGACATGGAAGGGTATCGCATTTTGTGACGAGCCATAAGTGTATACCTTAAGGAAAGTGGATTGAAAGGGGTTGAACGTGAAATCGATTGAGGGCACAAAGGGCTTGCTGCAGTTTTTCCTTCGCGATAATGACGATGAGGAGAAACAGTGCTCGAAATCCCGATTTAAATATTAATCTCCCAGCCAATGGTGAGCCTCCACGTATTACTGCCCAAGACAGTGACAGTACAAAGCACACTCATCACGCCTCTTGAACTATCGAATGTGAAGAGGCGCAGATCGGGATATTAATATTTAAAGAATAACAAAGATAAAACTATAACTTAAATATACGTTATTTAGTTTTAAACGCAATTAACTCCTACACTAAGGGAAACATCGGTCCCCTGGACGCTCACTACCTACAGGTACGATCCCATATTCTCCTGAATGTGCAGACATCATGTGATCGGCCTTGTATCACCTCTACGATGACAATCAAGCCCGAGGGACTAGTGATGTGAACTTTAGGACCGGGTACCTTGTGATGGGTAAGACCCATTAACTATTGGGCTAATTCAAATGGTGGAAACGAATTCTTGCAGCCATTTGGACACTTAAGGAAAAGCGGCCCGATGTTTAACAAGAGGACCGAAGATTATCTTAGGTGAAATAAAGCGTTTTCTGGTAACTGACTCCTTGGTTCGGTCCGAACGGTTACAGACTCACGTTTTCCACGCTTCGGGCCTCCACACCTTTTCCACGCGTCGGGCCCGATCATGCAGACCACGCCTCGGTCCCAACCTCGTTTTACATCCCACGATAACAACCTCTAACAAACCTGTGAGAGGCGGTTACATAGCGTGATTTACACACTCCGTTAACTCCATAAATACAGGGCGCGACGACGAAAATAGCAGGATCTTTTGGACGCGTAAGAGGAAACCGTTACCCTGCCGGAGTTCTTACTGCTTTCTTTTCATTGTCATTTTCATTAAGCCTCTATTGTATTCGTTATGAATTATTTGATTAGTGAACAGGCTAAGAGTATAATCTGCTCTTAATCAAGTGGTTTTCACCCCAATTCCTGGGGTTTCCACTATACATCGCCGTGTCATCATTTATTTCCAGTTTTTAATCATCTTCCACAATAAAAACAAATCAGAACCCAGTTCGTTTGCTAAAAGAACCGGACGACTAGTGTCGGATACTAGTCGGTATTTTCATATCGTAATTTCACATATTGATCGATATGAAAACATATATTCTGATTCGAGGTGTATTACCGATATATCGGTTGATACCCGGTATTTTACGGGTCGCCCATTATAATATTTATCAATATTTCAATTGTAATTTAATTTATTTTAGGAAATTCTTACGATTTATTAAACGAATTTAATTATTTTTACAACGTAAATGTATTGAATTCAAACCCGTTAAATTCAATTCAATCTTAATATCAATTTGTGCAATAAATAGAGGTATCGAGTTATAGTGCCGGANTCAATATTAATATCAATGTTTTCATACGGATCGGTATGACGAAAACCAAACGACACCAGTATTTGGATCGGTGTCAGGTTTCCGGGTCGGAACCCGGATTTTTCCTGATCGATATATAAAAAATAAAAGAATAAATATTTCGTATCGGTACAAAATTTTGGATCGGTATGAAAACATTGTTTAATATATTATAATTAAAATTATTATATATTTTTAATTAATATATTATATATAAATTATTTCTTTATTTTTATAAAATATGTAAACACAAGTCATACGGCAAATACTTTTGAAAAACCGGTTATTCAACTAATGTTTTTTGAAAGTGGGTTATTGGGCAAACAAGAATTTGGCAGAGAGTTATTTGGCCAAATACCCCTCTTATCCACATCATTCTCTTTCATTCACACCATTCCAAATAAAATTAATTATATGTATTTCAATCTTATTTTCTTTAATTAAATACTTAACTTATATAATAAATATATATTCAAAACATTAAAATTAATTATATAAAATATGTTATAATAAAATGTTATGTTAAAATTAAAATAAAAAATGAACATAATTATTACACTTTGGACAAACGTGGATGTGAAAGATCAATGTCATAATATTCTTGATAATGGTGAGATTCAAATTCAAATTCGAAAACAACAAAAACACATATATTCTAAGACTGCCTGTAAAGGCGGACAAAACCGTATTTCCATACGGTTTTGTCTGCCTTTCCTTCCGCCATGTCAGCACCCATGGTTACATGGGCGCTGACATCTTGCAGTGGAAATACGTTGCGCGGACAAGGGGTTGGGCGCCCCCTTGTCCGCGGAAGAACTGTTTCTCTTTTGTTTTTTCTGTTTCTCTCCTGGGTTGAATCACCCACTCAACGCCCATCTATGGCGGTTGTTGTTCGCCATCTGACTCTTCTTCCGTGTCCTCTCACGTGCACTGAATCATAAGCTCCTAGGCGTTTTTCTCGCGATGTAGATCCGATGAACAGAAATGCTCACTGGGTGTTCTTGGAAGCCCTGGAGTTGGAAAAGGAACGTAGGTTTGAAGTTGGGGATTTGAGTTTTAGCTGTATATTCGAGAATTTGTGTGAATTATTCAAGTTAGTTCCACAAACTCTCCTTTTAATAAATATTAAAATTATAATATTTATTTAAATAGCTATTGTTTAAACTCGAGATTATCGGAATTAAAATTAAAATGTAATATTAATGATGAATTGAATAGTAAATAGATAAAATTGATGAGATAGAAAAATAAAATTAAATTTGGATAAAAATATAATGTGCATGAAAGAGAAATAAAAAATGATGTGGATGAGTGAGAAATTTTAGAAGTGGAAAGAGAATATGATGTAGATGTGAGAGGATGATGATGTGTAGAGAGATTTATACGGTGGAAATGGTTTTGGGCGCGGACAAAGTTACAGATAGCCTAATGGAAGAATAGTCAAATTAGAATAAAAAATAAACATAATTATTACACTTTGACAAAGGTGGATGTGAAAGATCAATGTCATAATCTTCTTGATGATGATGAGATTCAAATTCAAATTTGAATAAAACAATTATTATATTCTTTTTGAAATTCTATATAAACATCAAAATTGTTCTTACTCATTACTCAAACTTTCATATCCTCCTATTCATACATGCAAACATGATAGTTTTTTCATTCTCAATCATACGAATTCGACTCACCCATTCTCTCAAGGATTTAATAGCCAAGATGGGTTTCATAACATTATTGGATAAACAATCTTTGGAAATTATGAACGAGACCGACAATGTTGGACATCTCAAGAAGAGCTCTTAGTAGTTTCGGGTTGGCTAAATGTGTCTCAAGATGCAATCATAGGAAATGCTCAAACATCACCGGGGTTTTGGGCAAGAATTAGTGCGTATTACAACAACAACGTTGGCCAAGGAAAACCTCGTGAATCTGAGTCAATTCGGAAGAAGTTAATCGATATAAACAAGCTTGTGGGTTTGTTTTGTGGGCTCTATAACGTAACATTTGCGAAGAGAAGAAGTAGTTTTACTGAAAATGATTATGTTCCAAGAAGCTCATAGAACGTATGAAAATGCAAATAAAAAGGATGAAAGAACACAAGCTAACAAATTTTCATATAAACATTGTTGGAGAGTATTGCGAAATGAGGCAAAGTGGAAATGTTCAATTGATCCTAGAGCAAATAGCACATATGCTGGCGGAGCAAGCAATGAGAGAACACAACCTTCAGACAATGAACAACGACCCATTGGCGCAATGCCACAAAGCGACATGAAAGAGAAAAGATTGACATCACCGGTGAGTCATAAGCTCAAGGTGAACGTCGATTGAGAAATAAAAAAATCATCGATCAATTAACTGAATACCACACAACATTTTATGATCTACAACTTGATATACGATCTCATACCGAGCAATTGGCAATGTTCAATGAGATACAATTAATGAATATAGATCCAGATACACTAAATCACGATCAATGAGCTTTATACAGTAATGACATGACCACATTGCTCCAAGGTGCATCGAATCGAGCTACACCACCATCGGTTGGCTCCGGTAGTAATGCAAATCCGTCACGTAATGATAGTATTCAACAAGTTCCAAATTCGACTAATTAATCAAGTATTAAATATTATGTAGTATATTATTTTGTGTTAATCCAAATTTTGTTGTTTAATCGTATCTTTTTAAAATATTTTATGATAATAATATTTTTTTATCATTTTTTATATTTTTTTACAATATTTTTTATTAATATTAATAAATTAGATTTATATTATATAATTAAAATTTTAAAAATATTTAAAATAATATTATAATAATAATACGAGGTGAGAGAAATTTTCTCTCCTCTGACCCACAGATGGACGCCAGCGTGGAGACGATACAACAATACGGTTTCGGACACCGATGGGGACGGTCTTAGGGTTTACCCATTTTCTCAAAGCATTAACGCATCGTCACAATTTCTTGTAGAAGAAATACAAGCAAGCAGATTGAGGCGCTCCTCATTGCTCATTTTCAAACGAGAATCACATAAGTTTTTGTTGATTACTCATTATCCATTTTCCCGATAGGTAACGACGGTATCCACATGTCTTCCTCATTTTGGTTCCTGAGTTTTATAAATTGAGATGAATTTCGTCTTATTTTGATAATTGCCATGGGATTGGTCTCATTTTCATAAATTGCTCTGGGTTTTGTTACTCATTTCTCATTTTTTTGGACATGACTCTATTTGTCATTTTGGTGGCTGTTTTTGATAATTGCTCATTGGTTCGGTTCTTGATTTCTTATTTTTGTGACAATTGTATGGTTTGCACTAGTTGAGTTCTATTTCTTGGTTCTATTTCTTTTATAGAATATGTTTTATAGAAAAATTGCAAATAGTAGTGATGAAAGTTCTGAGAATAATTGTTAAACTTACTAATTCAGATGATTTAATTATTTAGCAGAGTAGTTACATTTAGAATTAGATTACCCTAAATTGTATAATAAGACATATGTACATACATTTATGTAGACCTTGTATGTGCATTTCTTCTTCAGCTTTTGCATTGATGGATGTTTACGAATTAAATAGAAACACTATTAGTTTAAATTACTTCTATAAATTCTTGTACATTTTATAGTGTATTTTGTTATATTATGATTAAATTGTTGACAATATTTGTGTTTATTTTAGGGATGAATATGTGATTATTGTAAATGCATCAATCAATTATATAGTTTAGTTATAATAACTTCTCTTTTTATTTTGTTTATACTGTATGTTTCATTTATTTTGGGTATGATCTTGTTGACTGTATGCGATATTGTTTGACAAGTACTATGGAGCCAAACAAAGAGACAAATGAGTCGGTAGTTGCACCTACCGCACAATATAATAACAGGAATAAAAGATAAGAAGATTTCTTAAACGAAAATAAAGATAACAGACGTAAGGATCCCCCCATAGTTAATATTCCAGACATTGAAGTGGCTAATGATGATGGAGGCTTTTCTAAAGAAATTTGCATGTTGGATGATGTTTGTGAAGACGAACACATGCACCAATGATCTGAAGAGGAAATTGATCCAACTTGTTTTATGGTTAATGATGCAATCAGATGGAATGACCAAGAACTAAGGTAATTATGTGGACTTGTCCGTTTTAATTTTGTACAATGGATGAAATTGACACATACACTTCATGCATGCGGGAAAGGACTAATATTTAGAAAAAAAAGTACAAGCAAAATTTGTAGGTTGGCAAAACAAAGTTGACTACGACAAAGAGTTTGTGTTTGTACTATTGTGTACCGGGTATGTTGTTGTTTCTATAACTTTTTCAATATCATTGTCTTGGATATTTAATTCGTCACTGGCAGGGGTCATTGGTCACTGCTAATTCTACGATGCATCGTTGATTGTGAGCAACGATGGATGATAGAACTTAACTTGTTGGGAAGAACACACCAAATTACGATAGATCCATCTATACGGAGGTTTTAAGACTATGCATTCATATAATTTGTTGAATTAACTATGGTGTCGTTGGACGTTATGTTGTGTTGCTATTTTGCATTAGTTGTGTTGTCTATTGCACTATATGACATTACTTTCGTGCCGTCATATGTCCATTTGTGGAATTACTATTCGACTATGCATTTTATATTTGATTATGTTGTCGATGTACGATTTTTTGAGTGTACTGTAGGTAGCTGTTTGGAATTCTCTACAAGTTTGACAATTCCACTACAAATAATGATGTTGCTAGTATTCCGATCATGTAGTCAAGCGTAAGTTAATTTGTAATTACCAAAATGAAACTGGTGTTTCACTGTTATTTTGGTTAACAGGTTCTAACTCAAAAGGGTGGAATTGAGTGTGATATTTACGTGTTATATTTCATTGTTCTGCAGCAAACATCTATGTCGTTTGACATCTCTTTATATACGTCTTGTGTGAGTTATTTTTTTGTTTATTCGGTGAATATGTTTTGCATACATGGTTACTAACTCTTATCGCCACATAGATTTGTGTAGATGATTGAATCTTGGTTTTGTGCAAAAGATGTTGAGGAGTTTGCTGCAATGATTGAGATAATCAGAAAACATTAATTTAGTGTAGTTGTTGTAGTACATTATTTTGGAATGTTGTCGTACAACTTCATTTTGTGATTTTTCACATTGTTGAACTCAATGCATTATAACCAGTAGTATGACATCAAATCGATATGCAATTGTATTAATATAAAACAACATCTTGTTGATTGTAAATATATATGATGGAAATCTTCCGAGGACCCGAATACATGAATACATTTTCCGATTCATATTAATTTGTAAATGCTATTTCCCAATCAATAAGTTAGCGATATACGTATTTTCGTTATTTTAACATCAATCAAACACAACAACCAGCTTAACATTATGTGTAGAACTTACTTCTCGATAAAAAAGTTACTAATATTTTCATTTTAAGATACATTAACATTATAGAATTTATCAATACATTTTCGCACTTATTAGGAAAATAGTTTTCGAACAAATATAATCAAATGACATATGTAATTGAATAAACATACGGAAAACACATTTCGTTACTTTAACATTAATCAACACAACAATTAGCTTAACATTATGACAAAAACTTATTTATCGATCAAAAAATTATTAATATATTCATTCTAAGATACATTAACATTATAGAATTAATCAATACATTTATGCACTTATTAGGCAAATAGTTTTCGATCAAATATAATCAAATAACATATGTGATTGAATTAATATACGGAAAACATATTTCGTACCCGAAATACACATCTATAGAACTTTGAGGATCACAAATAATATAATATAATTAATTTTGAACATATTAACAAATGTTAAGATTAAATTCGTTAATAATCTCAACAAGTCGACTTTACATTAGAGCATTGATTAATTAATCGTGAATTATACCGTTTAATTAGTGTTACAGAAAAAAAAAAATTATTGATTCCATTCATGAAGTTTAAACACTAAATATGTTATTAAAAATGATATGAATTAAATTTTTCAAAATGATGAAAGTTATAATCTTTTTCAGCTTCCAAAGAATGATGTGAAGATGAAATTCTCGCTAAGCCCAATCTTTTTCAGCTTCATCTCCAACCGCAGGATTTAGTGAAATAAAAAAAACTTCATCCATTGTAGAACCAGAGAGCTTTCATGGCTGTATCAACATCAGCAATGGCGACGGCACGCTTTCCGTTGGGACTCAATTTGTGCTATTCTACACGGACTGCGTTTCCGCGATCATCAATTTCATTTACATCTTTCCCCAGCAGAAAATCTCCAGCTCTCATTAGTTCGTGCAGCACTATATCAGCATCTTTTCATCTACTTTCAAGGGGAATTTTCGCATCTCGGGTCTTGGAAAACACTCGACAGCTACGTGTGGAATGCGTCAAGGACTACAAGATGAAGACTCACAAGGCAATTGTTTTCTATGTACTCTTTTAGGGTTTTTTTTTGAGTTTTTCCTTAAAATTGGAATAATTCAGGCTTCCGCTAAGCGATTTAGGGTTTCTGGAAGCGGGAAGATAATGAGGAGAAGAGCTGGGAAGCAGCATTTGCTTAGAAAGAAGAATACAAAGAGGAGAAACAGGCTATCGAAAATGGTTTGATTTGTTGAAACGTATAATGTTTAGATTTCCGGTAGAATGTTGGCTCCGGCTAAGTGATAAAATAGAAAAGAACGATACAGAGAATGAGAGAAAGGAAAGCTAAAGGGAGAGAATTCTAGATAATGTTTTCTCTCCTTTAAACATGAGCTACAGGCTGCTAAGAGTGTAGTATCATCCACCATTTTCTGTTTTGTCTAGATTCCGACATCTTGACCTCAATCTGATCTCCAATGCCTATCTACCTGAACTGATGCTAGTTTTCTATCTTTTTCGCGATAATTTAGTTAAAGAGTTTCAGTATGCAGCTTTATGCTTCTTAATCCTTTGAACAAGAGATGATCATGAATCCATTCTACAAATCTTCCATCTCAGATTTGTCTACATTCATCACTCTGTTTTTGAGTTCCTACGCCTCTGTTTTCAGGTGCAGGTTGATCGCAGTGACTACAACAATGTTATAGGCGCCTTGCCTTACCTGAAAGTGAACCGGGCAAATTGATGAACAAAGGTTGTTAAAGAGTTCAACTTTTTTCCAAAATTCTATTTTGTATCATCTTGACAAGTGATTTGAATACTTTTTACTCAGATTTCATATCGAATTTGCCAATTCAAACATAAAAGAGAATCTGAGCTACAAGATCACTAGCTTATCTCCTTTTCAGCCCACAAGATCACTAGTAGTTGACAATGGTGAATTTTTCAGTAGCCTTAGTATCTGAGTCCTGAGCGAAGCAAAAGAGCAATCTTTACAAAAACAGCCAGAAAGTGATAAAAGCAGCCAAAGCGCAAGGTTCCACGGGGCGGCCTTGGAAAGTGATGACCCGCGGCCAGATAACGCAACCCGGCCCAGGCCTGCGAAATTCGAAATAAATATTAAAATAATTTACTGATGACACGAAAAGTAAATTACAGCAGGGATGTCTCAACCGTCGCGGCCAAGAACTCCCGATTACCAATCTGTACGATTTTCTTTCTCTTTGGATTTTATCTTGAACTTCTTCAGAAAATAAAGAGCGAATTTGTTGGTGGTGTTACATTCGCTAGGATTCTTGGTGATTTGTCATTTTTATGTCAAGATTCAGTTCCCTTTTGAGTTTCTTCGCTTAATTTGTCGTTTTTCAGTATTGGGATTTGTAGTCTCTCGGTATGAGTTTTTTGTGAAGATCCAATTGAAAAATTGCATTATCTTGGACTGTATATTGTTAGATTGCTGAGTTAAGTAAGGATCTTTTCGCATCTTGATTCTTATTTGAATACACTAAGATTACAAATGGAGAAAGATGGTCTGAATTTTACTGATTAGTAAAGTAATCATTAAATTTTCTAGTATTTGGGAACACAAATTGTTGTGTTCATGTAAATGATGCTTTACAGTATGCGGATCTTAGTTAATGTCTTCCACAGTTACCTTCTTGTTGTTCTGAATCCATTTTAATATTAATGAACTTGATTTACACACACACACACAGATAATGTACATTCGTGTTAAACGAAGCAAGACAACATTCTTTCTTCAATGTGTGCCAAGTGAGACAGTTCTTCAGATCAAAGAGAAACTAAAGGAACTTATCGATCAACCAGTCAACGATCAACGTCTGATACTGATGCCGAATCATCAAGTGTTAGATGATTTGAAATCATTAGCAGATCAAAAGGTTTCTTATACTCCATGTTTTTCATATTCGACACACATTCACTACTATTCGTAATGACTGCAGGTTGAAAATGATGCAGTTGTTGCCCTTACTCTCAGAAAAGGTTCACTTCCTAATCTCCTTCATGATTTTATCAATGTAAATTGACTCCAACATGCCCTGGTTCTATATTGCTGTCACTTTCAGATGACGATGAATTCGAAGAGGTGAACATCGTTAGAGCTTCAGATTCAATCTCGGCCTTGGAAATTGCAGATACAAGCAGCAGTACCTAGGCATTCAACCTTGGTTCGTTCATTCCATTGATGTAATGAACTTGTTACAGGTATGGCTATGTTGTGTTAGTTTACAGTAAGATTCATTGAGGATTTGTTGTGGAAAAGAAATGTGCTAGAAACTATCTCATTTCACCTCAAATATTCACATAACTTGTGGATCTTAGGAAATTTGAGGCTAGGATTCGAAATTTGTATATCGTTCGGTTTTTTCATTGTCGAATACACACCGCAAGTGCGATCTATGAGATTCGAACTCCTAAAATTTACTGTAACTTGATAAATTGTATAAGTCTATGTGTATTTAAGATGTTTTAACTATAAAAACACTATAAATAAGGGGCTGGTAGCAAACCCCACCTTTCACTCTCAGCATCCTCTTCTAGATTTGAATATGATTACATATTCTTCAAAATATCAAAAGCGTAAACTTTGTAATTTTGGTAAATTTTATTGAGCTACATAATTTGCAAAGGTATATTTAGTTCAAAAATTTTGTTATCTAAGTTTACAACATTTTGAAATCGATCTGTGAATTTTGATTTTGTCCTAAAAGTGCAATTGACAAATTAAAAATTTTGGGAATCAATTATGATAATAAAATTTTGCAAAAAATTACAAAGTAGGATAATTGCTTTTGTTATATTCATTTTTTTCGTGTACAATTGGTACAATACAAAACTATTGGTACAATTGGTAATTTAATGTTAGGTCATTATTTGCTCTATTATTTTAAGGTGTTGGAGATTTAAAAAATAAAATTATATAAACCGCCGAATGATGTGTCAATTTTATTATTTGAGAGATAATTTATATATTAAATAAAATGATTTCCTTATTGTCACGGACCGATTAATCTGTGTACCGTAGTGCATTTAATTCCCGGAATGGTCCGTTGGTCCCCAATTGTGAGTATATTGATGGCTATATGCCACGTGGCATAACCAACGTTGTATATATAATTAGTAATTCTTAAACATTACTAATTATAAGAAATTAGATGCTTAATGAAGAAATCATACCAAAACGATTTATTTAAACGTTGTGTATATCAAAATTTATTTTTTTACCAATAAAAACAAAAGTGTCTTTTTATGATCTCAACGTCGCTTTAATATAATAATAATAATAATAATATGTATTGTTATAATCAACAAGTGCTAGTTTACCGTAATTAATTCAATATTAAAATGACGCGTAAACAACCAACCGCCGCAGACTCCTCCCTTGATTCGCGCTATCTTTAACTAAAGCTGACGGAGAAATCAGCGATTTTTCTACACAGGATTTGCTCGGCATTCGTTGGATTATTGCTGATAGGAAGTTTGGATGCAGTTTTGATGAAAGTTTGTGTATTTTTCTTTTTTCGTCAAAAAATCTGTGGGTGTTGCGGAATACGGCTGTCTGGTATTTGTCGCACAAGAATTCGATGGTATGATTTATATTCTGGCTTTTTCAATTCGTTTTTTGTTGAAACCTTTCATTTGTTTGGAGATGTTTTAGGTTGTTTGTGCTAGTGATTATGTCTGATCTCCAAGTTTTTTTTATTGTTTGTTAAATTGAAGATTTGCGTTCATTAAGATCTCCTGATTTTGGCGAACTTGGGTACAGAATGCGGAGTAGATGCTTTGAATTAAAGGCATTTATTTGTGCTGGTGAAATCTTCGATGCTTCTAGTCCTTCTCTATTTATTATACAGGAGTCGCTACTGATTTTGTTCGTACTTGCAGATTCCTATAGGGTATATTTTAGTTCTCCCCCTCCCCGATACTGCTCTCATATTGCAATTCGCAGATGGGGTGAATATAGTTTTGTAAGAAAAAGTTGTGTATTATTTGTTTGGTAATAGGAATTTTGTGGCCTGGCAATTATTTCTTCATACAAATGTTATCCAATTATTATTTCTTCATACAAATGTTATCCAATTGCGTCTAGTGTCATGGTTTTTCCTGCGTGTAAAAACCGTTTCTTGGGAAATATTATGCTCAAGCAAGTGTTGGGTAACAAGGAAAACATTGAGTTAGTTTATCATATTGATATGAAGTGACACCCTTATGGTCCCATTTTGTACTTGTCTTATTGATCTTGGTCCAAGGGGCTTCTGCTGATGTCTTCTGTATGAAGGTGGGTTTGGTTTCAGAGAATTTATTTTCATGTAGAAGAGTTTGAAGGGGTTAAAGAAGTAAGAACCCAGATTAGATCTAAGAGTGAGATTTATGTGCTTAATGTCTGTAGTTATTAGCGTAGGTGTTGAACTCTGTTCGCTCCAGCCCATCCAGCCATGGCATTCCCGTGCCGGGGACCAATGCCTAGGGACCATAAACAAAGGGGAAATAAGAGAATAAAAGAGAGAGATGAAGAGTTAGAGAACGGCTTACTGTCCATTTGTTAATTTTTTATTCGGTTTTCCAACCTTACTGCTCTTATACAGCTTCAAACTCTATGATAGACGCATATTTGAATGGCCTCTTTTTTCTCTGTGAATTTGAAAGTTACATTTTTTATTAGATTCATCTACTTACTTAAGTCTGGTTTGATCAGGCTGTTTTATTTAGAATCTTTTGAGCATTTTTTTCTTACTGATCATGAACTAGCATACTTGTTTTGCAGATTTCAATTATCTGAAGCCTTTATTGGGACAATAGTTTGATTGTATGGGTTTTTTGGAAGACTGTTGAGGTTTGTCTCGTATCATAGTTTGTGAAAGAGGCCATCAATGTGGTTTAACTTGGACATCTTGAATGGAAGATGTATGTGAACCAGAGCAAGCATTTCGAAAGCAATCTACATCAACAGCTGCAAGACTACCACTTGTTCCTACTGAGAACAAGAATGGAGCTTCTCGCCTGCTCCGAACTAGAGAAATTAGCTCAAGGCATCCGTCTCCTACGCTTTCCGTGGGCACTGGTCCAAAGCAATATGCTTCACCAAATGCACGCAATGCATCATTGCCTTCAATTCTATCAACACCAAAGAGGGCAACATCAGTTGAGAAGATGCGCCCCTATAGGTCATCTTCATCAACCCCTGTTCAGGACACTTTTGAAGAAGATTTGTTTGTAAGAAAGCAAGCTAGTAGTAAGTTACCCGAATCAATATGGCCATCCACTATGAGGAGTCTCTCTGTTTCTTTTCATTCGGATGCATATTCGGTTCCAAGTAGGAAGAGAGAAAAATCTGTTTCTGATCGTATGCTGTGGCTATCATCAAATGTCACTCATAAACAGGGTGAGGCTCCTGCTTCCAGGAAGCCCTCTCCAGATAGGAAGAGCAGTCCACTTAAGGGAAAAAGTTCTGCTGATCAATTAGAGAATTCAAAACCTGTTGATAGTTTACCCCCTCGACTAGTCGATCAACACCGATGGCCAAGCAGAGCAAGTGGGAAAGTGTCAAATGCTCTGAACAGAAGTGTTGACCTGGTTGACAGGAGTCCCAAACTTTCATCAATATCATCATCAGGATCTGGTTCATCTTCACTCAGGAGACTTTCTTTGGATTTAGCAACCAAGTCATTATCTAAATCTTCAAATGACATGTTAATGCGAATCTCTCGTGATGAGAGTGCACTGCAAATACAAAAGCTTGGCCCTTCAATGTCATCTGATAGGATGCATATGGTAAATGCTGCAACTAGAGCTCTAAACTCACCATCTAATGGAATGTACACTCGGTCACAATCTGTGACTCGGGGTAACAGTCCTTCACGATCAATGGTTGTCCCTTCTTCCAGAGGATCCAGTCCTTCTAAGATAAAACAGCCCAGTCCGTCTAGGCAGCCTCAGATTTATACTTGTGTTTTGAGTTTTATTGTCGATATCAAAAAAGGAAAAAAGTCTGCAAATTACATTGACGATGTACATCAGCTACGGATGCTGTACAATAGACAATTGCAATGGAGATATGCAAATGCTCAAGCTGATGCTCTACTGCAATTTCAGAAAATAAAAGCAGAGGTTTGATATTATCATCTTGTTCTCTTAGCAAATTTTAAATGATTTGCATCTATATTTGATCTTTGCTTTGTGTGCATTTCATATTGTAATTGTATCTTTATAATATAATGCAGAATATGTTGTGCCGCATCAACAGGCTAATTTCTGACCAATGGGACTCAATAATGAAGAAAAGAATGTTCCTTCAACAACTGAATCTGAAGTCAAAGCTTTGCTCAATACTGAATAATCAAGTAATGCTCACCATTCTGAAACAGTTTCTTATGAATAATACTATGCTTTTATTCCATGGTTTCGAAGTCCTATTTACATTCAACTAGAATAACCACATGCTGCATTAGTAGTTATACACTATGTTTTTTAATTATTTTGAGTTAATATTCCACGGATTTGAATGCTTACGTTCTCAGCTATCATCTCTTGATTACTGGGCTTCCATTGAAAAGGATCATCTGAGCAACTTATCCTGGGCAGTGCAAGATCTTCAGAGTAGCACAATTTGCATTCCAGTCACAGCGAGCACAAGAGTATTATCCCTCTTTTACTTTACTGAATTCTGCGTATAAGAGATATATAAACATTGTAGGCAGAAATTAAAAGCTTGAAGTCAGCGTTGTGGTATGCTGTTGATGTCATTGAGGCAATTGTTACCTTCATATACCCGGTATTACACAGGGTGAGATTCCTGATATATTGTATTATTTATCAAGTGCAAAAATGTTGACGACATCCTTTGTTTTAGCTTATTCAATGTAACAGGCATTGAATATATGTATTGAATCTTATAGGTGGAGGATATGAACTCTCTGTTATCCGAATTTGCTAATATTGCAGCACATGGAAGCGCTTCTCTTGATCAATGTGATTCGGTTTTCAGCCGGATAAACGCATTACAGGTACGAGAAAAACCTCAATGTGATTCAGCTTCTTAGTAACTGCACATTGACCATTCCACTTTTTTCGTCAATGGAACAGGTAGAAGAGTACAGCCTTAGAACTCATCTTCTCCAGCTGAAACAAACCTAAACGAAAAGTCGAAGATCCTCGTGTTTTCGGTATCTGCTAACCTGCTCAGATAAGTAATACTTCCACAGCCACTTTCTAATGTAAATCTCCCAGTTGTAATCTTATTTTCCTTCACAATTTATTAGAACTTGAAACCAAAATTGGCTTCATGATTCTAAAATAATATCTGTAACTTCATGTACATTACATGATCATAGTATTTTCGCTCGATTCTAGGGTTTTTTGCCTAAAAATATCTCGTATAAGTTGTATTGATCATGAGCTACAGACTACGGGATCCTGCCACGAAATCTTCCTCTTTGTAGCACGAGAAGACGAACCTTCACCGACATTTCGATACAAAAGCAACTTCAAGTTGTCACCAGATGAACTCATTATACTTCTACTTGCTTCCATTTTTTTCACAGCTTCAGCATTGTTCTGTAACACATCTTCATCCCCTACTGAGATTTCATTCAAATCGAACAACACGGCTCGGTTCTGTAACACATTTTCACTCTTCGCCTCAAACACTTCAACTCGATTTATAATCGAATCCATACCAGTTATGTTAGCCGCAAATTCAACAACTTCGCCCCGTTTCCCGGCTTTCCTCTTCTTTCTGCTTTGCAACAATTCCTTATGATGTGGATTCACTTGCTTCTTAACTGTATATTTACGAAACACTTCATTGCAACCGGAATCTCTCATTTTCTCCGGCATGTTTTCCGGCAGCAACAGGCTCGCAGTACTTACTTTTGACAACTGCTTATATCTTCTCCTCAAAAACCTACCACACAACAAAGCAACAGCACACTCAATGCGATATACAGAAAATATGACAAGAATTACAATGAAGTCTCGTTTTCTACCGAAAAAATCGTCTCGAAGCATAGATAGCAAAAGAACAACTAATCGAAAATGAGCTGAAGAAGAATGCTAAGCAAAAAGTAAAAGATTTCATACCGAACTTCAGCAGAAACAACTAACTTCCTCTCATTTGCTGCTCCTAACTTTCTTTTAATCGCATCAACTTCCTGAAAAAGTTAAAATAATTATGTGATCAACATTACTCGTCTTATAAACCTAATGATCCCACTTTTTCTAACCAATCAAATTCATGTTTAAAATAAAGAACAAAGTATCACCAACAAAAAAAGGTTTGGAAAATGAAGTAACTGGTGTTGAATCATTGCAATTTGACAAGTAAACTTCACACGAAACTTAATTCTTAAAGAAAACTTCAGATCTCCAGATGACAAAAGAAAAAAAAAAGCAGCAATATACTTTTTGCAATTCCATGTAGTCTCGCATAAGCGTCTGAAGAATATGTCTGGCCTTAGAATCCTGAAAGAAAACATCGCCGTGGTCTGGGGTTGAATCAAGAACAATCCCTTTACTCTTCGCCATCAGATCAAGAAAACCCTTAACCAAATTGACGATCTTGAAGAGGCACAGGAGGGGGAAACAACAGAAAGGGGATAAATAGGAAGACGATAGAGGAGTTGAGGGTGTGAATGAAACGAATAAGGAGATAGAGAGACTTAGCGCAAAGAAAAGAAGAGAATTTGAGAGGCGTGAGAATGTGGGAGGTGGGTAGCTTCTTTCTTGTTTTCTCTGTAGGTAGACTCTGACCAAAGCAAATGGCGAAAAAGCCGACATAGCACGGGCGAATATAAAAACCCATTGTAGTAAAATTGTGATGAAAATAAGGCAGGAAGAAGTCGATCTCCATGATGATCAAAGATAGAATCTTTCTTCTGGATTGTTGCAGCAATACAAATTAGAGCACGAAAATAATAGAAATAAACAAACCCCCTCCCTTCCTGTGTTTTTCTCCTCATCCAGAAGAACCAACCGTGGTCCAACCCAACTGGGCCTCCCAAGAAAGATGGAATTTCTTCGTCGGCGATACAACTGAACAAGCGTGGGTTGTCTGTACACAAACCATAAAGGAAGAAAGAGAAACTAAGCGGTTAGGCGCGCTTTAATGGTTTATCGGCTTCCTTCCTTCCTTCCCTGTCCAAATCTGAAAGAGAAAGCACGAGAGGAATTGATGATGATATGATTAAAATATACAAAATATATTTAAAATACAAAAAAGAATAATTTTATTGAAATATATAAAAAAAAATAATAATAATAATAATAATTTCGATATGATTATCCTTACAAAATCTTGATGTGATGGTAATCGACTATATTTAAATTACAATTTTTAAAATTACTATAGTATTTTTAATTTTACAACTAAATAAATAACTTTTACAAAATCATGATAATGATATAGTTTATGAATTAATCTCATATTTTCATTTGAAAGAAGGATTTACTATGAGAAAAAAACCCATTGGGAGAGACGTACTATAATTTTACCAAAACGTATTTAAAAAATAATGATTATTTTAAAAATTTACATCAAACAAAATTTACATCAATTCAAACTAGACATTAGAGTTTGATGGATGAAATATTATTTATTGAAAATATTAAAACAATATATTTATATTTTTGAATCAACAAATCTTTAAAATAAATACTTAAGTAAGATTATTTGACATCTAAACAAGCAATTTATTGTTCAAAAAAAGAATATAATATATTAATAAGTAAATATTCCTTCATTATAATTCATGGCAATGCAGCTTCTCTATAAAGTGTAACTACATAGAGTTCTCTATGATTCAAAACCAACCTGATACCGAACCTAAAGATGTCGAGTTCATGCCGTATAGTTTCGAACCGAGAAACGGCAGTGGATATAGCCACTATGGAGTGATTCTTTTAATGATTTTGCTAAATATATCAACTTCTCTTTACTTTCTTTATCTCATCTCAAGCTTTTTCCCTTCACTACTTACTGTATCATCCTGTTCTTTAGATGTTTCGTCTCGAACATTCATCGATTGCTGGTAGCCCTTAACTGCGACGAATATCATGAACACTGCACGCAAAAAATTACATTGTGCCCTGTGTTTAAGCAAAAAGATCGAAGAAAAGAAACTAACCGGACCATATTCGAGCAATGACAGAGATGGAGTTCCAAACAAAGGCGAAGATTACGAATCCAATGATCTTCTTATGAGAACATGATTTCCAAACATCGTTAAATCTTCTCATCCAAAAACTACCTGCAAGTTTAAGTTTATAACGGGGGAGCTTGTTTTAAACGACATATTGACGACTGAATCACCTTGAGCAGTTAACAGAGAAGAGTACGAGGAAAAGATTTTTGGGAGTGTGAAAACTGCAATAAACCCTGAAAAGAATGTGAAGTTTTCAAGTGTTTATGTGAGGTTATTCTGCAGAAGTTTCACTGACCTAATTTTGTCATCTTCAAGATGGTTATGGAGCTACCAAATTGAGCTAAAACAAATAGAACAACAGCCAACTGCAGCATTTTCTTACTGTAAATTTGAGTTGTAAAAGAGATTATAAAAGGAATTCATTTTACCTTCATGGTGGTGACAGGGTCACCTGAGAAAAGGGCTTTAAGTTTCAAAAGAAACTCATTTACAAAAGGGACGATTTGTTTTGCTACCCAAATTGCATCGTCTTCTCCGATAACGTATTCTTGGTTTCGGCTGTTTTGTTCAGCAGATTCCCTTCAAATTCAGGCAAAAAAGAGTGTTAAGATCTGAATTGCTGTTGAAATGAATTAATTACCTGTTGGTGAGAGATCTGAAGAGAAAACTTGCAGAAAGATACAAAAGTCCCATGTAGGAAGCTACAGATATGGCGCTGTAAATGACCCAAAATCAGATAACAATTTTACACAGTAAGGCAAGGCAAGGCAAAGCAACATGATCGATCACCTGATGTTGTGGTTGTTTGTGAATGAAGATGAAATAATTGCAAAAGTTCCAATTCCAAAGACAAACGCAGATTTTGATACATCTCTCCACATTATAAGGTCCACTGATTCGATTCAACAATAAAGAAACTTAGAAAATGAATAAGAACATCACTAAATTGCACTAACCATAGCTCTGTAGCCTGGTGCTGGTGCTGGTGCTTGGGATTTCACTGAAATAACTTGAACCTGGAGATTGAAAAAATAAAGGACCTACAAAAATTGAAATGGAGAAAGCAAGTTACTTGAATTTGGGTTGATTTTCGTTGGGATCACGTGCAGTTTGTTTTCGTCAATCAGAGCTAACTCTTGTTTCTGCTTTTGTAGACTGGTATCTTCGTTTTTGGGTTGAATTTCTGCATCAAGAAGGTGTTTTCCTTGTGATGAAACCTTGATTTGGCTTGTAATGGCTTCCTTTTCTTCACACACAGCATTAATATCGCTTTCTGGCTTCTGAAACTCAACTCCCTTCTTTAGCTCATCTACAACTTTCTTCGTTTTAATCTTACCCGAATTCTTCAACTCAGATGTATCTGTAGTGAATTGAGATCTCAGTGGGCTCCTCTCCAAACTGTCAGATTTCCATGTTTTCCTCTTCCCAGTAAAATTAGGGCTCACTGATTTCCCATCAAACTCTGATACGATTATTCCATTACCAGTTTTGGTAATAACGCTATTGGCCGCCTCATCAAGCTTCATTCTTCTCTCCCATACAGATCCTGCTTTTGGTCCACCGCCGCTTCTCCTTCTACTTCCAACTAAATCCATTCTATTTCTCTCAATAAAAGGGGACCCAATTTCCCAGATGGGTTTTGACGATGTTCTTGAGAGGGGGATCCCTTCCTTCTTCACAACGGACTAGACAAATCGTACATGTGTAAGAGAACAACTGGTGCAGGCAAGCCTTGCCTTTTTCTCTCTTTATTTCATAAATGAATCATTCCAAGTCAATTTTGGATTCCAGACCAGTGACTATTTATATACATGTCTAAGAATTGATGCTTCTTCTTCTTCTTCTTCTTCTTCTTCTTCTTCCTTGAGGTGGTTTAGATCTTTACTACACCATTAAAAAGTATATCGACATCCTAATAAATTCAGGACAATGACCCAGTTACAGTAGTTCACCAAAATTAATTCTTCAAGTAACAAAAACAGAGTTCAGGACCAGTTACAGTACAAAGAAAGAAGAATCATATCAAAGCAGATAAAGCAATGAGTGATCCTAATGAAGAATGGGACAGTCATTATTCGCACCAAAAACTGAAATGATTCATGAGATGGTTTCAATGGAAAATGTGCTAACCTTATCTTGGATAATATGTCGATCCCATTTTCAAAGCGAATACACCAAACCGCAGATGGACCCTTCGTAACCATTTCTCAGTTCAGTGCAATACTTGAAAGATTGGTTCTGTACATAAACCATCGTTCATGGAATTGGAATTTATACAGAAACCATCGTTTAAACCCTATGATAATCAAGAGAAATTGGAGCAGGCCTGGAATTTGGGAGGCATGAAACTCCCCTGTTACGACACCTGCAAAATAATCAGGGTTTCGATCAAACAATTTTCTGTCTCCCAAAACAAGTTCCTCAGACCAACATCGCAGCGATGTATTCCAAGATTTCAGCCCTTAGAACACGTTCATCACAGAAAATAGAACTCAAAAGATAACGGCGATTAGTACTAAAATTGTAAAATGTTCATTCAATCCACAATCTACTCACCATTATCATCTTCAATTTCTTATTAATATCTACTCACATTGTTTTGAAAATTTGGGACTGGAGGGAGATCTGAGAAATTGTACAAATTTCAGAAAAGCGAATATTTTGATCATCAATCAAATTCTAGGAAAGGAAATATTTGCAGATACTTTTGTTTTTCTTTTCAGTTTTCACAATACAATACAATAATAGCGACAGCACAAAATCAAGACCCAAAAAACGCTGTTCCGGTCAAGAAAGTGACAAATCCTACCCACCAACACCAACCTCTCTATTTTTCCATTATTCTTCTTCTAACCCCTCCCAAATCAACCATTTACATATTCGCCCCGAAATCCCACAAATGTATCGTCCCGTCCAATGAATAAACCGCCACAAATCTATCATTCATGATCATGGCGCTGCTTACACCGATTTCTTCCCTAAAACTGTACAGAGCTACACCAGTTCTTAATTCCCACACACGGATCCCTCCAGCAACTAATATTAATCCATACCCTAGATTTACACACCCTAAAACCCCAACCCTTGTCCCATCACCTAAACCAGTTACAGGGAACCGGCAAACTTCACGTTGTAAATCGTTAACGTACCGGACAGTCGCCGACCCATGTGAGTCAAGGATCATGGCGACTTCATCGTTAGCGTCGAATGTTCCTACAATGATTCCACGTGAGGATTCATGTTCTCCAAGGATAACCCCTTCTGTCGTTAGGTCTTGAACCAAGACTCTCCCGATGGTACACGCTACGGCGGTGTTGCTGCGGGTGACACGTACGCGTCCTATAAAGTTGGTTAATTCGTTTAGAAGATGCCAACCTCTAACGGATTCTGGGTCGGTAATTGAGCCGCCGATGAATAGTAACTCCTCCGTTTGGCTGTTCCATACGTGGAATGCGCGTTCTGGAACACCTGTTTGTTTCATTTGAGAAAAAGTTAATAGAGATAAAAATTTGTAAATAGGTAATTGAATGGGATTGACAAGTTACCGGCGTACAAACCAACCCACCACCGATCGTTACCGGAGAAATCGAGTAAAGCACCGTTGTTCACTACATCCCCCAACTGAGCTCGTCTCAACGGCACTGATACTCCGTTCAACATTGACACACTGATATCACCATCTAATGTGGCAAAAATAAGGCGATTATCCGACAAAATGATACCGGAAACCGCGCTTGAATACCGGCCAAGTCGATCCCTATGCTGAGGGTAAAGAGTATAGAGATATATCCTTGTATGAAGATTAAAAACATGAACAGCACCATTTGAGAATCCAGCAGCAAGATGATTGTCGGAAATAGCCAAACGGCGGCATGAGAGTTGATGGTTATCGTTCTTAATGTTGTCTGTAGGGATGGAATGGAGAGTTGTGTAAGCATATCTACAATGCTGAAAGTTAGAGGCCGTCCGATGACAATATATATACACATCAAGCCAAGTTTGACGGTCCCTTAATCGCACATTCCATATTACCCTGGACAGATTCTGCCATAAAAGATCAGACCTTGAAATCGACCTCCAGATTGAACAAACCTAGAAGAAGATTACAACTCTCATTAAGGATCAAATGAAGATTATAACCCTAATCTCAAATTTCAAAGCAATTCAACGACTATCATGAGGTATGTGGAAAGTAAGCATAAAGTAATATATAGAAATATAAAGTGAAGACAGCTTTTCTGCATGCTTACATTGGGAAAGAACCCCCATGTCCTTCCTTCTCCAGAACATCGAATGATCAAATCCCATTTAACTTTACAAAAAACACATTCTCATGAAGATTTGAACGGTCAATACCTCTAAGGAAGGAGATGCAGGAAGAGATACAATAAAATTTACACAGTAATGCATATTTATTATTGATTCGGCGGAAGAACAGAGGGTTGGAAGGGGTCAGGGAGTGGTCAGCTCAGAAGTAAATAACAAACGATAGGATTTGCGCCATGTGTAGCCCATAGGTTGGCTAGTCGACAGACACCTTCTGGGCTGGCTTATAGCTTTCTCTTCAGACTTAAATACTGAACAGATTAATGGCTTAGGATTGAATGGGAGAAAAAGAAGAAAACTGAGGGTTGGGAAAATGTTTCTTCTACACAAGAACACGACATCCCTTATTTGATATGCAATAACCTCCCCTGACACCTAAATCCCAATACCCTTTTCACAAAAATGGAACTATTCATCATCATAACCTCTCCTTCAACGTACAAACATCATTTTCCGACTAGGGTTTAAAAAATTAATGATAGCATGTACCTGGAAAAAATCGAAGAGTGCTTGAGCGACGGAGAGTCGACCAAATGAACGAAAGGCATCGACGGCGACTTGAAATGCGACGGCTTCGACGAAGGGTTCCGGCCAAATCCTACTGCTGTTGTACCTTCTGATACGATAGGAGGATGGGCAGTGGAAATCCCAAATGATAGTGTCTTCACCGACGGTTCGATTTGTGGGAGGAGGGGAGGGTGAGGAAGATGAAGAAGAAGAAGACGACGACGACATGTACTTGATTATTGTTTGGGTCAGAATGAGAAAAGAATGATGGAAGAAATGCTTCTTGAACCCAAGAACCTCCTCGAGATATGAACACACAAACGACGACAAAAATCACGCAAGAGAGAGACGTTCTAATAATAAATAATATTTAATGGCTTTTTTTCTTTTATTATTTTCAAGATAACCCACAAATCTGTCAGAAACAAATGTACTTAATTTGGAAATTCAAATTCAAATTGATATTACGAAAATTTTCTGCACAAAAAAACCAAATATATTTTATTGAGAATTGAAAATAAGTCACAAATGTAGACATTAAGGGGATCAACCGATGAATTTAAGTTAAGCTTCAAAATATTTTATGTACATTTCATATTAAAACAAGGATTATATGATATTTATGTGATTGAGGTTTGCAATGACTTCGAATTAATTAATATAAATATTATTGGACATACAAATAACCTCATAATTATAAATTCAAGTTTAGGTTCATTACGGTTAGAAATCATAATTAAAAAATTTATATACACAACTTGTTCGCACGTGTAATGGAGATTGAATGTGCAGTGAAATGCAGAATTACTGGTATTTTTTATTTATTTAAATATTTATTATATAAGGGTATATTGTTTATTATATATGGAAATTTAGAATATTAAAATAGAGTAGGGGCTGCAGATAGCGTAATTGAATTTGCAGCTTTATCGAACAATGCAAACTCGTAGTGTCTTTGTAGGTCGCTGTACACCAGTAACACACAACACACCCCCTTTTGTTCTTTAATATTATATTGTAATATTTATTTAATGTGTTATTATATTAATTAATCTTAATTGGTTTATTAAACATCTCACTAAATAATATATATATAGATGAAATAAATAGACTAAATTCCATAAATAAACATATTATTTTTTTGTATTTTAGAAAAATAATAATCATAAAATGTGGACCGGTTTGACTGAGCTGTCTGACCTTTTAAGGCGGGGAGGGCACCTGGGAAAGAAAAGAAAAATAAAATTAGTAATTTAAATAAAGTAAAATAAAATTTAAAAAAAAAAAGATAGTGCGGGTTTGTAGTGTGTACTGTTTAGTTAATTTTGTAGAGTGTAACCGAGACAGATATAATGGCTAAGGTGTACTTTGGAACGCCGAAAGTACGACGGAAGTAGCCTGACATCTGGGCCCCATTTCAATTCCATGGGCCCACTTTATTACACCACACTTTAATTTATTTATCATTTTTATTATGTTTTTTTATATTTAAATATTTGAAATCAATAAATTATATTTTAATTCGTTTTTTTCAAGTGTACATCAAATAAAAAAATAAAAATATGAATTAATATATCAGTTTTCAAAATATAAATAATAATTGAATAAATAAAAGTATATATTATAAATGATGTTATAAGTATGATTAATAATAATCTATGTGATTGTTTTTTAGTATTTAAATATAAAATAAATATTAGTTTTAATTTTATTATTTTTATTATATTTAATAATGAATAAATTGATTATATCGGTTTATACATAAATGAAATTTTGATTCGATATGAAAATTTACACACTAGGCTAGCCAGATCAAATCGAACAGGGTTTTGTACCGAATGAACCGACTAATTTTAGAACCAATATATTAGATGTTTGAATCGGATATTAGATGAACCTTTTAAAATCGGTCTAGTTTTAGAACACATATTTCAATATTACAAATTTTACACGCATTTTTTATTATAAATTTTTTAATTTATAAATTACCACGTTAACTAATAGTGATTTTGATTATTTATACATTATTTTTAAATATTTCAAATTTTAAATATATACTCATTATACCAACCATTCAATTCTTAAACATGAATATATTGTGTTTATAATTATTAAAACTTGAGAGACAAACAATACGTATTATATCAATTTCAAATGCTTTCATATAATTTATACACTTGAAAAAATAATGAAATTCTTTTTTAATATATAATTCTCCAAATTAACTATATAGTTCAACTTAGGTCCACAAATAATGGGCCCTGTTATAGCCCATTATACTCTACAATAAAAATATATAATGCACACACATTCACGGGTATATTAGCCAAATAATACTCTACAAAAATTTTACTTGCAAAATAACCAATTTTCCTAAAACATTTGTTAAATAGTCTTGTTTGGTAAAGTTTTGGTTAAATATTTTTAATAAAATTAAATCCAATAATTCATATATTATTTGTATATATCAAATAAAATATATAATAAATTAAATAATAATATATTAAGATCGATTTCGACTTTAACGAGTTTGAATATGATACATTTATATTGTAAAATAAATTAATTTCGATTTAATTAATCGTAAGAATTTGCTAATATAAATTAAGATATGAAAATATTGATAAAATATTATATCGGGCGACACGTGAAATACCGAGTATCGGTCGATATTTTCTAAAATCGAATTGATTTTAACGAATTTGAATTCAATACATTTACGTTGTAAAATAAATTAAATTCGTTCAATTAATCGTAAGAATTTATTTTCATATTAATCACCCGATATAATATTTTATCAATATTTTTATATTTTAATTTATTTTAGCAAATTCTTACGATTTATTAAACGAAATTAATTTATTTTACAACGTAAATGTATCGTACTCAAACTCGTTAAAGTTAAAATATCGATTGATACTCGGTATTTCACGTGTCGCCTGATATAATATTTTATCAATATTTTCATATCTTAATTCATTTTAGCAAACTCTTACGATTAATTAAATCGAAATTAATTTATTTTACAACGTAAATATATCGTATTCAAACTTGTTAAAATCAAAATCGATATTAATAATCTAAATATAAGTTATTTAACTAAAATTTTATAAAATATAGTTATTTAGCAAATGTTTTAGGGAAACATATTATTTTACAAATAATAGTTTTGTAGGGGTTATTTGGTCAAAACACCACACATTCACGAGCATTAAAAGTACACTAAAATCCAGATAAACAAGAGAAAGTACTTGTAAATTATTTAATTCATACCTCAAGGCAGCATCTTTTCATATTTTTTCACAAAGTACGTTGTTGCAGTTGGCTCCAGAGAGTTAGTGGAATAGAATCCCCGGTCCAATTCAAAAACATAAATTAAATAATAAACCCGGTTCCCAAATTTTCCCAATATTAAGTGAATAAATTAAATAAGCATAGCCAATTAATTGCTTCTTTATTAAAGGTACAAATAAATAAGCTCTATTGACCCGATTTAATTTGGAATTGCAAACTTCAATTTCTCAATGAAAAATCAAATTGAACATTTTCTCGACTCAATATAATATTATATGCATACATATTAAAATATAGAAATTTGAACTCGAACCAAATACGAATCCAAACATGAATCATCGATACATTACTTTTCAAAATCAAATCGAACCTCGAACAAACTCAAAACATAGAAACACATATGTTCGACTCAATTCTATTAGAACATATGTGTGTTACAACAAAATGAATAGCATTAAAAATATATAAATTATTATATTAAATTAGATTCATATATGTGTATTTTTCAAAACAAACAAAATAGTAAGTATGAAATTAATTCAAAACATGCATGTGGATGTGGATGTGGATGTGGATGTCCATGTGCATGACTTTAACTTTTATCTATTAATTTAATAATATACAGAATTTGTACAAGCACCAAGTATGTAGATGTTCATGGTATAGAAATTAAGCATAATTGAATTTAAAGATAAGTAAAAATAATAATGTAATAAAGTGGGTGACGAGGCACATGACAGAAAATTAAAAAAATAGACAACTTTTGAATAGTCATAGCCCAGACAAGTGACAACTAACACAATTTCTATTTTAAATATATATGACATGTACACATCAACTATCATTATTAATTTGCGGCATTTATTTCACAGTTATATTCATAAATATAATATAAAATCATATTGTGAACCCTCAATTGACTACAATTACTTAGCCATCTTATCAGTTAGTAATTATTTGTTTTTTTTCAGATTTTGTGACAAATTAACGTTTATGTGAATTATATAATATTTTTGAACAATTTGGTTCAATTAAATCAAAATTAAAAAGTTTTTTCCTTTTTTTTCAATATATATAATATCATTTAATTTTTTTACAGCGTTTTTGTTATTCGAGTATTCTAAATTGTAATTACACCATTTATTTTAAAATATTATATATTAAGTATATCAGTTTTGTAATATTATCAATTCTGGTCATTATAAACATAATTGACCCTGAAATTTTATGTATGTTATGATGGGCTACGTATCTTTACATTAGTTAATTTTCATAGAAAAATGTATTTAATCATATTCTATTTTGATTGCTAATGGATAAATTCGATCCAAATGATTAAAATTAATAATATTAACTTTAACTAATGGCTTTCGAATGATTTCATATAAATGTTACATTCACATTTATTATTTATTTATAATTCTAGCATTATAATTAAATGTTAATTCTCTATTATTTTGAATACTTGTAATGTTCGTTATATTAAAAAATAATTAGTTAACGTTATTATGTTACCATTTTTTACATTTTAGGTTCCAGTTTTTCACGTTATGAAAAGTTGGTGATTTTATTGGTGTGGTGTCTTGTTCAATTAGTATCAACACGACATAAATTATTTATGTTTCTAATTTTTAAATGATTTAAATTAAAATATATTAATTTAAACTTATCCCTCTGCATCCCATCATTTTGTCGGAATTTGATGATAGTTGAATTTAGGCAATTAATCACACATTTTATTAAATACATTTAAAAAATTAAGACATGAAAGGATTACACTGTGGTAGTTTGGATTGTTTTAAATCTTCTATGATAATATCTTCTATATTATACATTATATTCGAACAAACTTCTCATATTTTATAAATTTAATATAATATTATAGTAAATTTGAAATATCATAAGTTGATATCATTTGAATTGATTTATAAGAAATATTTATTTTGACATCTTCAAAATTTTTAGAAAATATTGTTTGTTTACTTATAAATTATATCAGTGCAAAATCTTCACTAAATTGACCGAGTTTATTTGGATGATGTTCTTGTAATTGGAAGGCGGCTTGTTGGTGTTGTGTTTCTGTGTGGAGGTGGGGATGGAGTGGGTGTGGGTGTGGGTGTGGGTGTGGCTCTGGCTCTGGGCTCTAGAAGATTGAATTGAAAGAAAAAGAGGGTAAGAGCGCCATTAATGGAGTCATAAAAACCTCTGATCCTTCTTCCTGCACTTCTGTCCACAATCTGATTCTGACCTTTCTGCTGCTCGTTTCATTTCAAACCAGAGAGTTAATGCCCCTCAAACTCCATTAACTCTTCTCATCTTCCATCATTGCTCTATCATTAAACACAACACCAAGAGGCCATACCCCACTTCATTCCTCTTCTTCTTCCTTGCTCTGACCTGGAATTTGATTCCCCCAGAATTCTAAATGAATAACACCTTCTTCATCCTCCTATTTCTCCATCTCCACCTTTTCTATGCCGTAGTTGCAGAACACCAGGAACTCGACCGAATCACGGCGCTTCCCGGACAACCCCATGTTGGGTTCTCTCAATTCTCAGGCTACATCACTACCCAAGTTCAACAAGGAAGAGCACTGTTCTATTGGTTAACTGAAGCTACCGTCGACCCACAAACCAAGCCTCTTGTCGTCTGGCTCAATGGAGGTTTAGTTTATCCGACATTTTTTGTAGATAAATTACCAAAACACCACTTCTACATTCCCAATGTGTCTGTAGATCTCCATGAAAAATGCTTAGTATTAAGAGTTTATTTACCGACACAGCATTTAATTAGCATAAAACCGCGGTTTTAGGGAAATGTCGCATTGAAAATTGGTCATCAGTTGACCATTGGAATTTGATGCAGACATTCATGGGGTTTATCCCTTGTTTCAGGACCTGGTTGTTCCTCAATTGCTTATGGAGCTTCTGAAGAAATTGGGCCATTTAGAATCAACTCAACGGGTACTTCTCTGTATCTCAACGAGCATTCATGGAACAGAGGTAATTCTCTTAACAAACCCCAATTCCTTCATTTCTGCTCTAAAACCCGGTCCAATTCCTAAAGGAGCTTCTTTTCCAGTCGCGAATCTTCTCTTCTTGGAATCACCAGCTGGGGTTGGATTCTCTTACACGAACACGACATCCAATTTGCATGATTCCGGAGATAAAAGAACAGGTTATTGTGCTGAAAATGTCACATATTTCCACAGTATTTAAGAATTCTCTGTTTTCATTAACGCAGCTGAGGATGCCTTGATCTTCCTTATAAAATGGATTGAAAGATTCCCACAGTATAAACATAGAGATCTTTACCTTTCTGGGGAGAGTTATGCAGGTAGATTGCTGTATAAATATACATACTTTGTGTTCCTTGTTAAAACTAATGTGACTCTGTTTAAGCAGGGCATTACGTTCCACAGTTGGCTAACCAAATACACGATTACAACCAGAATTCCTCCAAACAAAAGCTCAATCTAAAAGGATTCATTGTAAGATAAGAGCAAATGTTTTTGATGAGTTTCCTTGTTTATTCATCTATGGTTTTGTTCATGTACAGGTTGGGAATGCGGTGATCGACAACTATTACGATAACATCGGAACGGTAACGTATTGGTGGAGTCACTCTATGATATCAGACAAAACTTATAAAAGAATTCTTAAGGCGTGTAACTTCACTACATCACATACTTCGACAAAATGTGACAATGCTGTGAGTTATGCTATGAATCATGAATTTGGGAATATTGATCAGTACAGTATCTATGCACCGGCATGTAAGAAATCGAAGAAAGCTTCCAGATTTAAGAACAGTCTTCTGGTTTCAAGATTCAAGGGATATGATCCTTGCACGGAGCATTATGCTGAAAAATATTACAATATTCCACAAGTACAGATGGCTCTTCATGCTAATACTACTGGTATTCCTTACAAATGGACAGCTTGCAGGTTATTAAACTAGATGAATTGCATACATAAGAGAATTTGAACTGAATGGTGTTGTTTATTATTGAATGTTATAGTGATGTACTTATAAGAAACTGGAAGGACGCTGAGACTTCAATGTTTTCTACATACAAGAAGCTTATTGCAGCAGGGCTTAGAATATGGGTGTTCAGGTGAATGAATCTTGATGGAAAAACACATGAAATTTGTGTGAATGTTTATATTCTTACTGCTGGATTTTTTAATGTAGTGGGGATACAGATTCAGTGGTTCCAGTAACTGCGACGCGATTTTCTTTAAGCCATTTAAAGCTCAAAATCAAGACTCCTTGGTATCCATGGTATTCAGATGGACAGGTAGTGTGATCATTCCATAAAGTTAATCATCAATGTTCATCGTCTTGTATTCAGAATGCGCACACTACAGGTTGCAGGGTGGACGGAGGTTTACGACGGAGTAACATTTGCGACGGTGAGAGGGGCGGGGCATGAGGTTCCGATGTTTCAGCCTGGAAGAGCTTTTGATCTGTTCCGGGCATTTGTGTCTGGCAAAGATCTACCAAAATCATGAAGAGGCTACTGCTTTACGATACCCGATTTGAAGAAACAGAATTCATTGTCGAGGAGGGGAGATTAGGATAATAACATCCATTATCATTTGATTTGATCAAAGATCTGAAGGCTGATTCTTTATTGTTTGAAGATGGATGATTTGACTTAGATCAAAACCCGAATCATAATACCAACTTGTGATCAATACCCACTATTTGTACGCGAATTTCATGGTGATCTTCAAGAAAAGATTGTATTTTTAAATCAATCGAAAAGGGAGAAGATAAGGTTTTGGAACCTTGGTTTGGTTGGAGTTCCAATGTACTTCGTCTATTTGACACCAAATTCCGTGGGCTTTGTTATCGCGAATCGAAATAAATTGGGTTTCTCCTTGCCTTGCAGATCTTATCTTTGTTGTCTAGATCAGGATTCACATCTTCTCATCTTAATCCATGCCAGCTTCCGCCGGCCGACCCCCGCCGCTGCGATACAATAGCAGGAGTCATCGGAGGCTCCTTTTCTTCATCCTAAAATGTGCAATAATGTTCCTTGTTATCTCGATCTTCCTCTTCTTCCTCGGATTCGCTGCAATCGTTGTCGTCCACTTCCTTTTTATGTCCACCGCCTTCAATCGTCGACCCAAGAAGGAACTCCCCCGCCTCGAGCCCCTCCTCCACGACTACAACTATCGTGCTACCGCGTTCCCTGAGGCGTCAGATTGCGCGATTTGTTTGGATGCCTTCCGAGAAGGAGAACATTGTAGGGATATTCCGGCGTGCAAACACTTTTTCCACGCCGATTGCTTAGATATGTGGATTAGGAAGAAGCCCAATTGCCCCGTCTGCCGTAGCCCCGTCCAGATGAACCGGGTCGGAATGACCGAACCATGGATATGCGGATGTGCTCCATGGCAGAGGATTTTGGCCGTCGATTTCCAAGATGCAGAACCCTCCCACTGAAAGAAAAATCATGTTAGCAGAAGACGAACCTGTTTTATCTCTGTATATTGCAAGTTAGTTTCATCCCTTATCTTTTCTAACCTGATAATTTGATCTACACTGTTCTTATTATCAGCAGAAATGCACGATTACCTTCCTTAGCTTCTTCTTTGCTCCTACTGTCAATCAATAATTGTTCACTGTGCTACGTTATTGAATCTTGGAAGTGTTGATTTTTACGAGGTTATCTTTGATTATGAATTCTGATCTGTTGACATTATACTTGCCATTTCTCCAAAGAACTTGTATTGTAGGATAGGTTTAGTCCCATTAAACAGTGTTTTTCTTATTCCAATTCTAGTTTTGATCAAATTGCAAATTTTTTATTTTGCTTCGATTACTCATTCATGGATATGCGTATCAATATTTGATAGAGTATTAGATAATATAACTATTTTAGTACCCAAAATTCATATTATGTCGTTAATCTCTAATAATATGAGTTCAAGTATATGATATATAATTTGATAATTAATGTTTTAATGGATGATGATTTTATTGAACTTATAATTTATTTTTGTAAATGTGATAATTCATATAATATTATATATCGCAGAGTCTTGCATTGGAATCATCAAGTTTATTTGGTTCACGTAAAATAGCACTGAGATTTCATTGTAAATGAGATTTTTAAATCGTGATTTTTTTAACACAACAATATAAACAGAATTGTGATGTGTTCATCGTTAAAATTATGATTTCAACATTAATGCTAAATCATATATGACAATATTGTGATTTATAAAAACAAATTTATTTTTATTATAATAATTATAATATAATTATAATTATCATTTGTTTATATATAAAGTATATTATTATTTTATATGGGTGGAAGACACTTTTGGTCGCATAATTTGGATGTTTTGACAATTTTAATGTCCAAACTTTATATATTTTGGTAAAATCAGTTCCCGAGGTTTTATTTTGGCAAAATCAATCTTCAAACTATTATTTTTTTGGTAAAAAAATCCCAAAATTTTTGTGTGTATGACATAATTGGTTCCAAAGTTCTAATTTTTGGCAATTAAGATCCCCGAACTAAAATTACGCAAATTTGGTCATTAAAGTTTCGGTATTTTGGCAAATTTATTCTCTAACGGCGTTAATGGTCCCCAAAGTTTGTTAAACGTGGCAATTTTAGTCTACATACTTTTGAATGACTAATTTGATCCCCAAAGTTTACATAATTTGACAAATTTAGTCTCCAACGAAATAACATGATATTTTTAAGATTGATGTGTATGAATATGATTTTCACGATGCATTTTCAATGTTTATAAATTGAAAAAAATTATTAGTCTAATATCATATTTCTAATTTTCGACCGAATATGTTAAAACGATATCAATTTGTATTTTGAATTCCAATATTTAAAGTTTATTAAGATTTATTTGTTTAAGTTTCAATATAATTGTTTCTCAAAATTTATTTCCACGATTTTAGATAATTACATAGGTGACTCATTGGGCACAAACAAACCGTAAATTATGAGGTGAATATTTGATTTTCAAATTAATAATCATGGATATCCGAATCATAAATATTCTATATTATCGTCATATACAATATTTTCGACTTTGATCCGATCTAATATTTAAATTATATATATTTACGGCATGGTCAATATTCTATAATTTTTCAAAATTTAGAACCCTATAAAAAATAGTATCCGTCATACTCACAATATTAACACGGTTAGGGAGGAACTCAAGAACAACTTAATGGAAAGACATTGGGAATTCAAAACTCAAGCACAAGTCCGGAGTCTCAACGCTACAAAATGGCAAGTGTCTTCTTCAAACAGCTTTGAACGACAGACTCACCAAGATGTTCCCAGAATCACCAAGTAACGTTGTTGGGTAAGAGGAAATCCCGATGAAATTCAAATTACATTCAACTAATGTTGTTGTGTATTTTAATTATTTTTAAAATAATTTTCGGGTACAGAAAAAACCCGTATATGGTGCTATCGGTTAAAATACCGAAAAAAGAAACTATATAGAGTTTTTTTAAAAAAAATTATTGAAAAAAATAAAAAATTATTTGGGTCAGACCCTAACGGTGTTAAGGACCAATTTTGATTAATTTATGAAACTTTGAGGACTAGATTTATTAGTATATATAAAATTTGAGAATCGGTATTACCAACATACAAGTTTGGGGATCAATTATGTCAAAGTATAAAATTTTGAGGATCAAATTTGTTAAATTAACCAAACTTTAAGGATCAAAATTGTCAAATCATGCAAACATTTGAGACTAAATTTGTCGTTCAAAACTTTGGAAACGAAAATGGTTAAATTATACAAACTTTGGGATCAAATGCATAATTTTCTCATTTTATATATATCACAATAATAATATTACAATATTACAAAAATATTTAGAAATCCACTATCATTTATCTATCACACCTTAAAACTTTCACCATACGTTACCCCGCATCAATGTTTTAAAAAATTGAAATCTATGTTCTAAAATCAGATCTGGTTTGTTCGGTTCATCCGGTTGGAACCTGAATCAGTACAAAACCCGATCCAGTTTAGATACGACTATCTTAATTTGATATTTTAAAATGTATCTGAAATTTCATTTCGATATAAAAGATATGATCGATTTATTAATTATGATAATTTTTTTAAAAAATAATATAATTCAAACTATTATTTATTTTATATATAAACATTAAAAAATTATGGAATCCAATATATTTAATTACCATCAAGATGATAACTTGATATTATGATATACTCTTTTTTTATTTAATTATTTTTTATATTTTAAAATTGGTTTGATATTTTTTAAACACAAAAAATATAAAATGGTGAATACATTTTATCCTTCAATCAAATCATTTGAAGTGGTGAATAATATTTTACAATATTTTAATATTGACGTGGTTTAATGGACTAAGTCAAAACCTTGCCGACACCAAGAAGTTCCCGAGTGGGCTTTGTCATGGCGTGCCGTGTCTGAACCACGACCTTTGACTAAACCAGTCAACTACTTCACGTGCCGGATGACTCTTAATCTTCCTTCCGTTTAATCCTGACCATCCGGTCATTAAATCGGATCCTCAGATACGACGTCGGATGGAGACCCACGGACGCACAACGTACTCTGTATCGACACGTGGAAGATTGGGCAATAAATCAACATTAATATGTTTTTAATTTAAAATGAAATAATATTGGGTTTTTTGTATAAACCCGAATATTCTTTTAGTGTATGTCACAAGATTGCGTGACTGCTATCTAGAAATGTAATTATATGATATATTCGGGATTTTTAATGCATTATTTTGATGAAAAAGTTGATAAAAATAAGCACAATTAGACTATAAATTAATACATTATTGAGGTTTGATTTTGAAAGACAATTTTTAATAGATATATACTTACTAGATACTCGTAACTTATTACTATTTGGAATTACATATTAGTATATTATTAATCTAATTGTATAAACATTACGGGATATTTAATATATGATTGATAAAATAGATGTCTAATTTCTAATTTTAGTGGGAGCAAGATCCAAAAATAAATCGACGGCTATTGGATAAGAAGCAAAATTAGAATTGGGGAAAAATGTGATGTTTTATCGAATATAGTAATAAATTATTCTTACCACAATTTATGGAAATTTGATATTTAATTTATTTGAATATTTTGAGAATTGGATTTGGATTGGAATTGAGTCAATCTTGGCCGTTAAAAATGCAAGCCTACCCGATCGTTATGTGGCATAACATTCGGGGGAAGTCGGTCTAACGTTCTTATCTTTACAGCCAACTTTCGTAAGAGGAAATACCAAAATCTTCAACTTTCTACGACGTTTTTTCGTTTCAAAGCTATTGAAAAACAGAGGAAATTATAAATTGATTATCATAATCATAGAATTTAATCCCAGTGGATTGTAATTTGTAAGCAGTAATACTCCTTGGTCATCTCAGCCATTGAAGAAAAACGAAAGCTTTTGAACAGTGAAAGACATTCACTATGATGTCGTCTGAAAGAGGTTCCTGCTTCAATCTTTTGAACACGGATGACTATTCGATTTGTGATCGAACGAGGATTCCTAGAGTTGTTTCTGTACCTGGGATAATCTCTGATTTTGAAAACGGGGAGAGCCCGGAAGAGGTTTCTTCATCGTTATGTCTGGAGAGGAGAATCATTGTGTCGAATCTTTTACCATTGAAGGCTGTTGAAGATTCACACTGTGGACGGAAATGGCGGTTTGAATGGGACACTGATTCTCTGGTTTTTCAAATGAAATTTGGGTTTTCACGAGATGTGGAAGTTGTATTTGTGGGGTGTTTACGAGTGGAAATTGATCTTTTGGAGCAAGAAGAAGTTTCCCAGTTTCTGTTCGAGAGTTTTAAATGTGTACCTACTTTTTTACCTTCGGATTTGATGAAAAAGTATTACCATGGCTTCTGTAAGCGCTATTTATGGCCGTTGTTTCATTATATGATGCCTTTGGCTCCCAGCAATGGCTTCAGATTCGACAAAGAGACATGGAAATCATACGTTTCTGCGAACAAAATTTTTGCAGATAAAGTGACAGAGGTGTTGAATCCAGATGAAGATAGTGTGTGGGTTCACGATTATCATCTCATGATTCTTCCAACTTTTTTGAGAAGAAAGTTTCAAAGAGTAAAGCTAGGGTTCTTCCTCCACAGCCCATTTCCATCGTCGGAAATTTACCGAACTTTACCCGTTCGAGGAGAGATTTTACGCGCCCTTCTCAATTGCGATCTAGTTGGTTTTCATACGTTCGATTACGCTCGACATTTCTTGTCTTGTTGCTTGAGAATGTTAGGTTTAGAACATCAATCGAAGAGGGGTTACATTGGATTAGAGTATTACGGAAGAACTGTAACTGTTAAGATTCTTCCTGTGGGTATTCACAGAGAGCAAATCAAATCCGCCATGGAAATGTCTGAAACTGTGGAGAAATTGAGAGAATTAAAGGATAAATATCAAGGAAAGATATTATTTCTGGGTGTTGACGATCTAGATATCTTTAAAGGTATCTGCTTGAAGTTCAAAGCCTTTGGACGATTCCTAGAAGAGAATCCTCAATTCAGAAGAAATGTTGTTCTGGTTCAGATCATGAACGCAGCAAGAAGCAGTGGTGACGATGTTAAGGTATTACAGGATGAGATTAACGCAGTTGCAACGGAGATCAATCAGTCTTTTGGCGATTTTGAATGCCTGCCAATTGTTTGTGTAAATGGCCCAGTGAGTTTTCAACACAAAGTTGCATATTACGCTTTGTCTGATTGTGTTGTGGTAACTCCCGTTCGAGATGGAATGAATCTTGTTCCTTATAAATACACTGTATGCCGACAAGGAAGTTCTGAACTAGACAATGTAATTGGGCGGCATGAAGGTTGCAAGAAAAACAGTGTCATCATTGTGTCCGAATTCATCGGATGTTCTCCATCCCTCTCTGGCGCTATTCGTGTCAATCCTTGGGACGTCGATGGTGTATCCGAGGCAATGCTTTCGGCTATCACTATGAAAGATTCAGAGAAAGAATTAAGACATGAGAAGCATTACAATTATGTTACATCTCATGATGTTTCTTATTGGGTTAAAAGCTTTGATCATGATCTTGAAAGAGCATGTTCTGATCATTACAGAAAGAGATGTTGGGGAGTCGGGTTTGGTCTGAATTCCCGTGTTGTTGCCTTGAGCCCAAATTTCAGAAAGCTTTCGATGGAACTCATAATTTCGGCTTACAGAAATACAAACTCCCGTCTTCTTCTCCTCGATTACGATGGAACCATGATGCCACCGGATCGTGTCGATAAATCTCCAACCCCTGAAGTTATATCTCTTTTGAGTACCTTGTGTAGTAATCCAAATAACACTGTGTTTATAGTGAGTGGCAGAGGAAAAGATTCATTAGAAAAATGGTTCTCTCAGTGTAGCAAGCTTGGTCTTTCAGCAGAACACGGCTACTTCACAAGGTAATAAATAACGCATTCTCTGTTTTGCTTTCATCTTCACCGTACGATTAAGTGTTCCGTTTATCGTATTCCATTAGATTCATCGATAACTCGGAATGGGAACCATGCGGTTTAGCAGTTGATTTCAATTGGAAAAACATTGCATTACCTGTTATGGAACATTACACAGAAGCAACTGATGGATCATTTATAGAGCAGAAGGAAAGTGCATTAGTGTGGCATTATCAACAAGCTGATCCTGATTTTGGATCTTGGCAAGCAAAGCAACTCCTCGATCATTTGGAAAATGTACTCGCTAACGACCCCGTTGTCGTAAAAAGCGGGCAGCAAATAATCGAGGTGAAACCACAGGTAAATTTGATACAAATCTTGATGTGAAAAATATGCTTATTTATGTGGTTTATCATTTATGGTTGCAGTGTGTAAGTAAAGGTATGGTTGTGAAGAATGTGTTGAAAAATATGAGAAAAGCAGTGGATTTCGTATTGTGTATTGGGGACGATAGATCGGATGAGGATATGTTTGAGGCGATTGCAAGCTCGAATAACCTCGATTATACCGAGGTTTTTGCTTGCACTGTAGGGCAAAAACCGAGCATGGCTAAATACTATCTTGATGATACATTTGATGTGATAACGATGCTTCAAGGGCTTTCGTCCTCAAAGTCGTCGTACCTCGAGTTACCCTAACGATTCATCCACTAGATTTAGAGGTATAGATATAATGAATCATTGATCTTGTAGATAAATATAAGATAGTAGAACATAGATTAATTTCGGGCAAGGTCATTAAGTAAAATTATTTATAGATTAAGTTTAATGATTATTAAAATTATTTTTTAACAAATATTTAAAGCATGAATGTTAAAATTTTATATGTGATAATAAAGAAGAAGAGTATATTTTACAATAGGAAGCACGTGGCCCATTACATGCTAGCAGATTTGTTTAATGGGCCGGTGTGCATGTGCTACTAATAAAATAATATGACTTTTAAATATATGGTTTTATTTAAAATTGTCTAAATGTATAATATAAATTATTATTACTGATTTTCGAATTTCCATACCCATCAAATATTTTATATTCTTGAATATTTATTTCAGAACAAATTCTAACATTGTATCAAATAAGGTCTTGAAATTATGGAGCTGCCGAAATTACGATAGGGAGTGTCAATGAACATGATTAATGAGAGAATACTATATATTTAAAAAATTTGATCAGATTTGTTTAATGGGCCGGTGTGCATGTGCTACTAATAAAATAATATGACTTTTAAATATATGGTTTTATTTAAAATTGTCTAAATGTATAATATAAATTATTATTACTGATTTTCGAATTTCCATAGCCATCAAATATTTTATATTCTTGAATATTTATTTCAGAACAAATTCTAACATTGTATCAAATAAGGTCTTGAAATTATGGAGCTGCCGAAATTGCGATAGAGAGTCTCAATGAACATGATTAATGAGAGAATACAACAAAATAATATACTTTTTATTAACAGTTACAAATCGTAACTTCTTTGAACACAACTAGAAGCTTCCCCAACTAACTTATAGAATATTAATTTTTAAAAAAACATTATTATTTAATATTAATTAGAGTGTAAAAGAATAGAAACTTCCAGAATAATCATTAATCTACCGTTAAAAAACATTGTTGTCCTTGTTTCGACCTAAGCTTCACTAAATCTTCTATTTTCTGAAAAGCAAGTAGGTTATAATATCTAAATATATCAACCACAAAATTAATAATTATATTTTATTACTTTAGGATATAGTTTAGTATTAATCACCCAATTAAGAGATTAGCCAAATTTAAGAGATTAATTTAGAAAACTAAATACGGATTATAGTTTATAATCTATATAAGATAGAGATTTATATATCTTTATCATGTCTAAAATCACTTTCATTAATGATTTAATATTAATTAAAGTAATAGATTTGATTAAGATAGTTAAAAAAGTATGGATTAATAGTGACATTACAATACATATAAATATTCAAAATACACACAGTGATTACGTGAAAATCCGGTCGCCTTGCTACAATTAATTACTTGACATTAAAATTAATTGCTATATACAGTCTTTTCCGGTGGCTTCAAAAGTTATCACCGCCGTCGCCGGAGAGTTAATCAGAGTTGCCTCTCTTTGTGAACCTTCCTTTCACTCTGGGACGAGTTTCAGCGTAGGCTTTACGTGAAGCATAACGAACGGTTTTCTTGAAGTTGCGATTTTTTCGCTTTTCCTGGTACCGCAATACCCTGGCTACCCTGTCGTTTGGCACAATGTTTGAAGGTTGTTTTCCAGATGGGTCTACACTGTGAATGTTGGTCGGAAAAGGGTGTGAAATTTCTGATACGGTGGCTGAGCTGCCGTCCGTCACGACGCTGAACGACGACGAGGAGACCTGAAGAGAATGAGTCAGAAATTTGGGGTGCTTTTTGAATGATATGGAGAAAGGGAAAGAGAGATTTATTGGCATTACGCTATGGCTGAGAGTCGCCGTAGTGAAACTGGTACTCGAGCTTTGAGAATAACAACTGTAGTTCGGATTCGAGAAATCGATCTCTAAACTGTTCTCCGGCGGCGTATCCTCCGTCATGAGTGCGGCTTCGATTGAAATAACAGCGTCACTGGATCCGCAAATTTGTGGGCAAAGTTGAAAGTTATCGTACTCGATACTCTGATCAGTATCCGAGAACAAGAAATCAACAAGTTTCACATCGATAATCGGAATTTCAACTGGCTCCACCGGAATAAAAGAATTAAGTTTCTCATCACAACAGTGAATTGGATCCAACCCAAAAACATCATCATCTCCTCCACCGTTCACAAACAAACCAGCGGAAGCCACCTTCGCCGCCTCCGCTTCCGCGCAGCCGTAGAACTGAAGCATGGGATAGCGCTCATGTTTCCGAGCAAGAGGATTAGCCGAGTGTATATCACGATCACAATCTACGCACAACGCCGCCGCGTCAGCTTTACAAGTAACAGCAGCCGGCTCCTGTTCACATACCTCACAGACCCAAACTCTGCCGTGTCTCGGAGCCGACACCACACTGTCGGTGAAATGGATTTTGACATCACAAGACAAGCACATGAAAGCTGATTCATTACAACAATAAACCACAGCGTCAATAGAGCGGCATAAATCACAAGGCTTCGCCGACGACTCCGGCAGGATCTCCATCTCCGGGTGTAGTAGTTGATGACGGGGAAGAAATGAGGAGTGTATCTCTATGTATCTATCCAATTGGAAATCATCTATAGGATCTTGACACGTGTCATGTTTTCGACCACAAACTCTCAATTAGTCTGATCACCACTTTCCCTTTCACACTATTGTACCATAATTTTGAAGTAGGGAGAAATATTAAGGGTTATAATTTTGAGTTTAAAAATAAAATTATTAAAGGTTGAATAAAATGGAGCTGAAAAAAATGTAAAAAATACAACTTCATTGTACCATAATAGTGAATTTTTTAAAATGTTTGATAAAATTATTTTATAATAATATGTAAAAATACTTATATATAATAAAATAATGAGAATAATTATATGTTACTTATTAAAATAAGAATATTAATGATTTAAATAAAAAAATAATATAGAAAGTAAGGGATCACGACAAGCAAACTCTTGCACCTTTTTCGTAAAGGTTAAATTTTAGTGCCACATTGGGTTTTTGAGAAAAAAACAACTTATTTTAAATAATAAGAAATCCACAAAAAATGTTTAAATTTATTGAGAAAGATGCTTACAGTCTGCTGTCTTGAAGTAATAAGGCTATAACTTATGGAATCAATCTTCTCACGCGCCACCAGATTTGAGTGTATTGCTTAACCTGTTGGGTCCGATCATCGTCAATGACATGATAAGATAGTGAATGAACGATCATACCAGTCGAGTCCCTCGAAGAGACCTTCGCCTTTTATTGCCGAAGTTTTGAAAATCGCCCATTGTCGGTTCTTGATCTTGTGTAGCTCCAGAGATTCAGTTATTGCAGCATCATCAAGGGCACCTGGAAGATCCTGTTTGTTTGCATATACCAGGAAAACAGCTCCCTTAAGCTCGTCTTCCTGGAAACAAGGCGATGGTAAAATTATCGGTGTTTAACAACTAAACTGGCATGCATTTCATGTTGAAAACTCAAAACAAGGCAACATAAAGAAATCCAATCCTAAATCATATACAACTAATCGATTTATAGCGATCTATAGGTAGACATAATTGAATTCTTTCAGCTACACGAAAAATGCTTCAACAATTTGCACGGTTTTGCATTGATTCACATGCTTTCAAGAACTGGGAAGCAAGAAAAATCGAGGGGATATAACTAGAAACTATTCAGCATGAGTTTAATAAAGCAGAGCACCTCTAGTATCGCATGAAATTCGTCTTTTGCAATAGCGAGCCTGTCTTTATCACTTGAATCAACAACGTAAATTATGGCTTGAGTATTGGGAAAGTAGCACCTCCAATACGGTCTGAACATTGAAAATTACACATAATGTAAGTGCGGTCATAAGCTTCGTGCAGGAACATTCATTAAAACTAAACTAAGAAATTCAAAGAACATTGAAAAAAGGCAGCAAATTGAGGGGTCAAAGTAATAACCTGATGCTAGTTTGCCCACCTGCCATAAACGTACAAAATGTTAGCATTACTGTCAAACAATGGAAAACAACTCCAACACTGATGAAAAACTCGCAAATACATCATATTAGAACATCATGAAGCAATAATTCCACAACATCATTAACAAAACGGTTGTTTCCAATGGATTCTATCTATTTTAAGAAATCCACAAATTTCTATTTTGATGTCATATGTTTAATCATACTCTCCACCTTAAAGTTTTTCTTCTACAACAATACACTTAAGATGCAGTATATAGAGAGGATAAAATCAGAAACTAAAAATAAAAATCTTTATGTAGAACATTATTGTATAATGTAACAATGCGTTTACCTAGATCCCAAACTTGAAACTTAACGTTGTTATACTGCACTGTCTCAACATTAAATCCAATTGCTGCAATCACGAGAAAAAACATAATTTTTAATTAAATTGATGAAAAACTCCGGCATGAAATTAACGAGATATCTTTACTGATGAAAAGGCATCAATGCAGCAACTTGATGAACCGAACATTATAATAGCATTATAAATACATACTTGGAATAGTAGAAACAACTTCGCCCATCTGAAGTCGATCTGCAGAAACACGACAGTAATTATACAAACAGCATTATCAAGATGTAGAGATGATTCTTAATCTTAATACATATAATAGTGGTTTTCCCGGCATTATCAAGACCCAAGACGAGAATTCGAGCTTCCTTGTTCCCAAACAGCGACGAGAACAGCCTTGTAAACGTTATACCCATTTTGCACCACCAACCAACTTGAGAAAATCAAGGACTAACAACCCACCAGATACAACAATCTATGAATCCATCCCACTTCGGATCCAATCAAAACCGAGTACCCAATAATCCAATGGATTGATCCCGCAAATCCTGTTGTTATATCAACATAACAAACAAATTCAATCAATCACGATCTCTCCAACAACTAATAACAGGCCAAGCAGACTCAAAAATTTTCTCCGTGAATTCGTCAATGCGATTCAAAGACTGGTGAACTCTGATGTCTTCGTCCCACGAGCAAATCAATTCATTCCGCACGCTGTAACTTACTGTACGACACAAGCAAGAAATAAAATGATGGAACGAATCAAATTTTCCAACCCGACCCGGATATAAAATAGCTCACGCTTCTTATTAGGCTTCATATATGGGCCCTTCCGCTTATGGGCCAAATAAATCCCACATCAAAATTAACTAATTTGTCTATTATAATTAAGTTTTTCTAAATAAAAAATAAGCAAAATTAACATTATTTTAATACAAAAAGTATACTGACTTTATTTTTCATGAACAAATAATCCACAAATTTCGATCGAAATCATATATATTTACAGGAGAAGGGGAAGAAGAAAAGCAACAAAAAATATAGCATTATATTCTTCTTCTGATACGATGTTTACAAATAGCCATCATCACTTCTCCTGCATAACTTCAATCAAAAACCAGCAAAAAATGATAAGCCTACGTTCTTTTACCTGCAGATTACTTGCTCCCTGTGTTTTTCTTCCATGGAAAAAAACAGGTGTTATTAGAGTTCATGGATAAACATAAAACACGAAGCTCGTTATTTCGGATTCATAGCAGAAGACATGTTCCTCAATCTCTGTGAGATTTGAGAAAACGATGGTCTTTCAGATTGATCAGAAGACCAGCAGCTTTCCATCAGTGCCTTCCATTCAGGATCGCACCACGTCGGAATTTCCGGCCGTAATGTATCGTTAACAATCCCACCTACAAATTATAGCTCATGTATTTCGTAAAGAAAGAAAAACGTAATGGCTTGTCGATGTACCGATTATAGCAGCACAGTGCATGTCGGTATAAGGTTCATCGCCGGTGAGCAATTCCCACATAACAATACCGTATGAATAAACATCGATCTGTGAAAGAAGAAATTTTTGATGCTATGTATTGAAGGAGATGATTTGTTCAAGATTTTTACCTTTTCTGTGACCATGTTGCTCTTACCACTGAGGAGTTCGGGTGCCATCCATGGCAAAGTACCACGAACCCCGCCTGATACTAAAGTGTGCTGTTTCACCTTCGATAATCCCAGATCGCCTATCTACATTAGGAACGAAATATAATAATATTGAGGTAATTTGGAATAGGAGAAATAAGCTTGGGTGTACCTTGCAAACGGGACGATGAGGATCTCTAATGTTTACTAGAAGATTTTCACATTTCAAGTCAAAATGGACAACGTTCTTCCCATGTAGATACTCCATACCGAAAGCAACATCCATAGCAATTAGTATTCTCTTACGTCGGTCTATTGATCTGTCCTTTTTACGAAGAAATTGTTTCAAAGATCCGTTAATCATAAACTCTGTTACGGTTGCTAATGATCCATCAGGGCCATCACGAACAACTCCGTAAAAAGAAACAACATTTGGATGGTGCAATGAACTTAGTAAAAGAGCTTCTTTCCAGAAATCAGTAAACTATAAATAAAAAAAAATGGCATTAGAAGAATTCAATGAAGATTCATACCACATAAAACCATAATATTAATAGAACCATACCAGGCGTTCCCTTTCGGATGGTTTTCCAGCAAAGCAGCTAGCTTTGATTTTTTTTATTGCTACATCTGATCCCTTCCACTTGCCATGGTATACGGAACCATATGTTCCAGAACCCAACTCCCGAATCTCCTCCAAGTCCTCGTTTTTAATAGTCTAAATTGACAAAAAAATGCTAAAATCTTAGTATAGGTATTAGGAAGGTATGTGAACTGAAGCAAACTGAATTATCAATTAATGATACTTCACAATGAAAGTGAATATGGTGAGTACCTGCAATCCCCTATCAATTGCCTCTGCTTCTGCTTTTGTCGGTTCTATCTTGGCAGTGGTGATGGTTTCATTATCAGAATCAGCCTCCAGTTCACCATGGCCATCCTAAAAAAACATGTAAGGATCATTATGAACTGAAAAGAAAATTTAAAGTTGATGTTCAATGAATTAAACCTTACCCATCCTTGAATTCTAGCATCCTCTCTTGACACATATTCATGCTCATTGTTCAGCTCAACATTTTCCTGAACTTGATCCTTTATTTCCTTCAAACTCTTCAAGGCTGCCTCTTTCACAGATGCAATCAACTCCGGTAAGAATTCTAATTGGTTTTCTGATGTATCCTGTGAAGCTTTATTGATAACTTCATCTACGTCGGAAGATGTAATCACATCTGCAGAATCTGATTTTTTGGCAATTGCTTCATGGACTCCGGAATCATTGGTTTCTTGTTGACCATTTTTTTCAGCACTACCGCTGTTTACTTGACATGTTTTACTAATTTCAGAATCATTCTGAGATTCTAGAATGGGTGCAGCAATTGCCACCGAAACATCATCCACTGATGAGGCAACTGCAAGAGGAATCTTTGATGTGACTACTCCTAATTGGAAGGGTTCCATGGGAGATATATTTGGATTCTCCAAAACACATGTGCTTGGGACTAGTTGTACTGCTGGTACATGGGTATACTCGGGCATAACAGAGCAGTCAAAACCTACGACTTTCTGTGATGATTCAACACGGCAATTCAGGCTCTCTGGAACAGGCATGCCACTGGGGTTGAATTCTATAGGAACAGGCACATTCATCAAATGAGGTGATATGGATGTTTCGTATGAGGGACCCCCATGCAGCAGACCATGAACATTTCTCCAAACAGTTTGAGGTGGACCATGACCATGTGGTACCTGGTACACATTTTCATTTCCATGTGGATAAGCAAAATTTCCATAGCGAAGACCATGATCTTCAACAGGTGATCGATTCACCTGTGATCCAGATGCAAGAAACTGGTCCTGAAAAAAGTGATCAATCTTGAATGAACAAAATGCTGGTATTTGCTAAATGTAATTCCATCACTTACCTCGTGCCGAATTGGGAAATTTATGCCATTTTCCACAACATAACCATCCGTCAATCTTCCAGTCGCAGATAGACGAGGTTTTGGTTCATCAGGTAAAGGATTTGGCTGATTCCGTGAGCCCCATCCCCTTTCGAGAGGAAGGGTCTCACAGTATGGAGACTGCAGGTTTGCATCCGAGTTCAAAAAAAGTGTCTCCCGATTCGGAGGACACTCAGCACAAGAATTAGGGACATGAAGATATCCATTCCCTAAGTTTTGATCCAGATGAGGGTGGTCACCTGGCCTCCGACAAGAACTTGGATAAACTTGATTTCTATAAAATCTCATCTGACAATTCTCACAAATATTGTTTCCTTCATAAACACTAGAACCCGGCTCGCTGTTATGAGATAAACCACTGTTATTAACAACACTTCCTGCAGGAATCAAAACAGCATTATCTGTGTATACAGATTGTTGCTCGTAAACTGGGTGGATATTTACTGGATGTCGGTTGTAATCCTCACCCATTATATCACAACTCTTATCTACAAAGTCACCATACATCATTCGATAAGATGAAGGTGATGTGTGGAATTCTGAAACTAGTCTTTGATCAACAGCACCTAGATGCCTTGGAGAATAGTAAGCAGGACTCCATGGAGCCTCCATCTCATTACACCTCTGACTAACGGCTTGTTGGAGTTGCCCAGAGCCACGACGAGGAATTGTTAGGCGGCTTAAGTTCATCTGAGCCATTGGCAACTCCATGTGTCTACGAAAATCAGGGCTACTTTCAGCACTATTCTGGTTTAGGTACTGCTCTGCTGCGCTTACATAATCTAGGGATCCTACTACCGTAGAATCACCATGCTGCCTTCTGAAGTCTGGAGATTCATTAAGGCTGTTCAATGCATCCATATACATCCTCTCGTTATCCCTTTCATCTCCATCACCAAACCACACAGAAATATCTTGTTCAGGGTAAACGAACAAGAAAACTCTCAACCGAGTAAAACCATTCCCTGAACCCAATTTATCACACTCCTCCATCATGATGGCGACATCATCATCATTCACCACAGAGACTAAAGCATCAAGATCCTCATCTGGCTGCTGGTATTTCATCACAGTTGCCTCTTCAAAAATTTCTCTCATCTTGTCCATGAGCCCCTTGTAGGTTATGTCTCGAGGAATGCTCATAATACGTGTCTCACCCCCAACATACCTAAGCTTCCCATCCCGAGGCCTTGGCAATATACTACCATTGAAGCTACAGAGGAACTTAACTCGCTGGCCATCATCTTTTGTGCTCCTGAGAGATACTGGTGCAATCACCGTAAGGCTATCCATGAACATGAACTTCAATATTTACAGACCAATTTCTGAGAGAGAGTTTTTACTCTATAATTGCAGAAAATTTGCCACATCAATTTGATATTGGGTGCTTTCTAAAATTACAGATATCGATCAGCTTCTCCACAAAATCCACGAAAGCCAAATTTCTATAGAAAAGGGCCACAGTTTACTCATCAAACTTTTAAAAAAATTGGTAGGAAAAAACTAGAAAGTATCCAATTTTATGATTATGACTATGCCTGCTCATCCTCATCATTCAATTCCGACACGGGCACAGAATATGTATGTCAAAACCAACAGCAAAATTTAGAAATAGTAGAAAGAATTAGGCAGGATCTAAAGTTCTATGCTTTCGATAATAAACAAGTTCGCAGATTATAGTGCATTCCAAAATATGCCCTTGATAAATGAGTATCCACGTAAAATCTAGGAAAAAAATCCCAACACGTTTTAAAGAACCAACTTTTCCAAAATAAAAGCATCCCAGTAAATTAAAAATAATCTAAAGCCATCGATGAGTTTGCCGACAAGCAGATCACCAAAACACGCAAAATTACCTGGAACAGAAATCTAGCGACGCCAGAGCCCTTCTCGAAACCAAAAAATATAAAAACCTAGAAATCCAAAAAAATCCTTGAGATCTCCGATGAGTCTCTCCGTAACAAAAAGGGTTTCCACACTAAAGAAGTGTAAACAAAAGTGCGGTGACCATGTGAAAAAAATGCACCCTAACACAGAGATAGCGTGTGGGATTCCAACACACACAAATACCCGAGGAAATCAAAAGCAAAAGAAGAAATCATAAATGCGTTCATGGTATGGTAGGATGTCTTCTGGTAGAAAAAGACGCGTGGCAGTTTCAGATGGGAACAATCAACAGCATCATACGGCATATTCCGTAACACGCGCTAGAGCATCAGCGTGGTGGATCCGATACCAGATTACATTAACCTCCAACCTGGAGGGACACCAAAATCAGCCTCTGCCTTTCTCTCTAATCTCTCTCTCATTCAAATGAACTCAGAATCATAAATGGGCTTATAACAGAGGCCCACGTAATTATAGTCCGGCCCAATATTTGTCTCTACCATTCCACGTCACCAATTTGAGTATACTTTATTATTTTTAATCAATTTTCGGTACTAAAAAACAAGATGAATTTCATAAACTTGAGTTGCTGTTGATGCTAAAAATTCAAGAATCATGGCGTTTTTATATTTAGAATTTGGATATTAAACATGTAAAATACATAAAGAATGCTTGGAAATATAAAGAATGCACAAATCATGAAAACATATAATGTGTTTTAAAATACATATCTATTTTTGAAATATGCATTTTAAATTAAATTATAAATTATAAATTTTAATTTATAATGTATTCTGATTTTCAACTATAAATAAAATCAAATTCAAACTTTGTATATACCTTTTTACAAGTACATTCTAATACTAATAAATTTTTTCCTTCTCAAATTTAGAGTATATTAGTATTCTCACCTAATCATTTTCAACATTTTTCCTTTTTATAATATTATTTTTTCAAAAAATATTATTAATTTGTTTTATATGTACAAAAAATCCTTATTTAAAATAAATAGATATCTTCTTTTTAAAGTCGTAGTTGCTTGGAGTTGGATACCAATAATAATATTCTAATTAAAAATGTATTTAGACAGAATATTCTAATTTTGCATTATATAATCTTTGGAGAAATAACATCATGGTAACCAAAATGCATTAAACAATAAAGGATTAGAACAACACACTCTAAGGGTGTGTATTATGAGAATGTAAATGTGTTTTCAAAATGAATTGTCAGAATGTATTTATAGAATGTGAATCTGTTTAAATATTCTACATGGTAAATAATGAATAATGAAATAAGAATGATGTTCTGTAAAAAATGATTATGAAAATGCATTCTGAATACTAAAGTACTATTTTGCTCTTATATTTATAAAAAATAATATTTATTTAATTAGAAATAAGTATGAGTGTTCATTCGGTAAATACCGAACTAAATTTCAATTACCGGATACTGAATAAATCAAAAAATTATCTACCAAATACCGAACCGAATTTTGTCGGTTCGGTAAAAAAAATCGGTATTCGGTTTTTACCGAATAATGAATCCCTTATAAATAAGGGATTCTGTTATAAGGATAATTTGGTCAAATATTTTTTAAAATGCATTTCTGAAATTTAAATTGAGGGATTAAAGTCATTTGGCGTTGAAGAATGAAACTCATAACGCGTTTTAAAAATGAATTATCAGAATGAGAATGAAAATGTTGGAATGTGATTCTGACAACGCATTCTGATAATGCGTTGTCAAAATCCAAAATGCATTTTAAAAATGACAACGCATTCTGATAATGCAATCAAAAAACGCTATAAGTAATAAAAAAGAGTATCAGTGAAACTAAATGTAAGCAGCAATAGCATGAAGTATCTACAAGTTGTCGAGGTGACCGCTACGGTAGCTCGACGGAACAAACGAAAGTTGTTTCCTACCTTTCCATTCTTCACCTGGTCTCAAAGTGATAGGTTTTTCTATTCTTGCTGCACCAACACACACCATATGCTTATATTCATCATCTCCAAAATCACTCATTCCCTTTGCCTTCTTATCCCAAGGATTCCAAACAACTGTAACATTAACAGTAACAATAACACCAAATCAATATAACACATTAATAGAGTCACTAGAGATAAAATAGAGACTGACTAGCATCAGGAAATCCATCTTTACGAATAACAACAGTTTGTTTCTTATCATGATCGAGAATCAAAATCTTCGATGGTGTGCTCAGATATATCCTGTCAATCTTATTTATAAAACCAGTCAGTTTGTTACTAAAAATGCAGGCTTTGTTATTTGACTAACTTCAGATTCGAATGTGATTGCGTCTCCTTGTTCAGTGATACGTTCCTTGTTCTTCATATTATCTAAGTAATCCATTGTTTCCACACCTTCAATACGTACGTCACTGTGAAATAGATATGCATGATTTCGATACATGTACAGAGTAAACCAGCGAAAATTATTGATGTTGAACCTGATATCTGAAACAGTGAAATAGGCATGGTAAGCAATGCTGAAGGTAAATGGCTTTCCATCGTTGTTGGTGTTTTTTATTCGAGATGTTAACATAAGATCTCCACCGGGTGTAAGAGTTATCCGTAACCGGAACTCAAACCTGCAAAATGTTAATGATAAAGACTTAAACTCCAAGTGTTATCCAATAAAAAGATCAATTTACTGCTTGTTACCTATGAGGCCAGATTTTGACATCCTCATCAGATGATTTCAGGATCAAATCAACAAAACTCTTGTTTGGTGAGCTGGTTAGTAAAGGAGGAGGCGAAGTGTCAATGTTCCATGTTCTGTTTCTAGCAAATCCATGCTGCTCAAGAGGACCATGATTTGAGAACTGCAATTTTACAACAGTTTATTTTGGTAATAACTTGCACTTAATGCAACAACAAGTTAAGGTTTAAGAATGCTAACAAATACCTGCGGGAAGCAAATTGGAATGCCCCCACGGATTGGATTAGGTGGTTTGTAATTTGCCTAGAGATATGCAGAGACACGTCTTAAAGTCCAATCTATGAAAAGATGCTTACAATTTACATGGAAAAAAGAACCAGAAATATGACCTTGTTACTGACAAAAAGCAACTCCTCTCCATTGTCATTCTTCCATGAGATCACTTGACCACCATACAGAAGAACCTATGAATATCACCAAATTCAAATGCCAAATGTAGTACAAAAATATCCTCCAATTCATCTCATCCCAAACCAGTTTCTTACAAACTCAATACAAAATCGAAACAGGTAACAGACGACGCATTGTTCACAAAAAACACCAATCAATAATTACCTCAGCAGAGCTTCCACGTACTGTACGGAGAATGACTTTATCTAGACCATTGACTCCTTTGCAGAATTCCAACGGCGACTTGTCGTTCACCGCCTCCGACATAATCAGAACTCAGAAGCAAATGACACCAAAACCAATAGAAAAAAGAATCACAATTAGTCTGCGATCCGTTGCGATTTTGTTGCCGAATCCGATCAATAGAAGAAACAGAAATATCTTTCCCGAGATATTCGGGGAATTGAAACCGATCGGCAGCTGCTTCTATACTCATCGCGGAAACTTTCCCTTTTGACTTGACCCTCGGGACATGGTACATTGTTACTGAAGCTTCTGTTTCCTTTTTTATGGAAGACAATTTATTTATTTTCCTTTTTAAATAAAACAAAAAGTCAAAATTAACCAAAAATAAAAAAAAGTTCTCAATATCAAGTCATGGAAATATGTGTCGGAATTTAATTTATACAATATCGATATTATATTAATTATATCATTAAATACATATTGATTGTTCTTTAATTTTATTGATCACGATTAATATAACCATATTAAATACTCTATATTATGCAATAATTATATCATTCCTTTGTATTAATACAAAATACGTTAAAAATTATAATGTTCGCTATTATAATTTTTTTATTTAGAGATCGATTTCTTATTCAATTTTTTTGAATCGAGCTACAATAACCTTAACTTCAAATAATTTTGTGAGTGGGTTCAAGAATCACTAATATTATATCATATTATTTTCAACTAACAAACTGAGTCAAACCATTTCAATTATTTAAACATTAGTATAATACATAATTGTTCTTGTTTGAATTCGAAAACAATATTATATATTATTAAAAATATAAAAAATCTGACATAATATTTACACAATTAAAGACAAGAAAGAAAATCTAACAACAATTGGCTAGTTATATTTAACATGACAAAAAAACAGAGCTGCCTGAAACGCCAACTCCGTCGTTAATCATCGTGTCGTGTGAAGTTGCTCAATATGGTGAAACGGGAAAAGAAAAGGAAAATCAGTTACCTTAAAGGAGATGATCTTCTTCTATTTCCATCTTATTCTTCCGTTCAGCCGAGCTAGCTAATGACAGTTCGTGAATCTCACTGAGCATCCATTCCTCGCCTGTTTGGCTACCGAGGACTATTGCTCTTGTCCCACCGACAATACACGTACTATGCCCCCATGCAAATCTAGGAGGTTTACCTGGAACGTTTAGGATTCTCCATGTTGGTTTATCTTCAGTGGGATCTACAATGTAGAGATGTGATGCGGAGTGAAGACCAGCTACCGAGCCACCGAAAATGAGGATTCTTCCACCGGGAAGACTAACTGCGACATGATCGAGTCGAGGAGGAGGAGCCATGCCACCGGGGTTTCCTGCACCTGGCATTGTGCTGCCTGTTACGCATCTCCATGATGCTTCTTCTTCATTGAGGTCCATGGTAAATACATCACTTGATCGGAGACGTAGTGGTCCGCTCTTTGCTAGGCCGCCAAACATTAAGATTTTTCTTCCACTGTATACTGATAATGTGTGGCCTAATCTCGAGGGAGGACTCCATACGGTCGGTAATTCTCGCCATACGGGTTTTTCCATTGAAAGATCGAGTAAGAAGGTATCACTGAGAAGTACTCCGGAATCTGCACATCCACCTGAGACTATAAGCTTTGTGCCATCAAGTGTGCAGGAACTATGCCATGATCTGGGAAGTGGTGGAGCTAAGCTCGATATTTCGTGCCAGGCTGGTGGTTTTGAATCCAAGTTCAAGACGAAGACATCATTCAGTAAGCCTTGTCTTCCACAACCCCCGAATAAAACGAGGCGGGAACTACTCACACAGGATAGTGTATGACCCCATCGGCCTGGTGGCGGGGAGCTTACTTTGACATACTGCCATTCAGGATTTGAGGAGTTAAGGTCCAACATAAAGGTATCATTCATCGGCTCCATATTCACACCTTCCCCACCGAAAAGAACTACACAATTTCCGACAGCACATGTGCTGAAGTTGCATCGAGAAGGTTCGACAGTACCACCGACTGTTAATTTTCTCCATGCAGCTGCTTCGAGTGTTGTGAGTTCCCTTGCCAATCTACTCCATCCCAATCGTTCAGCACCGGGTACAGATTCCAATACCCGAGTTGCTTCCGTGCCCCATGCATTCTGGCAGACTAGCCTCCAGAGATCTTCATTCCTTGTTAGATCAAAAAGCCATCGACAAACTGAACCAACCGATGCAATATCCCTTGGAGTCAGTCTTGAAAACACCTTGAGAGCAAGAACCTCATCACTCAACTGCATAATTCCACAGTTTACTCCACGGCTCCGGGTGCCATCCAAGTGATCTTGATTGAGTGAGGAATTAAACCTGGATATATCACAAATTCTAGCAGATTCCTTTGCTGCAGAACCTTGAAGAGGTCCTAGATCAAGATTTGCATCAATAAAAACTTGAATACCAATTACATGTGTTACGACTTCATCATCATCAAAGATCGGCATCAAATGCAACTTATTCATTAGTGGAGTTCCATCCTTTCTGAAATTTAATAGTTCACCATGGAACTCAATACCTTGATCGAGGCATTTTCTAATTTCAGCAACTACAGTTGGGTCTACAAGGGGATGCCTCCGTTTTGCAAACGGGCCTCTGCATTGCAAGAAACGGCTGGAGAAAAATGGATATTAGATATTCAAGCAGCACAAATGTTGCAAAACAACCCAAAATAATCACCACAGTTAACAAATTACGTAATTACCACAAAATTCTACATGTAAGATAACATCATCTAATACGTATCAAATAAATTCAATGCAAACGAGGAACAGAGAAATTCTTCATGCAACTGAACTTTGAGAACCAATCTTCTGACATTAACACTAATTCCCAACTAAAGGATATCAGCAGTAGTTTAAAAATGGACAAAGCACCAAAATTTAGGGAAAGCACGATCAATCCTCTCAACCCAGCAGCTCTTGGAGATTACATGGATATTAGGTAATGCAAGAGGCACAAGTTTACAGTTTCATTATTTTTATCAAAAAATTAAATCAAAGAATGAACAAACGAAGAAGAGCAAACATCGAATTTGAAACCCCAATAAAAAAGGACAAGGTCACTCTCTAACTTACCAATTACGGCCAAGAACTTCCTCGGCCCGATAACCAGTGCTCATTTCAAAAACAGAATTGACATATATAAGGGGTTGATCAGGCTCAAAAGCATCTGTTACAGCGAACGCGTACGGCGCAGGCTGAAGAAACTTGTCGACTGGGAACGGAAGTTGCCCTCCTCCTCTCTTCCTCAACAAAAACCCTAACCCATCAATCTCTCCTCCCTCCTCTTCCTCCTCGCCGCCGCTCAGATCAGATTCCGAATCGCTATCCCACTCCATCATACCAAGATCTACCCAAACGAACAGAAATCACCAAATTTCTGGTGACGTATGAGAAATTGTAGCTGAAAAATGAGTGGATGAGACAACGGATTTAGAAAGGTGGGTTCTTGCAAGAAATCCAGATAGCCAAACCGCCTTCCCGAGCAAAACTCCGTAAAAAAAGAAAAGTATATTAATTTCCACTTTCTTCAGAATATCTTATCACTATCACCTTGTCATTACATTACACTAACCAAAATTCAATTATTTGTTTATTACTGTTTAAAATAATATAATTATTTGTATATTAAAATTAATCTTTATATACAAAATAAATAATTATTTAAACTTGATGATTAATTCATCGATATAATCAATACATATAGAGACAAGTTATATCTAATACCGAATTCATTAATGATCGTCAGAATACCCATTTTATTTTTCCTATTTTTTTATTTTTATTATAGATAGTACATCCTATGATTAAAATAATATAATGTTACTAGAATAGTGGTAAAATAATGTAAGATAACATTTCTATTATATTTTTATATAATTTTCTTTGAAAAGTATAATCAACTACAAATGAATTATTTTATTTCATAAAATCCAAAACTGAAATATTTTTTTTTCTATTGCTAATATTTATGATGAACATTAACTATACATTGATAATATCAACAAAACACGTTTTTTCAATATTTATTACATTTAATAATACTAACATATAAACCTCATATAATCATATCATTACAATAAAAGACTTAGCCCCCCGTATATTTTTATTATATTCAATACCATTATAGTAACATTTGAGCCTACTCAACCATATGATTTGTCGCCTGTGATGATTTCTCGGCCTGGTTTCGAATACACGAAATATTACGTTGGATCTCAGCGCAGAGACGATCCTCGATAAGTTGCACCGGAAGCCACATTTTAGGCTTCACATTAACAATGTATGAGAGTATTGTTACACATTCTTTAGCATCTAAAGTCATCACCTGATTCTGAACAGACCATTTTCCTTCGAATATCTGAAAATCACCATCGACCATCTTGAACTCGATATCACGACTATGTTCATTCGAAATCCCTCTTTCGAAACAATCTAAGGTTGCCTTTGCTTTGAATTTTAAACCAAATGGTAGATTCTGTTCTCCTACCTGCAGAGATGAAGTAAAATCATTTTTCTTTAAACCTGATCTTCGATTTTATTCGTTACCTGATAGAGACGAGCAAAGTTCCCTTTCCTTTCAAGGAGTTGACTGACAGCTAATCCAGGTATAAAATCAGTAAGTCCTTCGTAATCAGTTAATACGTTCCAAACTGTTTGGAGACTCGCACGAACACCTGCTGTCGATTTAATCATTCGGATATTCTTCTCTAGCTTTTTGATTTCTATTTTGATCGTATCGTTCTGAGGTACATAACCNTCAACCCAGCAGCTCTTGGAGATTACATGGATATTAGGTAATGCAAGAGGCACAAGTTTACAGTTTCATTATTTTTATCAAAAAATTAAATCAAAGAATGAACAAACGAAGAAGAGCAAACATCGAATTTGAAACCCCAATAAAAAAGGACAAGGTCACTCTCTAACTTACCAATTACGGCCAAGAACTTCCTCGGCCCGATAACCAGTGCTCATTTCAAAAACAGAATTGACATATATAAGGGGTTGATCAGGCTCAAAAGCATCTGTTACAGCGAACGCGTACGGCGCAGGCTGAAGAAACTTGTCGACTGGGAACGGAAGTTGCCCTCCTCCTCTCTTCCTCAACAAAAACCCTAACCCATCAATCTCTCCTCCCTCCTCTTCCTCCTCGCCGCCGCTCAGATCAGATTCCGAATCGCTATCCCACTCCATCATACCAAGATCTACCCAAACGAACAGAAATCACCAAATTTCTGGTGACGTATGAGAAATTGTAGCTGAAAAATGAGTGGATGAGACAACGGATTTAGAAAGGTGGGTTTTTGCAAGAAATCCAGATAGCCAAACCGCCTTCCCGAGCAAAACTCCGTAAAAAAAGAAAAGTATATTAATTTCCACTTTCTTCGGAATATCTTATCACTATCACCTTGTCATTACATTACACTAACCAAAATTCAATTATTTGTATATTAAAATTAATCTTTATATACAAAATAAATTATTATTTAAACTTGATGATTAATTGATCGATATAATCAATACTTATAGAGACAAGTTATATCTAATACCGAATTCATTAATGATCGTCAGAATACCCATTTTATTTTTCCTATTTTTTTATTTTTATTATAGATAGTACATCCTATGATTAAAATAATATAATGACACTAGAAAATAGTTAATGGTAAAATAATGTAAGATAACATTTCTATTATATTTTACAAATTTTCTTTGAAAAGTATAATCAACTACAAATTGAATTATTCTATTTCATAAAATCCAAAACTGAAATATTTTTTTTTCTATTGCTAATATTTATGATGAACATTAACTATACATTGATAATATTTTGTTATGTAAATATTTATGACTAGCATTTCTAAGATTATGTTTAGGATTGGATTTTAATAGAAATCTTTTTTTTGAACTGTAATTTTAATAGAAATATTAGTAAAAGAATTTGATAAATTCATTTATAAATATATATAAAGACATAAGTTTTTTTCATACTTTTCAAATTTGAATATATCAACAAAACACGTTTTTTCAATATTTATTACATTTAATAATACTAACATATCAACCTCATATAATCATATCATTACAATAAAAGACTTAGCCCCCCGTATATTTTTATTATATTCAATACCATTATAGTAACATTTGAGCCTACTCAACCATATGATTTGTCTCCTGTGATGATTTCTCGGCCTGGTTTCGAATACACGAAATATTACGTTGGATCTCAGCGCAGAGACGATCCTCGATAAGTTGCACCGGAAGCCACATTTTAGGCTTCACATTAACAATGTATGAGAGTATTGTTACACATTCTTTAGCATCTAAAGTCATCACCTGATTCTGAACAGACCATTTTCCTTCGAATATCTGAAAATCACCATCAACCATCTTGAACTCGATATCACGTCTACGTTCATCCGAAACCCCTCTTTCGAAACAATCTAAGGTTGCCTTTGCTTTGAATTTTAAACCAAATGGTAGATTCTGTTCTCCTACCTGCAGAGATGAAGTAAAATCATTTTGCTTTAAACCTGATCTTTGATTTTATTCGTTACCTGATAGAGACGAGCAAAGTTCCCTTTCCTTTCAAGGAGTTGACTGACAGCTAATCCAGGTATAAAATCAGTAAGTCCTTCGTAATCAGTTAATACGTTCCAAACTGTTTGGAGACTCGCACGAACACCTGCTGTCGATTTAATCATTCGGATATTCTTCTCTAGCTTTTTGATTTCTATTTTGATCGTATCGTTCTGAGGTACATAACCATGCTGTATTCCAATCATCAAGTTACTAGCATCGATATCGGTATCCAGGCCACACCCTGAATCATTCCCAATATGTAACCTGTTTTGAGCAAGATCATCAGTTAAGAGACAAATTATATAAGAAAATCGGGATCATGCTCAGGGGAAAAAAATACGCTTTCTGCCCTTGTTCCTGCGGTTGTCGATCCAGTTTTTTCACAGAAACAGACATTGCAATTCCCCCTGCTGGCAACAAAATTAGTAACAGACCGATTTTCTTACACAAATCATGATGAGAATCCTAAGAAGGTGTCTAAAAGACAAGGATTTTACTTGTCTTAACATCTGTTTGAAAATCTAGCTGCAGAATAGAACAAAGGTTAAATGATTGGAGGAATACCTTGCTGCTTGAAGCCTGCTTAGAATGAGTCACTAAGATACAGTCAAAGAGGTATGTATTTGCAGTTTAAATAATAAGTGAAACGTTATTATTAAGTGAAAGAAACAGCAATGGCGGCATTACTGTTATCAAATCAATCCTTTTAATACCATTAAGAGATATGCAGCAATAAAAGACTCGGTCTCTGCTCTTTATTTTGTTATACAAATCTATTCAATAAAACAAAAAGAATGAGGGGAGCAACTGAAAAAGCATTTGAACCTATTGAACGATAGAATTTTCGACGTTTAAGGATTTCTCAGCTTGGTGTCGAATGCAAGAAAGATTTCGCTTTATCTCATTACAGAGACGTCCCTCGATGAGTTGCACTGGAAGCCACATTTTAGGCTTTACATGGACAATGTATGAGAGAGTTGTTACACATTCTTTAGCATCCTGAAAAAATCGGCAACTTTGAAAATTGGTATATAAGAACAATGGAGTTTAGAAATTTTTAGTTCTGAATAAGATGATCGCAACCTGCTGGATGGACCACTTTCCTTCAAAAAGCTGAAAATCACCATCTACCATTATGAACTCGATATCTCGTCTATGGCCACTCGGAAGGATCTCAAGGTCTTTTTCGAAACAATCTACAGTGCCTTTTGCGTTGAATTTTAAACCAAATGGTAGATTCTGCTCTCCTATCTGTAATAATTAACAAAGATGATAAAAGCAAAGAAATGGAGTTGATAAATGCTTACAAAATAATGTAACCTGAAAGAGACGAGCAAATTTCTCTCTTCTTTCAAGCAACTGGTTGACTGCTAGTCCAGGTATGAATTCAGCTAATCTTTCATAATCAGTCAATACGTTCCAAACTGTGTGCCAACTAGCAGTTATACATACCGTTGACCTTATCAAACGGCTGTTATTTTCTATCTTCTCTATCTCTATTTTGATTGTGCTGTCCTGAGCTTCGGAATCGAGCTGTATTTCAGACCAGTCCTGGTTATACCTATTCGGAGAGTCACTATCTTCATTATCTGTATCAAGGGCATGCCCCGTTTCGTTCCCAGAATATGACCTGGTTTTTGAGCCATGGGTACTGATCATTCAAAACTAAGATCACGCTAATAAAAAATGACAAGATAAGTTACCTCGAAACAGTCTTTGAGAGAGAAGGAACCAAAGGAAAATTGCTAAATGAGGCAACATCGCTTGAATTCTGGTTCTTGAATGTATTTGTTACCGGCAAGAGGATGGAGTCAATAGCAATATGGCGATCCCTGATAATGAATTTAGCACATGATAGTCTTGGAGCTGTGTTTGCATAAGAATGATGTAGAGTTCCAGCTGTGGATGAGATAAATGCCATTCTCTATTATAACTGAGGTTCCACAAAGAAGCAATTCAAAAATGGTAGCACCATGATTGCATTTGATTCTCATATTGTGATGTAGACATCGTCATTGAAACTCTTCTTTCTGAGGGACACTGGTTTTAGACAGAATCAAGCAATGAAATTAGCTTTTCAAGAACTATATTGTCCCGTTCTGAAACTCCATTAGCCCCAGATAGAGAGCAGGAACACTGGTGAATCGTAAATCAAGTGAAAGCATACAAAATCAGCAATTCATATAACGTATGCACAGTAGTAAATTTCGCTTCTTTTGGACAGAATTGTAGAAGATCGATCGAGGTTTATGCATTCGAATGATTTGTAAAGAATAAAGCATCAAAAGATAACAAAACCATGGACCACAAAATTTCTTGGAAATTTGGATTGAAGATCTGTCATAAAACAAGGCCGTAATATTACTGAAGCGAATGCCACCGTAGACGATCTAACGATCCAGGAAAATAAAAAAATGAGAACTTGAGGAAGAAGAAATGGGTTCCGACCTGCAAATCTTGGATGCGTGAAGGCGGAGACAAGTGTCCGGTGGGTTTTTCAGGCAAATAATGACTGCGATGAACGAGCGGATGGTTTACAATCAATTATCCTGAAATTGCAACGATGACAAAAAGATGGGTTTTTGTTTAGCACCACATTTGCCTTTTTGAATTTTTTTGGGGGTGGGATGATCCGGATGTCGCCATCACTCCAGGAATAAGATTTACACAAAAAGCCAGAGGATTTCCGTATCCTTTTCATGATAATTAAGTTCTAGGCTTTTAGCACTTCTCCTCTTCGTTCCAGCGAAGACAAAAGCCCGGGCAGCCCGATTTTTCTGTTGCTTCGATTTCCTCGCCGTTTGGTTAAAATTGGGATATCAGAAACAAGGAAGTAAATCGAAAGGACCCCTTTTTGTATCAGCATGATTCACATTCTCGAGTAACTTTCTACTCGTGTGCTTAACTTCCGAATCTAGTAAATGGGTTCTTGATTCCGAGTTATAAAACTGTCTGGGTTTTAGTTTTTCTTCTTCTCCGTTCTTACTTTGCATCTGTTACTACGAAAAGTTTCTTAATTACGTACAATGTGCGAATGGTTTGGAGTAGCCGATTTCTGGGTCACGCCACTATTCGCTTTTCTCTTGGTTTACCGTTATTGTTAACCACTAGGGAGGGAGATTATGCCATTTGGGTTCAGCATTGCTCAAACCCTTCAAAGAATAAGGCATTTATTTCCAGGAACAGAATGTGATGAAGTTACAATGAGGCTTCCCTTTAAATCCTTGTTATATTTTTTCTTGCTAACGCTTGTCTTTTTCGCAGTCTTTGGGATCCTAGAACTGATGTCAACATTCAAATATTATTCTTCTTACAGATATTGCCTTCTTGGTTCTTCAGATAGTATGAATCTTGATACAATCAACAGAAATAGTGAGAGTTCAAGACAATGTGATCATCCTATTAAGCCCATACTCAAGGTTTATATGTATAACTTACCCTCTGAGTTTCATTTCAGCCTCTTGGGCTGGAAAACTAATGGCATTAACGTCTGGCCGGATATTCGTGCGACCATTCCGCCTTACCCCGGTGGTCTCAATCTTCAGCATAGCGTAGAATACTGGCTTACCTTAGATCTTTTACATTCTGAATTTTCAGATTCTTTGAATAATCGTATTGCTATAAGAGTTAGCAACTCTACTGAAGCAGATGTTGTGTTTGTTCCCTTCTTTTCATCAATTAGCTATAACCGGTATCCGAATACGAATCCAGGCGAGAATACAACTAAAGATGTTGTATTACAACATAAGCTTGTTAGTTTCTTGAGAGATCAAGAACAATGGAAGAAGTCTGGTGGGATTGATCACATTATCGTTGCTCACCATCCAAACAGCTTAATGTTTGCAAGAACAAAGCTTTGGCCTGCAACGTTTATTTTATCGGATTTCGGAAGGTACCCTCCTACAATTTCAAATGTTGTTAAAGATGTAATAGCTCCTTACAAGCATATGATCTGGAATTATGCGAATGATTCATATGGTTTTGATCATCGTCCAATTTTATTGTATTTCCGAGGTTCTGTATTCCGTAAAGATGTAAGTTTTAGCTCTCTGTTTCCTGTTTATAGTTGTTTCAGTTATCAAATATGCTTGTCGTTTTACGTTTCAGGGAGGCGAAATTCGGCACGAGCTTTTTTACCTGTTAAAAGATGAACCAGATGTGCATTTTACATTTGGTACTATACATAAAAATGGGATCAAAATAGCTACAGAAGGTATGCATTCCTCTAAATTCTGCCTCAATATCGCTGGTGACACGCCTTCGTCGAACCGTCTATTTGATTCGATAGCAAGTCACTGTGTCCCTGTGATTATAAGCGATGAACTCGAGCTTCCTTACGAAGATGTTCTCGACTATTCTGAATTCTGCATTTTTGTTCGTTCATCTGATGCAATTAAGAAGGACTTTCTGTTAAATCTCACAAGGAACATCAGTAAGAATGAATGGACAAAAATGTGGATAAAGCTGAAGGAAATTGTTAAGTTTTATGAGTTTCAGTATCCTTCTCAAGGGAATGATGCTGTGCAAATGATATGGCAAGCCATTTCACGTAAGGTTCCTATGATTAGAAGAAAAATTCATCGTTTTAGGCGATTTTCGTACAACGAAAGCTCACTGAATTCGCCCTTCGACTCGTTTTCTTTGCCGAATAATCTCAGTCGTTGATCGAAGACGGGCTTTCATCATCTTGATCCCAGGTTTTTTGTATTATGATGTGTAGTTGTAAGAATAGTGAGTTAAAAGTGAACAATTTTTAAATATATATCTTTGGACTCGCTTGTGTTCGTATTTTTTCATATTAAAATATAAATATTGTTCGAACAATAAAACAATGTCTAATAAATTTTTTAATAAATACAAACATGTGTCACCAGCAAAAAAATATATGCAATATGTAAAATTGATTGTAATATCTAATAAATTGATATTGCAGGATGATATTGTTCGACTTGAATCTCAACGATATTGTAGGATGATATGCAAAATTGATTGTAATATCTAATATATTTTTATGATAAAATATATTTTTTTGGATAAATAAAATATCAAGCAATATGTATTACTTGATCATCATATATTTTTAATATATTTTAAAAATATATTAACAATGATATATGTACACTGCACAAAATTGATTGTCATATGATTTTAGAAATATGAACATTATAATATGAACGAACACAAACACATCAAATTCAATTCATTCGAATCGAATAATAGCATATGAACTTTGGTCACATAAACCAAGTAAATAAGGTAACTATGATCCATGAATTCGGCATGACTCTAAACCGAACCATAAATCTTATAATTCTCACTTTGATTGTGACTTAATTCTCACCCGGTTCGAATGTGTACGATAATTAAAATAACACTTAACTATTAACATATTGATTAAAAATAACTTAAAATGCATCAATAATCGGTAAAAATATGTTAATTTCAATTGATTTTATAAACATAGTACGGCTTGGTCAAAATGTGGATATTTTTGAACCGCACGTGACAATGTATTTAAATTTTAAATATGAATTTGACTATGACATTATCACAGTTTAATTATTTTATTTATGTTATTAATTAGTATTTTTATTACAACTTGTCGGTTAAAGACAAGTTGATTTAATAAATTACTAGTAAAATAATTTTGTCAACTTGACAATTAACATTAATGACTTTTAAGTTAACCGGCAGTTTAAATAAATTATCCAAAAAAGAGAACACTAATAATAAAACCACATTTTTAATGCTGTTAGACTTTGAAAGTATGATTTTTAGAGATAAATATGTTCATATTAGATAACTTTGAGGCTGTGTTTTCAAACCGCCGGTTGAACCACCGGTTCGAACCGGTTTTTAGTGAACCGGAGATTTTTCGGTTCGGTTCAAATAGAAATAAATTTTAAAATTTTTACGGTTCACTACGGTTTAAGTACCGGTTTACCTGAACCGGAAGCTTTCCGATTCAATCTAAAAAACCGGTTTAAAAATATAGCTTTGAGGATAAGTGACTTCCCGGAGATTGTAAAAAACATGGTAAAATCTTGAAGATTGTATTGTGATATCAAAATATTGGTAAAAGGTACAATACATACTGAAGCTATTATGTAATTCGAACATTTCATATTCGAAATGTATTCCGCTCGTAAATGATCGTGTTCGTTCGTCCGAAAATAAATATGAATTTTGTTTGAATATTTTTCATGTTCGTTATAATGTGAACGAATATAAATATTTTCGTTAACAAATATGAAAGTTCGTGGACAAATATATTATTTGTTTATATTTAATATATATATATATTATTAAATATTATAATTTTTTAAGAAACTCTAATATATTATATTCACATTATTTCTCTAATATTTTCGTTGAATTATGGATATTATAAAGTTTTTTCTCTTATTTTTTTCTAAATATGAAATTATATTCTTTTAATTTTTAATCTAAAAACTCAATTTTAATATATTGAATTTAAATATTAAATTCAAAAATATTGGAACAAATCGTCGAACAAGTTATTCGAATATTTATATAAGTATTTGAACAATGTTCGAATATGAATTTTCATTCGAAAATAATACGAACGAATATGAACAAATTCGAATAAAAATATGAATGAACATGAACATAGAAAGTTCTGTTCGTTCGATTCGAATAACAACCATAATTCATATTGTATTTGATTTGGATTTCATGTCTTCAAAATCTACAATTATCAAAGCATAGGCTTTATTTAATTTTGAAGTTTGATGGTTCAGTCTTGGAGATTCATAAGAAGGGACAAAATATGGTCATTAGTCGGGTCGTTACCCGAATATCAATGTTTTATAATAATTTTTAATTCAACTATTAAATAATTAAATTGTAATTGAATTTGCACAAAAGTGTAGCCTAAAAAATAGCTCACCATTTGAAAATAGATTGTGATTTAGTAAATATCAGTAATATAAAATATGATACAAAATTTGACTTCCAAAATAGTCTACAAATTATGAATTTGACATTTACAAAATAGATATTTGGATGTATTAATAATTGCGAAACTTATTAAATCTATGCACGGTTTAGCGTTGGTCTAAATCCACTAAATTGAAAAATGTGTCCAAATCATCCGAAATCTACAAGCTTCGGTTTTGTGGCATTTGTGGCACATCATATATGATCCGAAATCATATAAATTAAAATATATATGATTTTAAGAATCAATATTGAGTAAGTGACGTTTGTGGCATATCATACTAACGTTGAACATGAGAACAACTCTTAATAACCCTGTGTCTTCTATGATACACAAGTAATAAGCTCATTTGCTCATAAACAATAAGCGATATCGATGAACTCAATAAAATAATCGATATTCTATGTATCTCAATATATAAAACATAAACGAATAAACCTTTTAAATATATTTATATTATATAGCATAAATGAGAATAGTTATTGAACCAATAGGAACGTCACGTTGACAAAAACGGTAGATTATAGTCGATGCTCAGGGAAGGAATCATTTAATTCATAGATCATGTAAAAATAAATGAGTAGTAGCATTTTCGTGATGGATTTCTTAAATAATAAAAGTATAGGCATATCAAGACCTTGACTAACATTGTGATTAAACCCTAAGTATAAAAACTACAACTTTCATCTTCTTCGTATCAACACAAAATAATGACGAAAGTTTTGAAAATTCTACTCGTCATCATCTTCGTCAACATCATCACCGGAACCGTAGTAGCGAAACGGGAGAGCCCTTTTCTTCAAAGACATAATCGTTTAATGAGAACCATCGAACAAGGTGAAGTTTACTTACTAAGCTCTCATCTCTTAATGTTGATTACTCATCTTAATATTCATATTTGTCCTTCAGTTGACTTGCGAAGATTCAAGAACGGTATCCCGAAAAATATTGGCATATGTAAATTACAAAATGAAACCCTTTGTGGGAATTCATGTGTCGATACGATGACAGATGTGAATAACTGTGGTGCATGTAATAATCGGTGCAATTTTCAATCGATGTGTTGTGCCGGAAAATGTACCAAAGTTCTCAATAATGCGCATCACTGCGGTTCTTGCAAAAGAACAACATGCCAAAGTTGTACGTTGGGTATGTGCGATTATAACAACAATAACATCAACAACGGTACGAATAACGGGAATAATACGAGAAAACATCATGGACAACATCATCATCATCTACATACGAAGGGTAATTTGGAGAGATGACGGAGGGTATTTTTGTCAAAGTAATTCGTTGAATATAATAATGGGATTGGTTAGTTTAGATATTTTAGAATTATGATCAATAATTCAATTTTATTTTTATTATTTTTAAATTGTAAGAAGTCAAATACTAATAAGCCTATGTACTTATATCCACACGGATATGATATTTTTGTCATATTATTCGTGTTGAATCTGAATATAAATTATATTTTTTATTATACAGTTTTAATCAATTCATATTTAAAAATATCTATGATATAAATATGTGTGAAATTATTGGCAAATATAAAACGAAGTATTGATAATTAATTTAAATACATATTAAAATATTATCAAATGATAGCAATATATAATGATCAAATCAATCATATTATCCTAATTTTAATTATAAAATAATAAATATTGTGCTTTCAATAGTATATAAACTATAAGGGGCTAATCGTAATTTCATTTTATAACGAAAACCCAATTTCCTTGACATAGGGGTCCATAATTACGGAAAACCCACCGGTCACCATGAGTATGGCAACAAACTACCAGGCGTGAACGAGTTTTAGTCTTCGTTAAAGCGCTGATCGCGCTTCAGCACTCTGTGGAAATTCACGGCGAAAGTTAGGGTCGCCGGCGCAATTACGTTCTTTTTGAGCTTGATACCTCGGTGTCAGAGTTGTAAATAGTCTGAATCGGCAAAATATTGCCAAGAAACGAGACAATTGGGGGATACGACGGCGAAGAGGTGTGGAAAAATTATTTAACTTGAGGCACTGGTTTACTATTATCTGTAGGGGCTGAAAAGGGAAGCCTTTCTTTGTGGGACTTTCGGTGGAGGACTTGCTAGATATCGAATTCGCAGTAGATCGAGGGTTGATGCAAGCTTTTTTGGGTTTTCACTGTGTTTGAACTTTACTTTTATGTTTCGTGTTTTTCAGTGAGCAAATCTCAAATTTTGATTTTTACTATCGGATGTATTAAAAAATCATCTTACTATGAAGAAGACGATTTTTTTTAAAATTTAACATTTTGTCATGTAATGAGCATGTAGATATCATCGTTTTTTTTTCTTGAATGGTAATTTGGATAGAGGCTAGTAATTCTCATGTGATAATTGTTTCTGTTTAGTTATTTTAGTGAACATGTAGTATCGATGGTTGGAGTATAATTTCGTTTTTAACTATGTTATGTTTAATGGGTGAGATGATTTGGGTAGTGATGCATTATTTATATATATTAGTCATCATTTTTTTTGTGGTTGATTAACTATTTAGAGTATGACCTGAAGAACATCTTCTTATAATCTGCTGTTTCCTTTCGATGCAGAGGGAAGGAAAGCCGAATGTGAATACTGCTTTATTTGGAGGCTCAAGAATAGAACACACTGTGTTAATGGAGGAGATTTGTGGGATGCAATCACTTAACTTATTACTTGGCAGTCAACATATAAATATTCAGTTATTTTGATTCATAACAACGCCCAAAGTGGGTTAGGGTGTTTAATTATGGTATTTTGGTGTGCTAACTGCACAGGGTATATCAGTAAGACTCATTCCGAGGATGAAAAAGTGTAAGTTAACATATTGATATCTTCTACATGTTTGTTAGATTAGCTTTTCATCTTGGAGTTTTTGTTCGTTATCGGGTTGTGATATTTTGCTATAATTAAGGCAATGCTTTTCATAAAAAATGCAGATGTTGTTCAACTTGCGGGAAAGTCTTGTTGGATGATTGCTTAACAGAACAGTCCGCATTTGTTAAGGGCTCTTCAGGAGAGGTTTGTCTTCTTTCCTTTTTCCAAGTCAGTCGTTTTATTTTATCATGGGATGATCTTTACTATCCTTCATAATCCAAATGTTTATGCTATATTCATCTTCCACTATGTTTATGGAACATATCTGAGTTTTTTTAAAGAAATTGTTTTTTTCCAACAAAGCTTATTAATGCTTTTATTGATTAACTCTATCTTATAAGTAGAGCAAATTAGCTGGGAATTTTGTCAGGACCGTGCAATCGGATACATCACTGTCACGTCTTAGAACTTTAAAAGAAGGTAATTTTATGTAAACTGGGCTTTTGATCTGTAATCCTTATGATATCACCACTTCTAGATCTTCCTAAGTACATATCATCTGATATTAATTAAATAGAAACCAATGCAACTTGACTTAATCCTCTTTGAGGTTTCATGGCTGTCCTCCTACTAATACTTTGAAGCTAGAACTGTACACACATACTTCAAATGTGCTTTCATTTTATTAGTTTCTTGTACCCATATGCATCATAGTCCATAGAAGCATACTTACTAGCTTCCTCCGCAATGTAGCTCAATACGGAATTGAAGGTATCGTTTATGGCCTTCAAATTGATGGAGGCGATTCCATAGTTCGACCAGCTGTAGCATTTTATACGGTGACTGTTTCATCAAATATGTGGTTGTTTTTATTGTCTTTGAAAACGTTAACATTAGCGCATTGTGACCTCACAGATAGCTGTTGAACGGAATTTCACAAGGGGTCGCAGAAAAGATCAAGTTGAGGCTGCTTGCCTGTACATTGCTTGTAGGTAAGATGTCTCTTTGGGTGATATGGTGTGATGTTTACTGAAATTTTTTTCACTTAATTGAGATGTAGGTAAATTGCACTTACATTGCTTGTAAGCGACTTTTTTTATTGGGAGCCAAGTGCTTTTTCACTTAATTGAGATGAACTCTGACTGCTTTTTTATCCTTATTTTTACTAAATATGGGAAATTTATTACACATTAAATATTTTTTTATCAGGGAACTAAGCTTTGTGTATGACTTCTTATATTTAGGAATGGTTGTCTTATTGTCTTTTCTGTTTGCAGGGAGAGCAAAAAGCCATATTTGCTCATCGATTTTTCAGAACACCTAAGGATTAATGTGTATGCTCTCAATTTTATATATTTGGCATATTGTTTGCTTCCTTTTTTAGATGTGGGTGTGTTAGTAACTTTATGCCTGTGCCAAAGCTGATTACGATGATAATACCCTGATTTATTTATGATATTATATTATATCCAGTTACGAATGCAAACTAATACATCATATGATTTCTGATTTTAAATCTCAGGTATGTTCTCGGAGCTGTATTTTTGCAGCTTTGCAAACTTTTGAGCCTAGAAGAACATCCAATTGTTCAGAAACCTGTTGATCCTAGCCTTTTCATTCATAGATTTACTGATCGTGAGTAAACCTTCGTGTTTATTAATAATTAACCCGTCGTTCCCTTCGCTAAAATTGAAATGGAAAACTTACCTGCATTTTTATTTGTAGGCCTCTTTAATGGCCAAAAACCAATGATATCTAGGACTGCACTACAAATCATTGCAAGCATGAAGCGAGATTGGATGCAGGTTTTAGTTTAGCTTTAATTGCTTCCCTTTTTTGTTTGAATAAAAGTTATATTATTTACTATAATTCTTCTCCAGACTGGGAGAAAACCTAGTGGGCTATGTGGAGCTGCTCTTTACATATCTGCTCTTTCCCATGGTCATCACTGCACAAAATCTGAAGTTGTAAGTGTTTTTTTCCATAATTTTTGTTAACAGTCGGTTTTATGTGCCTTTGCGGGTTCATTCAAGATTTCGTTTAATTACATAATGTACTGAATCTGTATGTAAGCCTTTGTGTACGTATCATCAATACTTGTTCTCGAGTATAGATTTTAGTATCGTCATTTTTTGGTTGGCATTTTGTGTATAATATTTACCGAATGCATGATTTTATCAGATCAGGGTTGTTCACATCTGTGAAGGGACATTGACAAAGCGGTTGATTGAATTTGAAAATACCGAATCGGGAGGAATGACTGTATGCGTTAAATAATGCATATCATATTCTTCTCTTGATATTGTTCAAGTAATTCTCTCCTTTCCATCAGATTGATGAGTTCAAAAATAGAGCGGACGAGCTCGAGAAAGAAGAGCTACTTGGAAAAATGATTGGTTCACAAGATAGTGAACCTAGAAAACTTCTTTGTGGGCATGGTAGTGATGCTCCCTTCGCTCACGGTCTTTGCCAAAGGTGTTATGAAGAGGTAAATTATGAGCCCTTTGTTGCTTCACATTTATCCCTAAATGGCTCTATCTCTGTTTGCTGCAGTTTATTCAAATTTCCGGTGGATTAGATGGCGGATCTGATCCTCCAGCTTTTCAACGAGCCGAGATTGACAGATTGCGAGCAAAGGAAGCTGAAGATGTAAGTGTTTTAGATCATATAACTCTTTCGTTGTTGATTGTAAAGGTTTATAATGGTGCTTCTGTTGGGGTTTTGTATAGTCCAACAAAGGAGAAAACTTGGAGAATTTAACCGAGGATGAAGTTATGGACCGAGCAGAATCCGATCCAACGGGTACTTTTCTGTATTCATTTGATAAGATGGACTGCTCTAATAAACCTAACCTGCAATACAAACAGAATCTATCTTGCACAGTCAAAATTCAAGCAACGAGACGATGCATGAAAATGATGAATTTATCGAATCGGAGACTTTATCGGATATCGATGATGCTGAGGTTCTCCACACTTGTCTTTTCTCGAGTTTTTGATTTGTACCGATAAGAGTGTGCTTCGGCAGGTCGATTTCTATCTTCATACTGAGGAGGAGAAAGAGCTAAAGAAGATAATTTGGGAGGAAATGAACAAAGAGTATCTTGAGGAGCAAGCAGCCAAAGAAGCTGCTGAAATTGCTGCTAAAAAAGCTTATGAGGAACAATTGAGTGCATTCCCTGAGGATGCAATTGAAGCGAGAAAAACATTCGAAGCAGCCATTGCAAAGCTAAAGAAGGTGATGTGATGCTTCTAATATGACGGATCATTCATATTTACGACTTAATTTTGAAAGGATCGCAGGAAAAGCAACTTCGAAGAGCATCGGAGGTTAAAAATGATAGCCCTCCTCAGACTGCTGCTGAAGCTACAAAGCAAGTTCTGGATAGGAAGGTATCATCATCTTCAAATGCTACTTCGAATATCGCTATTTATTAACTTGTATATGATACAGAAGTTGAGTAAAAGAGTGCGATTCGATGTACTCGAGAAGCTTTTTGATGAATCTGTAAGCTCATCTCTATATTGAAAAGTTGTTCTGGTTCAACTTCAACAACGGTTGTTTGATGTTATGAATGAAGGATCTTGGTACGAAGAAAAGTCGACCGGAAACGGAGCAGACTGATGCGGAGACAGAGCTGAGCCACGACACAGGGCATGTGTACAATGACGAACTTTATACAGAGGATGCCGGTCCGGTGTTCAACGAAGAAGATAATATACACGGCGCCACCATCGAGGATCTTGGTTACTCAACCGATCCTGATATTTTTTATGACTATTAGTTGAGTAGAGGGATTATTTATTTTCCTTATTTTTCTCGCTTTATAAAATTGGCTAGAGGTATTATTGTAATTAATGGACGCAAATTTGTTTATCATATTTAATGATTTTGATAATTTTAATTTGAGAAAATTACATAAATAATCGCTTATACCCTACAATTTATGAAATTGCATGAATCACTCCTCAAGTTATCAAAACTGTTTGTATTTTACCCATGATATTTAGCATATGATTTTTCGTTAAGTTTGCAAACATTTTTTGTTGGCAGTATTAGTTCTCAATGTTCACAAATTATGCAAATAAGTCTTTTATACGAAAAATTATACAAAATTGATACTTCAAGTTCGAGAAATATGCATTCAGACGTAAAATAATAACAATGTCGTAGATAGTCAATATTAAACTGTACTGTTTACTTGAAGTGTCGTACATACATTTAATTAAAGTTGGAGTGTCATATGTACATATTTTTATTAACTTGAGATGTTATATTTGCATATTTTTGTTAACTTGAGGTGTCATATTTGCAATTTCGTAACTTGGAGTGCATATCATTTACACTATCCGAAAGTTGGAGGGTCACCGGCAAACATCACCCATTTTAATTTCTAATATTCTAAAATGAGAAAATTGTGTAATTGACCCATAGTATTTAAAATAGTATAAAAACGATGCCCCAAAGTTTGTAAATTGTGTGGGAAGCTCCCGAAATTTCAAAACCGTTCAAGAATGACCCTAGAGTGAATAATAATGATTTTCGTCTTTTTTCGTATAAATGGTTTTGATAATTTATGCGTTATTTTTAAAATTTTCAAAGTTTGGAGACATAGTTATAACATCTTTTCAAGGTTATTGAATCAAATATAAACTCTCTAGACATTTAAAATATTAAGGAGTATAAGAGTCAAATATAAATGATTTTTGAAGTTCGGGGACCAACTACATAATTCTTAAACTTTGAGAGTACGATGTTTACAACATTTAAAAGTTTAGGGACCAACCGCACACATTATATCAACTTCGAGAGTTTTGTATGCAATTTACAAACTTTAGGGGTACCGCTTTTACACTATTATAAAATTTAAGGACCAATAACAAACATAACTCATTCTAAAATTGAATCTTTCACCAAGATTTAGTTTATTTGACATGAAAGGACAAAACTAACATTAACCTTAAAAATTTAAGAACTAAATATATTATTAAAGTAAAAACCAAATTTGAAGATTCAAAAGCGCCATAATATAAAAACTTCGTTAGGATTAGAATTTCGTACAATTAGTCATATGTAGTACTCAATTAATATTGCTGCACGCCAATTATATATTCTATAAAGTTATATTATTTCTAATAATAAATAAACTCAATTAATCATATTAAAAATGTAATGATTAAATTATTACCAAATCATGTTATAAATAAACACAATCTCATTTGAAAGATAGTCATATGCATGCATATATAAAGTACTGAGAACAGAGTTTCCTCCAAATAACAACTAAAACCACAAGTATCAAAATAGCAGAAGCAGATAAAAATGGAACATCAAGTACCGGGAACGGCTCAAACTCAGGCCTCTGGCTCCTCGACGATATGAAGAAGCTTCCCAGTAGGCTTCGCCAATAGATCGGTGTATTCCTGAACCGGGGACTTGATGAACCGGGTTTCCTTCCAGAAATCAGGGGTAAGGAAGCCATAGGTCTTCAACAGAGCATTAAAGGTTGCCTGATCAACATAAGTTCAGTAAGCAACAATAATCACAGCACTATATATTCAATGTATTTTGACCATGAATGCACAAGTATAAGGTAGTGTAGAGTGAAAATAATCTTGGATCATAATAGGCAAATCGCGGAGAAATGAAAAAGGATTGACCTTGACGAAGTTTCCAAGTGTCTTGGTGGATCCACGAGATGAGGTGAAAACATCTTCGATTCCAGCAAATTGGAAAACTTTTTTGGGCACACGAGCAGCGACAATTCCAGCACCACGCGGTGCAGGGACCATCCTCACTGTAACAGAGCCACATTTCCCTGTAACTTTACATGGAACAGTGTGAGGCTTACCAATTTTGTTACCCCAGTATCCTCTCCTCACTGGAATTACAGAAAGCTTAGCCAATATAATAGCGCCGCGAATGGCGGTGGCTACCTCCTTTGCGCACTTCACCCCTAATCCCACATGCCCATTTCCATCGCCAACGACCACGAAAGCCTTAAATCTAGTTCTCTGGCCAGCACGTGTTTGTTTCTGTACAGGGGTAATCTTCATCACCTCATCTTTCACCGCGGGTACGGCGAGGGCATCCACGATTTGGTACTCCTTTATCGGGAGAGAATGGAGATAGATTTGCTCAAGAGATTTGATTTTTCCATCCTTGACCAGACGGCCAAGCTTTGTCACTGGAACCCAATTTTCTCCTTCTGGTTCCCGGCGTGCACGGCGTCCGCGCCCACGGCCCCTATCTCCACCACGTCCACGGCCTCCGAAACCACGTCCGAATCCCCGATCTCCACCGCCTCTTTCTGCCATGATTTCTCAGACGGAAACACAAGATTTGTTCGTGCCTGAGCGTGCTAGGGTTANCGGGAGACTTGCCCTTATGACTGTACAAGATAATTTTACGAAACTATAGTTAAGGATAAAAACGAAGATGTTACGTATCGAAGAAAAAAAGTACCATCGAAAACGTATGATTGGATCTGTTCTTTGGTGTTTGTAAGCTTATAGAATGCATCAGATGCTTTCTCGGCCAGTGGTCGGTACTGGATCGAAGCAACCACATTAACGAAAACATTATCCTGAAATACAAGAAAAAACATCAGCTCATCAATGGATCATTTTGAGGTTTACAATGACGATAAGCAAAAGGATGTAAACCTTTGTTTTCGTTTCACAACGGACATCAATTTGCTGAACACGAAGGGACAGGAACCCTGAAATTCTAAAGCCGATACACCAAGGAAGACAATGACAACCAGGTTCAAGTACTTCATCAAACTTGCCAAATTGCTCCTTCATTGCAACAGTAGATTGAGGTACTTGAATACATCCCAATGCTTGACCCATTTTTCCAAATCTACAGTTAACCAAAAGACGATGATACAGTCAAAACAAACCAAATCTATCGATAAATTCAAATTGGAAACAGAATAAATAATCATCTTGCAAATAAAGCTTCAATAAAAGATGCAGCCGCAGACGCCTTTTTCAGATAATTATTCTTAAAAAATCAATCTTGATCATCGAACCACTTTAATTTTTATTGAAAAAACAATTAATTCCTCGAACACCCTTTAGTTCAGACCAATCTTCTGTAGTTACAAAAGCCATAAAATATTCAATTTTCTAGCAAAATCGTATTAACAAAATCGCAGCCACAATCCAATCAAACTACCCAGTTTTTTTAAATCCCTACAAACAAATCCAGAAAAAAACCCAAATCAAAACACATCACTAAACACCTCCAAGAGCACGCACAACCTCAGCCGTAATTTATAATCATAATAACTAAAAATAAAAGATAACAAATCAACAAAAAATATAAAAGCGAGATGCGAGCAATTCGTAATCAAGAACAGTACGTACATATCTCTAAGCAGATACGAATGAATGAATAATTGAAGAGATACCTTATAGCAGCAAGTAGGTTTAATCGTCAATTTAATCCTCCAGACGCGGATAAGATAATGAGACCTGGCAATTTCTTTTAAATAATTAATAAATATATAATTGTTTGTTGTGAATGTGTGATCATCTCTATTATCTCTCTCTTTATACTTTCTTGTCGTAATTTCGATAAGGTTCTATAGTTTCAATAACAAAAATCAATATTCCAGGTGAATTTGTTATTATATAATTATTATGCTATCGTTATATTTAAATACATTTTAATTATAGTGTATTTTTGTATAAAATACAAAAAAAGGATTTTATAAGGAATTAATCCACATTAATGACATCTAAATTACAATACAAGAAGTCAATAGTGAATCTCCACCGTAGATTAGTCTAAGGGTGTGACGTAATAACCATTAAGCGATTGCCAACAAGATACGAAAAGTCAAAGTGAATGCATTTACAAGTAATTAAAAATTGATATTATTAATAGTGTGAACTTCTTTAATAGGTTGGGTTTGATTGGGCCGTGTAAATGGGCTGGGTATTTGAGGCCTTAAATTATATCCCTAATTCCATCTTCATTTCTTCAAGAAGCGCCGCTGTTTTCGTTTTCTAAAGTTCTACGGTTGTGTTTCTTTCGGCGGTGTAGAGAGATGGCGAACGAAGAGAAAGGAGGGGCGGGCGTGATTTTTAAAGATATTAGGAGATATTATTGTGATTATTGTGGGATTTGCCGATCAAAGAAAGCCCTGATCACGGCTCATGTACTTGCCCAACACGGGGTGTGTTGTCGTTGTTTGTTTTTTTTTGAATTTTGGAATGGTGATGAGTTCTTATGGTTTAGTTGAATATGTTGGATCGATAATTTGTTGTGTGTTTTGCAGGAGGAAGTGAAGAAAATGGAGTCTGATGAAAAGGAAGAGTCTTGCGAGAAATTAACTACTTGTGAAATATGTGATAAGAGTTTTCAGAAACCTGCTCATTTAAAGCAGCATTTACAGAGCCATTCGCTTCTGGTTATTTTTTCTCTTTTATATTTAGTTGCTAGTTTTGATTCGTTCTGCTCTGTTTAATTGACAAGTCGTTCCTTCAAAGATTGTTATTTTTTATTGTTTTTTTCTGGAATTGAAAGCACATATCTTGCAGATTGAGTGAGTTTCTTAGAAGATGCTTTGTTGGCGTGAAGCATTGGATCCCAAAATAATGCACTCCAAAATGCGAGAGGCACCTTTTTTGCCTTGAATGGATCAGTACCAGGCGGGTGACTGCCTGGGAAGCTCCATCAAGTAAGCCTCGATCACGCTCTCCATTGTGATGGATTTTTTTATTCTTTTGTTAGTTTGAAGTACAGATTGTATACCTCATAAGATTGATTGCTGCAACATTTTTGCTGATATTTTCAATTTCTGATACAGAGACCGTTTATTTGTCCAGTCGAGGACTGCAACTCAAGTTATCGAAGGAAAGACCATTTGAACAGACATATGCACCAACATGAAGGAAAATTATTTGACTGTTTTGTCGAAAGCTGTAATAAAAAGTTCACAATTCAGGGTAATGTGAGTCGACATGTTAAAGAGTTCCACAATGAATCTACATCCTCCGGTAATGACATTCCACCCAAAAATAAATGCGAAGAAGATGGTTGTGGAAAGGTTTTTCAATACATGTCAAAATTGCGTAAACATGCAAACTCTCATGGTAAGCTTTTCCGGTTCATTGTTGTTCCGTCTTTTGTCTGAATCATGTTATTATTGCAGTTAAGTTAAACTGCATGGAGGCAGTTTGTACCGAGCTTGATTGTATGAAGTATTTCTCTAATGAAAAGTGTCTCAAAGAGCATATTTCAACTTGTCATCGGTATGTTAGCTGCGGAAAATGTGGCTCAAAGCAGCTTAAGAAAAACATTAAGCGCCACATGAAGCAACATGAATCAGATACTTCCCAAAAGAGAATCAACTGTACTTTCAATAGTTGTCCTCTTACATTCTCAACTGTAAGTAGTTCATTCTTTAATATGCATTAATAGCCGAAGCACCATTGAAGTTTTGTCGTTTCATATTCCCATATTTTATCTGCAGGAATCAAATCTAACGAAGCATGTAAAAGCTGTGCATATGGAACTGAAGCCATACAAATGCTGTATATCTGATTGTAACATGAAGTTTGCTTTCAAGCACGTAAGAGACAAGCATGAAAAATCCGGATGTCATCTGTATACTGTCGTAAGCTTTCTATTTGCTCTTTAATGTCAGAAAACCACCCCGTCTTATGTTGGGATTTGAATGAGTAATTTAATATGTACAGGGAGATTTCCAAGAGTTTGATGAGGAGTTCCGGTCGAGGCCCAGAGGCGGCCGGAAAAGAAAGTATCCCCCGTTTATCGATACCCTTAACCGGAAAAGGGTTGTACATCCCCTTGACTCAGATAATCAACAAGGAGACAATTGCCCTTCTTTTGAGAGCTGAGTGCTTCAATGTCATCCAATACTCTTGTAACTAATATATTGTTTATAAAAATATATGTAGAAATTGTTTATTTGTTGAAAAAAAATGATGTGTGATAATTAAATTATTACATTTGAATATATATATTTTTATTTTTTGTATGTATCAGATTAGTGATAATTAGATCTCTAAACATATCTTACTAGAATAAGTGATATGATTAGTAGTACGTACGATTTGTGATTTCACCATTTTGTAGAGAATCATAATAAATTTGTTAAAGATTGGTAAAGTGTATTATTATAATAATTATTGTGATAATATACAATTTTATTATATGTCAATATAATATGATATATTATACTAAATAATAATTATTAGATATGATAAAAGTTTATCATAAATATTAAAAAGGTTAAAATGTGTTCAAATCAAAGAAAATTTAGAATTATATAACTTAACTTCTAAGATAATAATTTGGAATGAAAAATTAATTTTTTATATTTCTTAATAAATTATTCAAAAGCGTCAATTACAAAAGATAAAAAGCAAAAACAAAGTAATTTAATCAAATTTAAACTAAATTTGAAATCCGGTCCGCCATTATAGGGGACTCAAGCTCAAGTTTCTCCAGGACACTTCACTCCAAACCAACGCACAAGGACTGCGAACGTGAACGGCAATGGCGATTGATATCTACGTCGTTGATGACTACAACAGCACCCATAGCACCTACACCGTTGAGTTGGACGACGATTGCATCCTCACAACTGTCACCCACGATCCCGACGTCGTCACCGAATGGATAAGAAACATTGAGCGTATCCATCAACGTCGTCTCTTCCGCCTTATCGTCGGCCTTGACGTTGAGTGGCGCCCTAATTTCGTTAGAAACTCAAACAATCTGGCGGCGACGCTTCAGCTTTGTGTTGGCCGACGCTGTTTGATCTTCCAACTTATTTACACACGTAGAATCCCTGCTTCTCTCACTACTTTTCTCTCCAAGGACCACTACACGTTTGTTGGGGTTGGGATCAACTCCGACTTAAATAAGCTTCAGGAAGATCACCGGTTTGGTTATAATGTGAACACTGTTGATCTTAGGGATTTGGCTGCCGCTGAGTACCAGCGCAACGATCTGAAAAGAACTGGACTGAAAGGCCTTGCTGCTGTTGTTCTTGATAGGGAAGTTGAGAAGCCGCGTAATGTGACATTAAGCAGGTGGGATAGCGAATGGTTAACGTATGCTCAGATCCAGTATGCTTGTATTGATGCTTTTCTGAGCTTTGAGATTGGCAGGATCCTAAATGCTTCTAGTTGATGATGGGTACCTTATTCCTCTTAATCCTTTGCTGATATTTCTGCATACGAGTCTCTCTATCTCTACTATTTTGTAGTTGGGCAGTTTGTTTTCTTCGAAAACAAACTTTGCTGAACTAATTGTGCAAGCAGCAAATCAAGGATTGTTACTCTTTACTTGTTGCTTTGCTTCCCACTTTAAGAATGCAATCTGTTCCTTGATACATTGATGATTACAGCAGAGCAGATTGCATAAATGCAAAGTATTATGATTTGTTCTTGCTCATTATACTCTGCTTATTCTGCTTCTACATACAAGATTGAAACTTTGATCCATTCATACGGGTGGGATTCGATCGGTTAAGCGGTTAAACGATCAAAATTTTTTTGGTTAATCGTTTTTGTAGTCCAATATTTGAAAACCGAAATCGAAGTGTTTAACCGTTTTATAAATTTATAATAGACCGAAACCGAAACCGACGGTTAATCGGTTACTGTTTAACCGATTAATTTTTTAAAATATTTCTACAAACTTTGTTACATGGTCAATATCTTTATTTGAGAGTTGAAATTTCATATTTTTTGAATATGTACCTTTTGAGTGATTCTATTTTTCATTTTTACTCAAAAGTTAGAATATTCAATATATAATTCTATTGTGTTCAGAATTTAGAATAACCAATAATTTTCAAAATGATTATGCTTCTATTGAGTTCAAATGAAGGTAATTTGAAATGGATTATGTTAATCTAGATGAAACATGAAACTCGAACTGAACTTTCGATAACAATTTAGCAATAATGATGAATTGAATCATAAGTAATTTGATGATCAAATTAACAATAAAAAAAATCTCGGATAAACACTAATACAATTCAAGAAATTTATTTGGTTGTTCTACCAAATAAGCAAAGTAATAATTAAAACAAAAACAAATCATAAGAATCACTAATCATTCCATCAGACTTAAGTAAATTCTTTGGATTTTAATATTGAAAGTCTTTATACATGGCCCGAAGAAGAAATGATAGATGATTCTGCCGTTGGAATTGACAACAATTCTGAAAATGAAGATGTAAAATCTGAAAATGAAACAATAGCACCACTTGATGTCTACTCATCGCCTGAGACACCTCCCATTCGAACCAGATCCTTGACGGAGATATATGAGTATGCAAACTTGGCAATCTCAGAACATGAACCAACAAGTGTTGAGGAAGCATTAACTTTATCTCAATGGAAAAATGCTATGAAAGAAGAGTTGGAAATGATTGAAAAGCATATAACTTGAACTATGGTAAGTTCTCCATCAGATTCTAATATTGTTGGTTTAAAATGAGTTTTTCGAATCAAAACAAATTAGGATGTAAGCATCAACAAATACAAGGCAAGATTAGTTGTTAATGGATATGCTCAAGAACAAGGTATTGATTATTTTGAGACTTTTGCACCAATAGCTTGGCTCGATACAATCAGGATTATAATATCTATTGATGCTCAAAGTGGATGGAAACTTCATCAGATGGATGTAAAATCCGCCTTTTTAAATGGAGACTTGAATGAGAAAATTTATGTCACTCAACCCCCATGTTTCGAAGTGAACAAAAATGAAGTGTTGCTGTTGTCAAAAGCTTTATATGGCCTCAAGCAGGCACCAAGAGTATGATACAACAAACTTGAAACATCATTGATTGAGCTCGGATTCACCAAAAGTATGAATGAAGCAACTATGTTTGTCAAAACAGAGAACTCAAAAACCATCATTCTAATTATATATGTCGATGATCTGCTTATCTCAGGGAATTGTGATTCTTTTATCCAAAGCTTCAAGAGTTTTATCAGTAAAAAATTTGAAATGACTGACCTCGGACTAATGAATTATTTTATAGGTATGGAAATCAATCAATTCCGCTCTGTTATTTTTCTATCACAAATCAAATATACTGAGAACATGCTAAAAAGATTTGGTTTTCAAAGTTGCTTTTATGCTGCAACTCCATTACTACCAGGTTCAAAATTAATGGAATTCTTGAAGGAAGAAAGTGCAAAAATCAACACAATTTTATTCAGATCTCTAATTGGATGCTTAATGTATCTAACCAACACAAGACCAGATTTGGTTCAAAGTGTTGGATTTCTCTCAAGATATATGCATGAACCTACTGAAAATTTAATGATTTGTGCCAAAAGAATTCTCAGATTTGTTGCTGGCACTTCACAACATGGCTTATTCTATGAAAAACAAAGGGATATCAATCTTCAAGGTTATGTTGATGCTGATTTTGCAGGTTCGAATGATTTCAAAAGCACTACGGTCTATGTATTTTATTTAGGATCAACAGCAGTTAGCTGGGCGTCTAAGAAGCAGTCAAACATAGCACAATCTACAGCAGAAGCCGAATATGTAGCATCATCTAATGCAGCAAACAATGGCACATGGATAAGAAAATTTCTTGCTGACTAAGGATTTACTCAAAAGTTTTCTACAAGTCTATTATGTGATTCCAAGAGTGCAATAGCGATGGTGAAAGATCCAGTCTTTCACGGAAGAACTAAGCACATATCAGTAAAGTATCATGTGGTTCGAGAGTTACAGAAAGAAAATCAAATTTATGTCGAACATGTGAACAGAAAGATGCAAGTGGCTGATATGTTCACTAAGGCTTTACATATTACTCAGTTTTAAGAATTAAGTTACAAACTTGGTTTAATCAATGGAGTTTGCTTCACCGGGAATATGTTGAATTGAAGCAAGACTCATTCAAATCTGGATAGCCGTTGGCATTGGTTGGATAAGATCAAAATTCTCATGATTAAGTCCAACCCACTCATGCAATAAAAGATTATGGATGAGAGTAGTGACCTCATTTTCCTTATTTTTCTGCTTAGTTTGTTATAAGTTTCGTTGTTCCCACATCACTATATATGTGGTGTGTTTGTCTTTGTTTTAATATATCATTTTCCTTCAATAAACATTTCATTTTTCATGCTTAACATCTACAAACAAAACAGAATTTTGTTCATCTATAATTCTGTAAACCAGTTGCTGCCTTGCTGCTCTTTCTTTTAAATCAAGATATTTTGTTATCAATCATACGATCCGGAGTCTTGATCCTAACAGGCGGGCCGTTAGTCTGGCGTAAGGACTGATTTTTCAACCTTACTGAACCAAATCGGAATCGCGAACAGTTATGAAAGCTTAAAAAAAACAGTTATGAAACAGCGATTATAGTTATGATTCGGGAACAAAAACAAACATGTAGCAGCATCAAACTGAAATGCTTAACGGCATCTTGAAAATGAATCCAGAGATGCATGGCTGCTGCTGCTTATAGAAGAGCATCTACACAAGGCAAGGCTGCTGCTTATAGGAGAAACCAGAGAGGATTGTAACAGCTTTTGCAATGATGAAATCCAATCCAAAACCAGGTACGCTGTTCAAAAAATCAAAGGAAAGTGATTAACTCGGAGTATAGCAAAGAAGAGAAAAGAACAGAAGAGAAACATGTTTTGCAGCTGGGTGTTGGGGATTGAACACGTGTGCGAACAATCTCGATAGATTAAGTAGAACCCGAGAATTAAAGCAAAGAGAAAACAACGACACAAGAAATTAACGTGGAAACCTGGAAAGGGAAAAAACCACGTGACCGGTGGAAACGGCCAAATTCACTATCACTTGAGAAGATTACAACACACACACACGAAGAGGAAAACTCGGAATACAAGAGTATTGAAGTACATAACAATGAACCATAAGACCCCTTTATATAGATGAGGTGATTGAGATATTAAGGTAACAAACAAATATTCCTAAAATTTTATCATATCTCCATATATGATTATCTATAATCAAATCATATATATGCGTCCATATATACGTATTTGATATGATATTATTTCCTTCAATATCTCTTTCCATAATTGTCGATATCTTTGACTAATGAGCCCCACCATATCTCAGTTCGGTCCTCGACCGATTGCCTCCATCTCATATCTTCGGGTCACGTGTCATCGGTCCTCTACCGATTGCTTCGATCCTCTTTGTTACATTCGGTATTGCGTACTTCGGTCCTCGACCGATCGGTACCAATACCGACCATCCTGTCTTCCATGTGTGCCCCGATCGACCACTTTGCCGATCGTCATCCAAGTGTCACCGATCGATACCAATACCGATCTCCACACTTAACAATCTCCCACTTGGAGATCGATAATGCATCTTCTCTTGATAGTTCCCCCTCACCAACTCACTTGGTGAGACCGAGTAGAGCTACGCACAGCTCTAGCTTCGCTAGAGTGACTCCCTTCGTCAACATGTCTGCCGGATTTTCAGTACCTTTGATCTTCATCAATTGAAACGTCTTTCTCTTGAGCAAATCCCTAATATAGTGATACTTCAACTCAATGTGCTTCGTCCTAGCATGAAATACCGGGTTCTTCGCCAAACAAATGGCACTCTGACTGTCACTGTACAAAGTCCGCAGATCGATCCATTTACCGATCTCCATCAGGAAATTCTGGAGCCACACCATCTCTTTTCATGCTTCCGAAATCACAACATACTCTGTATCAATGGAGGATAGTGAGGCACACTTTTGCAACTTCGACTTCCAATTAACAGTTATACCACCAACAGTAAATACATACCTCGATGTACTCTTCCGATTGTCCAGATCTCCTCCAAGGTCGGCGTCCACGTACCCTGTTAGTTCGATCAGTCCCCTTCTAAAACACAGCTCCCGCCCTGATGTCCCTTTGAGGTATCGGAGCAACCACAACACTGCTTCCCAATGCTTTTTCCCAGGGTTCGACATGAACCTGCTCACGACTCCCACTCCATGTGCAGTGTCATGTCTCGTACAGACCATTGCATGCATCAAACTCCCGACCACTGAAGAGTATGGCACATTCTTCATCTCTTCGGCCTCCTGGTCAGTCATCGGCGTCTACTCCTTTGAAAGTTTCATGTGTGCTCCCAAAGGTGTTTTAGTAACATTCAAGTCTCCTACTTGATACCGATCAATCACTTTCTCAATATACTTTTCTTGAGACAAGGTAAGTGTACCCTTCTGCAGATCTCTCGAGATTCTCATTCCCAGAATCTGCTTGACCGGTCCCAGGTCCTTCATCTCGAATTCTTCAGACAACTCTCGCTTGATTTGTTTTATCTGCTCCATGTTACCCCCTGCGATCAACATGTCATCGACATACAGTAGAAGGATTATGTATGTCCCTTTGCCCCATCGAAGATAACAAAAGTTGTCTGTTTCACATCTTTTGAATCCCTGTTCGGTCATTAGGGAGTCAAACTTTAAATACCATTGCCGAGGAGCATGTTTCAACCCATACAAGTTCTTTACCAATTTGCAGACTAGATTTTCTTTACCATGCGCCTTAAACCACTCGGGTTGTGCCATGTAAATCTCTTCCTCCAAATCACCATGAATGAAGGCCATCTTCACATCCATCTACTCAAGATGGAGATTCTCAGCAGCCACTATACTCAAAATCACCCTGATCGTCGTCATCTTGACGACCGGTGAGAATACATCGGAATAGTCAATTCCTTTTTTCTGCAAGAATCCTTTGACCACTAATCTCGCCTTGTAACGTTTGGACCCATCTGCCTCCTGCTTTACTCTGAAGACTCATCTATTGAGTAAGGCCCGATGTCCTCTCGGCAATTCAGTCAAGATCCAAGTCTTGTTCTTTGACAGGGACGTCATTTCGTCCTCCATGGCAAGCTCCCACTTTTCCTGCTCACGAGATTGAACAGCCTCTCGGAAATTCTCTGGCTCGCCATCATCAGTCAGCAATGTATGATACATTGCAGGAGTGTAACGATCGGGTGATCTCCTCTCCCTGGTTGACCGCCTCAACACAGGAGTGACTTCTTCGACATTGTCATCTGTTGTCTGGTCTTCATTCTGTTGATCAGTATTGGACCGATCAGACTGAGATTCTGACTCCTCGTCATAAGTGATACCGATCGGCTCATCCGATCGGTCCGGAGGTCCACTGCTCCCACTTGATGGTATCACCACTATCACATCGGAAGACTTATCCCTAGCCTTTGCGATATCATCCTTGTAAAGTTGATCTTCGTTGAAAGTCGCGTCGACCGATCTAATTATTTTTCTCCATTCGGTCCAAAACCGATAACCAAAATAATTAATTTCATAACTAACGAAAAGAGTCTTTACAGCTTTAGCATCAAGTTTATCTCTCTTCTCATGGTCTATGTGGACATACGCAATGCAACCGAACATTTTGAGATAATCCAACTTCACCTCCTTCCCAGTCCACTTCTCTTCGGGCAACTAGCAATCCAGTGGTACCGATGGACTCCGATTGATCTGGTATGCCGCCATACTCACAGCATCCGCCCAGAAGGTCTTTGGTAGACCAGCGTGCAATCTCATCGATCGGGCATGCTAATTCAACGTTCGGTTCATTCGTTCGGCAACTCCATTCTGCCTCGGCTTGTTCGGGACCGATCGCTCGAGCTTAATACCGTTCGCCAAACAGTAGTTTCTGAACTCCTCCCCGTCATACTCTTCTCCATTGTCTGATTTCAGACACTTCAACTTGGTTCCAGCCTCGAGCTCCACCTCTGCTTTCCACCTTTTGAATGTTTGGAACACATCATATTTATTCCTTAGAAAATAGACCAATATCTTACGGGTACAGTCGTCAATGAATGTGACGTAGTATTTCGAGCCTCCAACGGACTCGACCGGTGCCATACCCCACACATCGGTAAGCACGAGTTCTAGTTTGCTGGTTTTCCGATCTCGCTTCACCTTCGTAAATGTTACTCTCCTCTGCTTGCCGAGCACACAATCTTCATAGAACCCAACCTCTTTGTCTTCAAAGGTCGGTAATAAGCCTTTCCGGGCCATGATCTTCATGCCCTTCTCACTCATGTGGCAAAGGCGATTGTGCCACATCTTCAGCAACCTCCTTCGGTCCTCCGTGGATCGGTCCTCATGGGACCGATCGGTCTCCAGTGTAGTGAGAGTGGATCGGTCCCCATCTTCCCCGATCGGTTTCTCCACGTTCAAAGTTCCCGACTTGATTCCTTTAGCAATGACCAAAGCTCCTTTGGTCCCTCTCCACCAACCGCTCCCGAAAGACGTTCGATACCCCTTGGAATCCAACTGTCCGACCGATATCAGGTTCTTACTCAGTCCGGGTATATACATCACATCCTCCAAGGTCCAACAGTAACCATTTGAGGATCGAATCGGTATATCACCCTGACATGTGATCTCCAGGAACTTCCCATTGGCAAGATAAACCTTCCCAAAATTCTCTGCTTTGAAAGACATAAACAACTTATGGTTAAAACAGAAGTGAAAGGATGCACCTGTGTGAACCACCCATGACTCTACTGGACTTTCGAGACAGAGTACATGTAACGACCCGCCTTTCCGCTTGCACGATATTGTCCGCTTGCACGATATTGTCCGCTTAATATCGTGCAAGCAGAAAGACGGGTCGTTACAGTACAAGTGCATCGTCAGATTCAACCACTACCGATGCTGAATTCTCCTCTTCTTCGGCTCCTTGCATTCGCTGTGGAAGTGTCCCTTCTTCCCGCAATTCCAGCAATCAGGCTCCCCCCGATTCTTCGATCTGCCCTGCTCTCGCCATTCTGCCCTCGGTTATTCTTCCGACCCCGGGAAGAATCTACCACCAATGCATTACTTTTGGTATCTTCCTTATGCTTCCGTCTCAATTCCTCACTGATGAGTCGAGCCCGCACATCATCAAAATTGAGTTTCCCCGGTTGACTACTGATGATATCAACCGTCGTCGACTAGCTTTCGAGCATGGTACCAAGAACGACAACGGCATGCGTTTCATCATCTATGACATGTCCAGTCAGTGACAATTGGTTGGTAAGATTGCAGAAATCATTCAGATGTTCTGCAACGGAGGCACCATCTCCCATCGTCATGGTATACAACTGCCGTATCAAGAGCACACGATTTGTCGATGATGGCCGCNCTTTCCGCTTGCACGATATTGTCCGCTTTGGACTAGGCTGACCCTAATGACACCCACCTAGTCCTCACGGTTTTACTTTTTCCCTAGCTCCCACACTTCCCAGTGGGTCACCCATCCCTGAATTGCTCCAGGGTGAGCACGCTTAACTTTCCAAGCGGAAAGTTAAGCCGTGAGGACTAGGTGGATGTCATTAGGGTCAGCCTAGTCCAAAGCGGACAATATCGTGCAAGCAGAAAGACGGGTCGTTACAGTACAAGTGCATCGTCAGATTCAACCAATACCGATGCTGAATTCTCCTCTTCTTCGGCTCCTTGCATTCGCTGTGGAAGTGTCCCTTCTTCCCGCAATTCCAGCAATCAGGCTCCCCCCGATTCTTCGATCGGCCCTGCTCTCGCCATTCTGCCCTAGGTTATTCTTCCGACCCCGGGAAGAATCTACCACCAATGCATTACTTTTGGTATCCCCCTTATGCTTCCGTCTNCCCTAGAAGAATCTGCCACCAATGCATTACTTTTGGTATCTCCCTTATACTTCCGTCTCAATTCTTCACTAATGAGTCGAGTCCGCACATCATCAAAATTGAGTTTCCCAGGTTGACTACTGATAATATCAACCGTCGTTGACCAGCTTTCGGGCATGGTACCAAGAACGGCAATGACATGCATGTCATCATCCATGACATGTCCAGCCAGCGACAACTGACATGTAAGATTGCATAAATCATTTAGATATTCTGCAACCGATGCACCCTCTCCCATCGTCATGGTATACAACTGCCGTATCAAGAGCACACAATTTGTCGATGAAGACCGCTCGTACATATCGGACATCGCCTTCATCATACCGTGAGTCGTCGTATATTTGTTGTAGTTAAACGTCACCTTCTTCGACAACGATAGTTGAACTATCGCCAACGCCTTGCGATCCAATTTCTGCCAATCCGCATCCTCCATCTTTACCGGCTTCTTTTATTCCAATGCTTCCCTTAGATCATTCCGATAAAGAGTATTGCGGATTTGCATTTCCAATAGACAAAATCAGATCCGTCAAACATCGTTAGGCTTTCCTTATCGTCACCCATCGCCGATTGCACCACTAATACCCCACAGCCACCACCAATTGTTGGAGATTGAACACGTGTACGAACAATCTCGATAGATTAAGTAGAACCCGAGAATTAAAGCAAAGAGAAAACAACGACACAAGAAATTAACGTGGAAACCCTGAAAGGGAAAAAACCACATGACCGGTGGAAACGGCCAAATTCACTATCACTTGAGAAGATTACAACACACACACGAAGATGAAAACTCGGAATACAAAAGTATTGAAGTACATAACAATGAACTCTAAGACCCCTTTATATAGATGATGTGGTTGAGATATTAAGGTAACAAACAAATATTCATAATATTTGATCATATCTACATATATGATTATTCATAATCAAATCATATATATGCGTCCATATATACTGATTTGATATGATATTATATTCTTCAATATCTTTTTCAATAACTGCCGATATCTTTGATTAATGAGCCCAACCATATCTCAGTTTGGTCCTCCACCGATTGCCTCCATCTCATATCTTCGGGTCACGTGTCATCGGTTCTCTACCGATTGCTTCGGTCCTCTTTGTTACATTCGGTATTGCGTACTTCGGTCCTCGACTGATCGGTACCAATACCGACCATCTCGTCTTCCATGTATGCCCCGATCGACCACTTTGCCGATCGTCATTCAAGTGTCACCGATCGATACCAATGCCGATCTCCACACTTAGCAATTCACCATCAATACATTCTCACGTCAAAACATTCATCCATTATAATGGAGTTTTTTGTAGATTATACCAGTGTCAGACGTATAAAAAACTAATATATCAATGATTTTTTTTTTCATTTTAATTTTTAACATTGACGATCATCTTATCACTAAAAGAGCAATGATAAATTTTGTATAGCTCTGTTTCTATTGACTCAAAAATCGAACTACTAATTTTTTTAGAAAAATATATTTTTAAATTAGAATATTCCGCTCGGTTTCTTAGAAATCGAACTGAATTTTTTAATTTTTTTAGGGTTTATATTTTGTGTTTATTTAAATTATAAATTCATAGAATTTAAATATCTTTTAAAGTTAAAAAGAAGTTATTATTTGTGCTATAAATATATTTATATACCATAAAGTATGAATTATTCAAAATGTATATTTTTTATAAAATTATGTACAAAATTTTTAAAAATAAAATATTGTTTAAAAAAGCATAATGAATAACACATGTAATGATTTTAGAGTGAGAATTTGAGTGGAGTATGAAAATGTTTTACTTTATTTTTATACATAATATATAAATTAATGATTGTTTTTATTCTTTTAATGAATATTAAAACCTCTTCACCTACCAATTTCTTAATAATAATTATTATTTTTATTTAAAATAGTATTTTGAAGTATTTAAAACAATTGATTTAAGTGAATTAGAAAAATATTATTTTTTATTTAAAAAAAATTCCACAGCTCAGGAATTATTTATTTAAAAAATTCCCGAACTACCTAAAAATACGTCATTTCACATGTCTATCATTACTATATCGATGATTAAAATTCTATGAATGCTAATTTTTGTAGTAATATTGTCTTACAGAGTTAATTAACAAAATTTCCCCGTTATAATGTACAAACCAGCAGCCCGCATAATAGAAACCCATTTTGTAGCTGAGACAGAGCCTGCAACAATTCACCACAATCAAATTTAATCAAAAGAGTAATTTAATCAAATTTAAACTAAATTTGAAATCCGGTCCGCCATTAAAGGGTGCTTAAGCTCAAGTCCCTCCCTCCAGTACGCTTCATTCCAAACTAACGCACAAGGACTGCGAACGTGAACGGCGATGGCGATTGATATCTACGTTGTTGACGACCACAACATCACTCACAGCACCTATACTGTTGAGTTCGATGACGATTTCATCATCACAACTGTCACCCACGATCCCGACGTAGTCACCGAATGGATAAGAAACATTGAGCGTATCCACCACCGTCGTCTCTTCCGCCTTATCGTCGGCCTCGACATCGAGTGGCGCCCTAATTTCGGTACATACTCAAACAATAAAGCTGCGACCCTTCAGCTTTGTGTTGGCCGACGCTGTTTGATCTTCCAACTTATGTACACACATAGAATCCCTGCTTCACTCACTACTTTTCTCTCCAACGACCACTACACGTTCGTTGGGGTTGGAATCGAATCCGACTTGGAAAAGCTTCAGGAAGACCACGAGTTTGGTTATAACGTGAACAGTGTTGATCTTAGGGCTTTGGCTGCTGCTGAGTACCAGCGTAACGATCTTAAAAGAGCTGGACTCAAAGGCCTTTCTGCTGTTGTTCTTGATAGGGAAGTTGAAAAGCCACGTAATGTGACATTAAGCAGGTGGGATAGCGAATGTTTAACGTATGCTCAGATCCAGTATGCTTGTATTGATGCTTTTCTTAGCTTTGAGATTGGAAGGTTCCTAAATGCTTCTAATTGATGATGGGTACCTTAGTATTTTGTAGTTCAGCAGTTTTTTTTTTCTGTGCCCGTAGAACAAACTTTGCTGAACTAGTTGCGGGTTGCAGGGGAATCTTTTTTGTTATGCAATCTGTTTCTTTAAACATTGATTGATGATTAGAACAGATTGTATATATGCAAATTTGCTCTTGTTCATCATACTCTGGTTATTCTTCTTCTACATACAAGCTTGAAGCTTTGATCCATTCAATATTACAGATCATACAAATAACAGGTAAACTCATGTTTTCGGCATTAAATTTGCAAGAATGTTCCATTATGTGATACCAAGTAAGATGAAATTCATTGCTAAATTGTTGTGTGAATTTCATATCAACTTGTTTACATGTTGTCTAAACTATCAAGTATCACTGCTTCTTGGTTTTCTTTCGACTTGCTTTGGCCGGTGCTTTTGTCGTCTTTTTTCTGCAGTTGGCTTCTGGCTTGGGGAGGTAACGAATGTCCAGATATTGTATTCTTGCCCTTTTTTTAGCTGTTTAGGAATCAGTTTTCTGTTGTAAATTCCGGATCAAACCTACAATAATAATATGGATTAGTCTCTAATAATAATTGTAAAATAATACCTGAAAGATTTAAGCTTCTCGTGAATTGAATCCAGATGAGTATCGCTTGTGTCACATCGTAATTGACGTTGAGCTTAAGGACAACTCCGTCGTAATCGGTGCCCTCCAGGATACACAAGCAGCAAGCTCCCTTGCTCAGGAACAATGATTAAAACACGATGAACCCAGAATACAAATAGAAAAAACCTTAAATAAAGAGGATTGCCCTTTATTTTCAATATATGTATTCTTCCTCCACTTGCCTCTATTTATAGAGGCAAGTCATGAGAGATTAGGAAAGTTAGTTATCCTATTCTCATGCCCTTGGAATNTTTCTGTGCCCGTAGAACAAACTTTGCTGAACTAGTTGCGGGTTGCAGGGGAATCTTTTTTGTTATGCAATCTGTTTCTTTAAACATTGATTGATGATTAGAACAGATTGTATATATGCAAATTTGCTCTTGTTCATCATACTCTGGTTATTCTTCTTCTACATACAAGCTTGAAGCTTTGATCCATTCAATATTACAGATCATACAAATAACAGGTAAACTCATGTTTTCGGCATTAAATTTGCAAGAATGTTCCATTATGTGATACCAAGTAAGATGAAATTCATTGCTAAATTGTTGTGTGAATTTCATATCAACTTGTTTACATGTTGTCTAAACTATCAAGTATCACTGCTTCTTGGTTTTCTTTCGACTTGCTTTGGCCGGTGCTTTTGTCGTCTTTTTTCTGCAGTTGGCTTCTGGCTTTGGGAGGTCACGAATGTCCAGATATTGTATTCATAATTAATACAACCTTTTAAATATCTATTTATAAATTATACAACATTTTCATCATCATCACCATTTGTATTTAACTACCAAATAAAGCTAAGCTGCTTACCATTCTCAATCTCTGCATAACGTTCCTTCATTTTCTTTTGTAAAGCCACAAATTTGTCTTCAGTAAACTCTGGTTTACTATTTTCTATTAAGTCTTGCTTCGGTAACACTTTACCCCGGTTCTTCAACGACGACATTATAACCTTGATTCGTATAGTCGGTCGTTTCACTTCGTTTTCTTCCTTAACCACTGAAATCGAAATAGACAATCATCATTAACAGTTGACGAAACAAATCAACAAAAGAATAATAAAGAAAGACAACTTACATTCATCAGATTCAATGTCATTGAACAAATCTTCATATTCAACGTCACACTACGTAAACAAACACAAACTAGTTTAAATAAAAATAATCCCGAATAGTGTAACAAGAAAGAAGATTACACACCAGTTGGATATATTCATCATCAAGAGGAGGACATGCTAAGCCATTTTCGGGTTTGATCTTCGATGTATTCATCGCTTCGTTATCGAAATACTTTGCCTGCATATTCATTTAGTAAGATGAATAAAACCCTAATGAAAACAAGCCTAAATGTGAAGAGAAATAGAATACCTTGAAGATGAAGAAGTTTCCAGATTAGAGAAACAATGTTGTAATTAAGGAAACTGGAACTCAAAGAGGACTTATTTATACTTGTATTTTTAAATAAAAACATATCTCCTTAAATCTTTCACCCAACGGTAGTTTTCATTTTTATGCGGGAAATTATTTTCCGATTATTAAGGGTTTTAAATATTCTCGTATTTAATAGATTTGGTAATATCTGTTGAAGTACAAACTATCATAAAGTACTAAAATATACTCAATATTTTAACATCTTCTATTTATCCAAGATATTTTAATATTTATAATACGTGTCAATTTATAATGTATCACAAAGTGGTAATTTATTAGGAATCTTATCAGAGTATCAAATGTGATTATATCTCAAATTGTCTTCAAATATTTTAAAAATGAATATAGCGATATAAATTATAAATTGTTTTTGAAACAAAAATAATGCAATATGAGAAAATTATTTGTATATATGTTAATATTAATTCTAAAAGTATTCATATTTAATTTGGATTTGGTCACTTATCAAAATATGAACATGCACCATCATCCAATTATATTAATTTTATAATTATAAAACGTTTTTAGGGGAATAAAGCATGTTTAGGGTAGCCGGGAATGGTGGTTCCAGCTTCGACGATGAAGATTTTGCCGGTGATGTGATTAGAGGAGTTGTGAATTACGTACCTTAAGAGGACGTCAACGCCGGATATACAGTTCCGACTGTCCTCATAGGTGCCGTTCTGAACACGACTTTTTTAACCCATTCCTCTTTAAGAAAACCTTCAGTCATCTCCGATTTGAAAAACCCCGGAGATATGCAGTTCCGCAACGGGTAGGGAGAAGGCATGCATGCACCTTTGTAGACCAGATCACGCATGGCCGCCGATGGAGGAGATGTTCACGATGGAGCTGCTTAGATACCAACCAATTTTCGGTGAGTGAGATTCGTCTTCACTCAATTCGTTCCTTCAATTCAAGCGGATTGTGTATACTTCCTAAATTGCGATTACAGGATTTGGCGATTTATGATTGAAATCAAGTATATATTGGAGATGAAGTAATCATCGAATGTGAAAATAATAAATTATCCGTGGTAAGAAACAATCTAATCAATCGTAATAAATCTCCTGATGATTAGGTCAAGCGACACGATCAATTACGATTCTCAATTTATGCAATTCTGTTATCAAATCTATTTAAATTTATTTTTATTACTTTATAAATAAATCTTTAAACATTATTTAAAAAAAATCAATTTGAATAAAATATTTATCTTCAATTCTATATAATGATTTTGTTTTATATAAGAATAACATATTCTGTGAATCTCTTTTAAACCATAATCGTTCTATTAATTGTTCTTTTAATTATCATATCTTTTGAATGCAATAGTATCGAGGATTACGAGAGCCCTAGTTTACCTCTGATTCCAGCGTTGTTAACCAGAACATCGATTCTGCAGAAGGCAGTCCGCCTTGTTAACCTGATGCGCTGTTCAATCCGATATCGAGCTCCAGTGCGACGGCGAGCCGTTAGTCTGGCGTAAGGACTGATTTTTCAACAATACGGAACCAAATCGGAATCGCGAACAGTTATGAAACTGCGATTCTTGTTATGATTTCGGGAACAAAAACAAACATGTAGCAGCATCAAACAGAAATGTTTAACGGCATCAAACCCGTTCTCACGTCATAACATTGATCCATTATAATGTACAAACCAGCAGCCCCGCATAATAGAAACACATTTTGTAGCGAGACAGAGCCTGAAACAACACACCACAATCAAATTTAAACTAAATTTGAAATCCGGTCCGCCATTATAGGGTACTCAAGCTCAGTTTCTCCAGTACGCTTCATTCCAAACCAAAGCACAAGCACTGCAAACGTGAACGGCAATGGCGATTGATATCGACGTCGTTGACAACCACAACAGGACTCACACCACCTACACTGTTGAGTTCGATGACGATTTTATCATCACAACTGTCACCCACGATCCCGACGTCGTCACCGTATGGATAACAAATATTGAGCTTATCCATCACCGTCGTCTCTTCCATCTTATCGTCGGCCTCGACGTCGAGTGGCGCCCTAATTACGGTACATACTCAAACAATAAAGCAGCGACGCTTCAGCTTTGTGTTGGCCGACGCTGTTTGATCTTCCAACTTATGTACACACATAGAATCCCTGCTTCACTCACTACTTTTCTCTCCAACGACCACTACACGTTCGTTGGGGTTGGAATCGAATCTGACTTGGAAAAGCTTCAGGAAGACCACGAGTTTGGTTATAACGTGAACAGTGTTGATCTTAGGGCTTTGGCTGCCGCTGAGTACCAGCGTAACGATCTTAAAAGAGCTGGACTAAAAGGCCTTTCTGCTGTTGTTCTTGATAGGGAAATTGAGAAGCCGCGTAATGTGAGATTAAGCAGTTGGGATAACGAGTATTTGACGCATGCTCAGATCCAGTATGCTTGTATTGATGCTTTTCTGAGCTTTGAGATTGGCAGGACCCTAAATGCTTCTAGTTGATGATGGTACCTTATTCCTCTTAATCCTTTGCTGATATTTCTGCATATAAGTAGTCTCTCTAACTCTTAGTATTTTGTAGTTCAGCAGTTGTTTTCTTCGAAAACAAATTGTGCAAGCAGTAATCAAGAATTTTTACTCTTTACTTGTTGCTTTGCTTTGCTTCCCCTTTTATGAATGCAATCTGTTTCTTGATACATTGATGATTACAGCAGAGCAGATTGCATAAATGCAAATTTGCTATTGTTCATTATACTCTGGTTATTCTGCTTCTACATACAAGATTGAAACTTTGATCCATTCAACATTACTGATCATACAAGTAACAGGTTAATTCAATATTCATATCATGTTTCTTCATTCCCAATTCATATCGTTCTTAAATTTGCAAATATGCTCGATTATGTGATACCAAGTAATAGCTTGATGCGCTTCTTTACATGAAATTCATAGCTAAATTGTTGTGTGAATTTCATATCAACTTGTTTACATGTTGTCTAAACTATCACTGCTTCTTGGATTTCTTTCGACTTGCTTTGGCCGGTACTTTTGTCGTCTTTTTTCTGCAGTTGGCTTCTGGCTTTGGGAGGTCACGAATATCCAGATACTGTATTCTTGCCCTTTTTTTAGCTGTTTAGGAATCAGTTTTCATCATCATCACCATTTGTATTTAACTACCAAATAAAGCTAAGCTGCTTACCATTCTCAATCTCTGCATAACGTTCCTTCATTTTCTTCTGTGAAGCCACAAATTTGTCTTCAGTAAACTCTGGTTCTTCTGGTTTACTATTTTCTATTAAATCTTGCTTCGGTAACACTTTACCCCGACCTACACGGTTCTTCAACGATGACATTTTAACCTTGATTCGTATAGTCGGTCGTTTCACTTCGTTTTCTTCCTTAACCACTGAAATCGAAATAGACAATCATCATTAACAGTTGACGAAACAAATCAACACAAGAAAAAAGACAACTTACGTTCATCAACATCGTTATCGGACTCCATGTCGTTGAATAAATCTTTGTATTCAACGTCACACTACGAAAACAAACACAAACAAGTTTAAATAAAAATAATCCCAAATAGTGTAACAAGAAAGAAGATTACACACCAGTTGGATTTCATCCTTCATATATTCATCATCAAGAGGAGGACATGCTAAGCCATTTTCGGGTTTGATCTTCGATGTATTCATTGCTTCGTTATCGAAATACTTTGCCTGCATATTCATTTTGTAAGATGAATAAAACAAGCGTAAATGCGAAGAGAAATAGAATACCTTGAAGAAACTTGAAGATGAAGAAGTTTCCAAATCAGAGAAACAAGGTTCTAATGATGGAAACTGGAACTCTAAGAGGGCTTATTTATACTTGTTAAGATTGAGTTACCATAAATAAAACATATCTCCCTGAATCTTGGTGATTTCATTTTTTAAGCGGGATATTATTTTCCGATTATTAAGGGTTTTAAATATTCTCCTATTTTAAAATATCTGTTGAAGTATCAAATATCACGAAGTATTAAAATATACTGAAGTGGTAATTATTATCCGTATATTGTAATTATTATAATACGTGTCAATTTCTTGCAAATGTATCACAAAGTGGTAATTTAACCGAAATCTTATCAGAGTATCTAAATGTGATTATATCATCGTCAAAATGGTATTGAAACACTTTAAATATGAATTTAGCGATATAAATTGTTTTTGAAACTTAACTAATATAATATGAGAAAAATTATTTGTATATATCTTAATATTAATTCTAAAAGTATTCATATTTGATTGGATTTGGTCACTAGAATCAAAATGTGAACATGTCACACAATTATATTAATTTTAAAATTTTAAAAACGTTTTTAGGGGGATAAAGCCAAAGCATGTTTAGGGTTAGTGTAGCAGGGAATGGTGGTTCCAACGTCGACGATGAAGATATTGCCGGCGATGTGATCAGAGGAGTCGTGAATAAGGTACCTTAGGAGAACGTCGACGCCGGAGTTACAGTTCCGATTATCCTCATAGGCGCCGTTCCCATCACGACGTTTTTAACCCATTCCTCTTTAAGAAAACCTTCAGTCATCTCCGATTTGAAAAGCTCCGGAGATAGGGAGAAGGCATGCACCTTTGTCATGGTATTAACCGCAGCTTTGGTGCAATTTTAGACTAGACCTCGCAAGGCCGCCGATGGAAGAGATGTTCACGACGGAGCCGCTTAATTACGTACTTAGATACCAACCAAGTTAAGGTAAGTGAGATTCGTCTTCACGATTTTGTTCCATTCTTGTTCCTTCCTGAATTGCGATTACAGCAAAACTGCGCGATTAACGATTGAAATCAAGTATTGTGGATTCCGGAGCCCTAACTTAACTCTGATTCCAGCGTTGTTGACCAGAGCATCGATTCTGCAGAAGGCAGTCCGCCTTGTTAACCTGATGCGCCGTTCCACCCTATATCGAGCTCCAGAGCGCCGTTAGTGTGGCGCAAGAATTGATTTACCACCCATACGCATCCAAATCGGAATTGCAAACGGTTATGAAAGCTTAAAAACAAACAGTTATGAAATTGCGATTATTCTTATGATCCGGGAACAAAAGCAAACTTAAAAAACATGTAGCAGCATCAAACTGAAATGCTGAACGGCATCTTGAAAATGATTCCAGAGATGCATGGCTCCTGCTGCTGCTTATAGGAGAAACCAGAGGATTGTAACAGCTTTTGCAATGATGAAATCCAATCCAAAACCAGGTACGCTGTTCAAAAAATCAAAGGAAAGTGATTAACTCGGAGTTATAGCAAAGAAGGTAAAAGAACAGAAGAGAAACCCGTTTTGCAGCTGGGAGCCTGCCACAATTCACCACAACACATTCTCACGCCATAACATTCATCCATGATAATGTACAAACCAGCAGCCCCGCGTAATAGAAACTCATTTTGTAGCTGAGACAGAGCCTGCAACAATTCACCACAATCATTCTCTAACATCGGATATTGCAACATTATACTCAAAATACCAGTTTCATGTACGATCTCCCTGAATCATTTCACACCAGGAACCGAGAGTTTCCGTGATATGGTTGAGAGGGATCCAACATCTGTTCATCATCATTCTGAAACTGGTGCTTTCTGTATTCTGAGGACAAGTTGGATGTGCTTCCAGCAACAGGTAAGGTCTCAGCCATTATAGATCCATTTAACTTGCTTATAAAGGATGATATAGGGCCAACATGTCTAACAGAAGGTATTGCAGGGCCGAATTGATTCATCGAAGCAAATGCAGGCTCCATTTGAACCAACCGATTCACAGAACTGTGGTTTGATGAAGACATTTGATATCCATCAAGCCACCTATAATCATCCAATGCAGGAACTGTGGGATATCCGTTTCTCGAGGCACTGTCACGCAGGGGATCATCCACATCTTTTGGAGCTACTGAACCAAAACCAGGTGGTGGACCGATATGTCTAACGGGTCGACTTACTGGATTCTTCTTCAATCCAGGTGTAACAACTGATGCTCCTGAAGGCATAATAGGTTCAAATGGAAGATGAGTTTGAATAGTATGAGGTGAAGGGCCATGAAAACTTTCACTAATCGATAATTGAGCCATAGAAACAGCAGCAGGTTTTGAGATTCCATACACGCCTTGCAGATCCTGCATCTGAACCGGCCCATTCTCCACTTTCAGGCGACCAAAACCACTGACGATGGTAGAATTATCTCTCAGAATGCTGGGCTGGATAGGCGGTAAATTCTGGAATGTACCATTTGCTACACCATTCATAAGAGAGGGCTGATCATAAGTGCTATAATCAACCTTGCCATTTTCAGCAACTGTAGAAAGATTGCCTGAAGAAGCCATTTCATTAAGTGTCTTCTCACCCGTAAATGGTTTGAAGACAATAACCTCATCCTCTTCATCAGTATCTATACTAGTTTTTGGGGCAGAAATACCCATTTGGTCATCATTTGAGATATCTAGCAAACCACCACTCGGGTCATGTTCGAAATGGTTGACAACAGGGCTATCATCAAAGGTCATAGGTTCAGAGCCAAACATAAATTTCTTCAGCTTTGAATCAAAATAGAATCTCTCCTTGCCAGAATGAGCAGCGTTCGCAAGAGCCTTTCCAGCAGCAAAAATCCTCTGAACACGCGAAATACCATCTTTAGTGTCACCATCAGAAGAAAAAAAGCGTTTCCTTGAAAAGTCAAGAACACGTTGAGCAGGAAGAAGGGGAACAAATCCCCTCAACTCAAAGTCTTCTGGCAAAGCAAGACGATTGCTCGTCTCACTCTCATCATACTTGCTCATGTTGTTAAAGCAGCTTTCATCTTCACCATCATCAACCAAGATAAATCCAGTTGACAAAAGCTTATTGAGAAAGGAAACACATTCACTCCAAAAAAAAGATCGTGCAGAGGCTTGCTTCTCTTGAACTTCAGCATCAGCCGTAACATTTTGATGGCAGGCCAACCACTCTACAAATATCACAATCCCAGGCAATAAAAAGCTTCTCAATGGATCCTTCAACTGATTACAACGCTCTAGAATATAACCCGTAAATTCAAATGTAGCCTTAAAAGCATTTTGTAATAGAACAGACTGCTGTAGAATATCTGCATATGATTGATTTTCCTTATCCCTGCTAGCATTGTGAATGTTGAATACTAGAATGGCAGTCATCCTGACGATTACTAGTGCACACTCAGCACCATCTGAACCAAAATTGAACTCCTCATTTGGACCAGACGAAAGAAGTGACAAAAAATCATCCTTGAGAGCCAACAGCAATTCAGCAAAGACTTCCAGGCTGCGGTTGCAAAGAAAAGGTTCAGTATTATTTTTTTCCAAACAATTATAATACTCACAAAATTCGTAATTCATAATCAACCTTGTTCGAGTAAATAAGATTCCATTCAGCCTAATAAAGCGAGTGGTGAAGGACTTTAATAGTTCAAGTAAATTTGAGCTACTTCCCTTAAATGTGACTCCTTCCACCTTATTAAGAGGAGTCCTTGACTTGATCAAACTTGTTCCTTTTGCTTCGAGTGTTGCTGATGGCACCTTGCTTGTGGTATCTTTCACCTCACCAACCAACTGGTTGTAAGTTTGGCGATTCTGAAGTAGAAAAGAAGGAACAAAAATAGCACCATTTTGGTGTCACTGTAAACTGGTACATCCAAAAAATCTAAAACCAAAATCACAAAAATAAACAGAAACTTACTTTCTCAAATGCAATTATCAAGTTGTCACTTGCGGTAGCACATGGATTTTTAGTTGCTAAACTCCGAAAATATCGGTAAACGGTCACTAGTTCATCATTGGAATATCCGGCCAAAATAGCTAACTGAAATAATAAATGACAATAAGCATGTGGATGATACAACAGATGATGTGGATTACCACTCAAAGACTAGATGATGTGAACAATAACCTCATCGTATAAAAACCTAAATGATGAGGGGAAAAAAATCAAATGAAATTTAAATTAAACTCACTTGATGATGTGGATTACCACTTGAAGACCAGATGGAAGAAGCCTGCATATAGTAACTTGAGGCTGCTGAAAAATCTCGAGCTTTCGAATTCCCTTCCCCATACAAACACTTATAACGAGCAAGATCACCGAGATAAATCAAGCAACGATGACATGAAATCAAGCCTTTTTTAACCTCAGAAGATTTGTTTCCATTCTTTGATGTAGAGATATGATTTTCTGGATCATCAGAAAAGTATCCTAATGGTAAACCATACTTTGCTCTTATCTTCAACATCAAATCATGATAAAATCCAGTAGCTTCGGAAAGAAAACTCTTAAACTGGGACCGAATTTTGGGACCACGATCAGGTCCAGACTTAAGTGGACCTTTCCCATTCGAAGGTTCACTTGATATAGAAGAAGTGGAAGCAGAATTTAGGAGTACCCTAAGCTGCTCTATCCTTCGATAATGCAATTGCCAAAGAGCATATTCAACATCATGTTGTTCGGAAAAATCATGATCCTCCAAGATAATCGCTTCGTAATTTTCACGCATGGTTTGCCACACATTAGGATCCAATTGGATTCTTGCTTGAGCAGCATTTCTTCTCTTCTTCTCCAAATCAAGATTCTAAAAAACAATAAAATAAGAAGAAACTCGGAAATACATAGACCGTAAAGGATAAAACTTCGGGGCACATACATTGTTGAAGAGATGTTGAGCACGGGATCTTGACGGGTTCTCTTTGATGTTATCCATAGGTACAGTCATGTGCATTAAAAGATGAGTTGTATGGGGAAAATCTGCAGCATCCAGATTTACTAGCGACGTACAACATTCGGACAGAAGAAACAGACTGCGGTATGAGTATCTGGTTAGAATTCCAATCAAGGGATCAAATAAACCAAACATGAACACCTAAATCTAACCTAATCCTCATACAATTAAGTCAATTAAAAATTCATACAAATAGGTCATTAGATCAAACGCAACAAAACATAAAAGATTTTATTAACAAAGAATTCAGAAACGTAAAAAATGAAATATAAAGTAGGACAATTATCAAGTTACATAAACATGAAACCCGAAAAATCAAATTCACACAAGGCGTAAATAAATATTCCTAAAAACAATCAAGAAAAATCCATATACGAACTTCAACAGGGAAAGTATAAAAAAGCAATTTCTTTGTTGGTTTGTTGCGTATAAAAACTGGATTCTTTCAACCTGGATTCTTCTAGAGAAGCAGAAGGCGCGGTTTAGCAGTACACGTCCGGGTATTTGATAATTTCACACCAACACGTCGACCACAAGATCTGCCAAGATAATACCACTGCTAAATCCGAGTAACGCAGAATCAAGGCGCCCAATTATGCAATCAGGCGCAAGGGTTTATTGAACCAAAAAGTTCAATTTTCTGGGCTCTTAACATCGAGGAAAAAAGGGTCTCGCGAATCCCGATATAGTTGAAATCAAGAAACATGCCGCGGCGCATCCGAGGGTTTTTTTCCTTTAACTTTAGCCAAGCAATATTGGGATTGGGTTGTGATTCTTTTTTTATAATAGTTTTGTAATATTTCAAAATATAAATTTAAATTACAGGGAAAATATTTACATAATTTAATTATTATACACCTCCATGATGTCACAGATTCTAGAAAAAAAGCCCACCAAACCGGGCAGAGTAAATGGACCTGAAGCCCACACATCAGCTAGCCGTCCGTCGTCCGTGAATTGTTTGAAACGATGTCGTATAATATATATCGGAATTCGCTACCTTCATACCAGCGATCGGCCTCTGCGTTCTTGATGGGAAATGCTCTCTAAAAGGTTCACGATGCGCCTGTAATTGTCGCACGATAATTTTTGTTTGTCTGTTCATTTTCACGGTTTTACGCTTTTTGATTTTTTAAAATTTCTGTGCGTTTTAAATGGAAGGTTTACTTCGATAATGCTTGTTAGCCGTTACCATTGTTTTATCTGTTTAAAAGGTTTTGACCGCAATCTGTGAAGTGGAAATAAGGGAATATCGTAAGGATGAGTGAAGCTGTGGGTGGATCTGATCCTTCTTCTCCGGTTTCAGTAGCATCGTCTACTCAGTCACGGAGCAGCAGTAACACCGGTATTGATCCAAATCGAGTTGCAGAAGTGAAAGCTTGGCTTGTTTCCCAATTCGATTCAGTTGGTAAAGATGTTCCTGATTTTGAGTATACCTCTCGTAGCATTGCTCATCTGCACAAGATTGCTTCTGTCTCCCAAGCCAAAACTCAGGCTGCAACCATAGTCACAAGTGATTTTCGTCTAAAAGCAGCTGAATATCGTTCACAAGGTAAACAGCCTCAAGAACACATTAATCAAAACTTATCTTTTGTTCTGCTTCTTTATTTCTTGCTTCTTTATAATTCTGCTCTTTTTGTGTTCATGCCTCTAGCTGCTAGGGTAAGAGAGATACTGGAACATGTGGGATTGTTGCAAGACAGCTTACCATCAAATGTGGTGTCATCATCCCAAATTCTTGCTAGTACTGCAAATCTTTTGAATATAAGGGACACCGAATTAAGTAGGCGAGTCATCGAAGTTTCTTATGTAGATAACATCAGGCACTGTTGACTTATATGTTAGAATTTTTTTAGTTTTCTTATAGCAATGGCAGATTTATCTCTACGAAAAACATCAGTCGAAGAGAAGAGAACGAAAGTGCAAAAGGAGTCGAAAGAACTTCTGGATTACATTCGAAAGGCCATAGCAAGACTAACTTATTTAAAAAGGTTGTTCATTATGGCTTCTTGCATTATCCATGTCTAGAGAATTAGACTTATTTTATCAGTTTGTTCTTTTTACAGAGCACTTGCACAATTGGAAGATGATATTGCTCCTTGTGAGGCTCAAATGGAGCACTGGAAAACAAACTTGGCTATTATGGAGTCTAAAGAAAGACAATATCTGCAACAATATTCTAATTATAAGGTATTGTGATCTTATATCATAAATATCAAAGAAACAGAGTGATGACTTGATATGAATATAATGCAGGCAATGCTAAATCGTGTTGGTTACAGCCCTGAAATTAGTCATGGGGTGCTTGTTGAAATGGCCGAGCACCGTAAAGATTTGGAGAAGAGAACAAAGCCAATTCTTGACACACTAAGAAGCTACCAAGACTTGCCTCCTGTACTCATTTTTCTCGTCGTGTTTATCTGCTGCAAATGCAACATTTATTCATTCCCAACTTAACATTGTTGAGTAACTCTCCTTTCAGGATAAGGCTTTAGCCGCTCTCGCAATCGAGGATAAGAAAAGGCAATATGCTGATGCTGAGAAGTACCTTGAAGATGTACTACAGTCAGCTCTTGCTTCTTCTGAGTAATAAATAGTGTTTGTTCTCTTCTTACGTTTGGCTTTCGCCTTTTTGTCGAGATGCTGAAATTATTGAATGGTGTTCCAACATTGTGAAAAAGGTTACACAGTGAAGAAACAATCAAGATCCAGTCTTTTTAAAGAGAATTTGATGCTCCAACTTTTCCAATCCTCAAGTAAACAGGGTAAGTTGCAGTCTTACTTAACTTGCCATCTTCATTCCAAGCCTTTTTGAATTCCATGACCATATTCTCCCCTAGAAGCTCAACACCCTTTTGTTTAGCAATTTGATATGCTGACCATGATCTCAAATATGTTAAATACCTCTCAAAATCCACCTCTCTTTCAGAACTGAACCGAAAGGGACCGGTATTCTCGAGCCCTTCTACCGGCTCAAACGGGAAATCAATTGTTTCATACTTTTCATCAACTAGTTTCCTTGCTGGATCCCAATAAGGCATGCACTTTTCAGAGTAGAATATATGAAGCACTGAATCAACTGCAGTGTTAATTTCTGGTAAAGTGTAGCACCAAACTGCAATTACCCCATTTGGCTTTTGAAGCAGATACTTGACTTGCTTGTAGAATACTTGAAGATCAAACCAATGCAGAGCTTGAGCTACGGTCACTAAATCAAAACTTGATTCTGATCCAATATTTTCTTCTAGTTCTGCCATTGACATACTCTTTGAAGTGCATTTATATGTTATATTTGCTAACTTTGCTGCATATTCCAGCTGCTTTGGGCTCGTGTCTGTAGCGATTACATTCTTATATATCTTCCCAAGCTGCAACACAATTTAAAACTAATGATCATGATACAATAAATAAAGTGAAATTTGCGTAATATCAAGAAATGCCCTTGTGAATCAGGATTAACAAAATAACCCTAATCGGTCAACAATTTTGACAATTCTTCGAACATTTTAAGTACAGAAACTTACCGATTCGGCGGCCTGGCCGGTGCCGGTGCCGACATCCCAAGCAAGATCGTGAGACGGTGTTGTGGAAGCTATGAAACGGAAAAGTTGTTCAGGGTAACTAGGCCTACCCTCAGAATACTCCTTGGCCTGTACTATAAACAAATCCGCCATTCTTGTTTTCAGATTGCGAGATCGAGGCAGCGTTTATTGATGTTTATAGGGAAAGATGAAAATACCAACTTCGCTTCTTCTTCAAATCCTTTACGGCACGGAGAGTTATCTTTCTCTGTTTTGTCAAGGTTTGGCGGGCCAGCTCTTGGGAGCTGCAGAATGAGTCAATGAAGCCATTAATAAATATTATTTTGATTATATTCTTTTATAATTCATGATATAATAAGGGTTCATATATTTAGAGTAAAAAGTTTGAAAAAGATTAGTGATTGAATATCATAAAATTATATTGATTTTTAATTATTAATTAAATTAAATATGTTTGATTAATAGAATTGTATATGACAATATTATTATATGAATAATGTTTAAAAACTTATATTTGATTTATTAATAAAATTTAAAAAATGTGAAAAATTCATACACAAATTTTTTATAAGTTATTCTAAATTTAATTATTTGATATAAAAACATTAAAAATATATAATTAATACTCATTGATCAAATATTTTCAATTTAATTATAAATAATAGGATGATGTTTGTATACGTCCTCCAACTTATGGACTATGTAAAGGGTATGTCCTACAAGTTACGAAATTGCAAATATGATACACTTTTTGAGTTAAAATATGTATTTTTAACCCTTTAACTTAAGTTAAATGCAAATAAAACACCTCAAGTATACAATAACATTTATTATTGGCATTTTAACGAACTCATAAATTTATAATATTTCATACACAATTCTCGAACATAAGCGTAATTTTTAGATAATTTTTCAAATGGATCTTACTTGCGTACTTTGTAATGAGTTTCAAACGGTTTTAATTTACAGAAACCGGGTCATAGAATGTCATGGGTAAAAAACAAACGGTATTGATAACTTTATATGTCATTCTTGCAATTTCGTAAATTGGAGGACATGTCATTTATACAACTCGTAAATTGAAGAGCTAATTATGCAATTTTTTCATAAATAACATGAATATTAGAAATAGAAGATAATTTCTGATAAAAAGATATAAAAACAAAATTATAAATTTTGTATAATATTTAAATGATAATAAAAAAAATATTTTATGGATTCAAATTATACAAAATTAAATTATCTTATAACTATAGTACTATTTTATAGTATTACATATGATTACGTAATAAACATGATAATTTAATATATATATATAACTAAACAATACATTAGGCATGATAGTAAGAATTATGCACCTAACAAGATGTTAATCCAACCTGCTGTTGTTTCAAAAGAGTTGTTTTGAATTGAGGCAACGAGGATAAAGAAGAAAATGTCACAAACATCAATAATAATAAGATTCAAAATCTAGGCAGCAAGGAAATGACATTAAAAGTCTGAGCAAATTCGAGAATCCAAATAACAAAAGCTGATAAACAACATCTCAGTGACTCATCACAGAATTTTCACTTCAGAGGAATGAACCTGGAAGAATGGGTAGCACCAATACCTGGTCGTCCATGCTTAACGGGCTTATACGAGATCGAGAACTCAGCGAGGTAGTGTCCAATCATCTCTGGCTTGATCTCAACAGGATTGAAGGTCTTTCCATTGTACACACCAAGAATGCTTCCAATCATCTCTGGAACAATTATCATGTTCCGCAAATGAGTCCTTACAAGGGCAGGCTTCTCACCTTGAGGAGCTTCACGTTTCTAGAAAAAACATGAATCAAACATATCATACACGAATCAATTAGCATGATCACATTATGAAGATATCACCAAAATATCTTGCAACTTGGAAGATCCTTGATTTTATACAGTGTAAAAATACAAAAATAGAGCACAATCCGTCTGATCCTTTAAGGGAAATTTAGAAATGATTTTACTTACAGCCTTTCGAAGTTTTTTTATCAAGGCCATTGGCTTTCTCTTCAGACCTCTCTGAAACCTGCACAGTTTGGATCAAAATTCCAATAAATTAAGAAAGAAAACAGCAATCAATTGGAACCATAAATGCATAGCCAAGAGACAATGCAGAGACTGAAAAGGAATGGTTAAGAATCCTCATCACAAACAGAAAAAACCAAGATAGGTCACAATTCACCTTCTCCTTGCACGAGCGTTAAAGAGATTGACAAGCTCATCAGTTGACATATCAAGAAGCGCATCGAGATCGACTCCTCTGAAACTGAACTTCTTGAACGTCCTCTTCTTCGGCTGCCCCGCCGCCATATCTGTGTCAACATCCGCCTAACACATTCCAAAATAAATCCATATTAGCATTCAGAAAACCTATTTAGATGAGATTCTAGGACCACGATGAAGGAGTAACAACATACCATGATTCTTCGAAGGAGAAAAATACGCAGCCCCGAAGGAGAACTCTACAGTCGACAACGCTAGGGTTTCACGGAAAATTTGCATCAGAATTTGTACATATTGGACGACAATTGGGCCTGGATCTCTTTCAGGCCTCAATTAAATTAATAAACACTTGCTCTTTCAGGCCCACAACCCATCCCTATTATTAGTTATTACTTTAAGTACAATGACGATTTAGGCATTCTATTATATCATTAACAAAATACGCAAAGAGGGTTTAGAAACTCGTATGTCTAATTAAAATCGATATAACTAATTAAAATAGTTAACTTACTTTAATAATTTCAAATTAAAATTAATTACATTAAAAAATCGAGAAAATATGATTTTGTAGAAAATTTTATATTATAACAAATTAAAACAAATATGTTGTTCTATGGCTTAAGGGCTAAGTGTTGAACTGAAGTGCACTGCACTGCACCTCAGAAATTCACTCGGAGGAACACAAGTAAATAAGAAGCACAATATAACGTTATTGATCATACAAAACCAAGAAACCAGGCGAGCAATGATGAGTTAAACTTAGAAGCTCGATGATATACTGATAAAAAGTTCGTAAAGTGTCGAATATCGAATCACTGCTTCTTTGTTCTACGCTTTGGGACTAGACAGGTTCTTAAGATCTCTTTCTTTTGCATACCACTCTGGTATGATCTTCGCGGCATGAGGATACAAGTCTCGATATGCATTCTTGATTGTTCCTTCCGCTACCGTTGTAGCGATCGATATATCTGTAAACACAACTATTCAAAAACTTGCTGTCTAGGATTCCACAATACGAGTGTGAAGGAATTTACCTCGCAAGGGCTTTTTCGATTCCGAGAGCTGAGTTATCATGAAGATGATTGCTGCAGCGATAGATATAGGGCTCCTCCTATAACAAAATCAAAGTTAACTAACAATGGATTAAGGCATTGTTTGCAGGCAACAAGGAATGATGAACCTTATATCAAAGTCTCCAGCTTTCTGTACAGTTTCTTGGACAGCTTTAACTTCATCATTGCTCATGCCGAGATTAGAACAAAAACGTCGCTGTTTGAACAATAATAAAAACATGAAATGTACACTTAAAATGGATATGAAATTAACCCCATTTTTAAAAACTAACCAAATAGTCCCCTGCATGAATTGTGCCCATTTCCATGGACTCACCCATCTCAACTTTCAATTGTTTCACAATAAACTCTTTTGCTCGGCCGATTTCTTTCTTAGTTGCTCCAGCAACAACCGAGCAAATTTCTAGGTTGATGCATAGATTAAAGTAAATAACATTTATCCACTTGATCAAGTGTTCAAGGTTGCACCTTTTACTGTTCGTGGCTTTCCCTCTTGCCTACAAGCAATATATATACAGCCAGCAACTAGGGCCTCCAAGTTTCTTCCCCTTGTACACTTTTGATCCTCCAACCTTTTATATATTTCACTGGCCCTATCCTTCAAATACATAGCAGGTATATCAATGTTTTCACAGTGGAACAATACTGAATACTCTTATCAGAAGGTGAAAACGAGAGAATCTGTAAATTTCTTACCTTAATGGTTGTCACCAGGCTCAACCTGGAAGAGTATGAAAAATTAGGTAATTAGTATCAGTTTTAACCATCAAATTTGAAGGGAATTTGCTATAGAAACCACAGCAAAGTTATTCAGCATCGTTTGTAATTTATGTCAACTACAAAAATACTGGAAATCAGTCATATTTAGATCCCATAGCTACCATCAAATTAAGGAGCTAAAAAGCGATGAAAACGTTTAACAAAAACCAGGAAACTGAAGAAACGGACAGACCTATCAGCCATATTAGAGATCGTCTTGAAAGCCAATACAATCGCACGGTCAGGATCCCCACCACGGTTCTGTAACCGGGCAAGAGACGCGTCACCGTTCGATCCACCAGATCGAGAGATAACCGTCGAAAGCGCAGCATCTGCCAATAGCGGATTCACTGGGCCTCCGACACGATTTGGGTCATGGTCACCGGCATCATCGGCAAAAGTCCTCCACTCCGACGTCTCATCAATTGTCCGCGCCTCCAAAACAAGCCCGCACTCCGAACAGACGGTATCCCCCGCAGCGTGATCAAAAACAACCTCCGTGTTCTTCTTGCAGTCAGTACAGTAACTTTCTGACATAGTAACCGATCAAGTCTAAACCAACACCTGATCTTATTATATGGGTTCTATAATCGTCGTCACCCCCACCGATTCTCAGAGCAAAAAACTGAGAGAAAAGAGGGAGTTTGGAGATTGAAGGGACTGATCCCTTATAGAAGATGAGCAATGGATACCCACTCCTACTGGGTCGGCCCGCCCCGGCATACCGACTTCCTCCCACACAAACAATTATACACGTGACATTAATGGCGGCTCCAGACCTTGAATCTGTCCGTCCATTCATTCGAATTTGGAAATACATTAGATAAAAGAAAAATCAATTTTTATAAGGATATTATAATTATTATGATAATTATATTGATTTTTATAAGAATCAATTCTTTAAAATCTAATAATCAACTTAAAAATGGATATAACGGAAACGTTGAGCGAATGTGGGCCGAGACCAGCCCAATTTTCATAAACGGTTATAAAGTTAATTACGTCAAATTTTGCTTTGCGTGAGGTTTAAATTTAATACAAAATGGCTTGTTTAATTTATCGAGCTCCGAGCATCTCCCGCCAATTTCAAACGCAAAAATGGCGTCTGAATCCGATCCATTTCCTTCAGAAATCGAACGGATTATCGCCTCCGCGCTTCTCCTGTTGTCTGATTCTTCATTCAAGTTATAATTCTTAATTAACCGTTAATTTTTGTTGTTGTTCTTGAGTTGTTATAGTTTTCATTAATTTCTATCTTTTCTTGATTTTCAGTGCTGGCGATGTAAGTCTTAGGTCTGAATTTTTGGAGAGTTCTGGATTTCTCGATGGAGGAGACTATTACTCATGAAAAATCCTCTGGCGATCAGTTGACTGTGGTTAGGGTTATATCTGGATTTGAAGAGTTGAAACTCAAGGTAACTTACTGATATCCTCTCCTTCGTGTTAGGATTGCGATGGAAACTGAATCTGGATGTGATGCGTGTTTTATTATACATCGCGGTTAATAAACATGAACATTCTACTGCTATATCGGTTTTATGATTCCTTGCATTAGCTTTTGTTGTTGATTTTCATCCACAACGAACTGGTTTCCTGATTTCTGTTCCTCTGTTTCTCAGATCTATGATATCCGTTGATTCATGAGAATTCCCGCCATCATCGTCATGTGTTTGATGCATTTGCAAGCAATTTTGTTTCATCGACAAGAAATTATTTCTTGTTGACCTCCGATAATCCAACTAATTGTTTATTTTTCATGGTGAAACAGATTGTTCGAAAGAAGCGTTCAAAAACTGTTGTAATCTCCAGGCGGACTGAAATCTGAAACCAACAACCCAGCAACCCTTGGTGCTTCCACTTCATTTGAGAGTGTATCTGAATTATTCTCTACCATAACTACTAGCCTCTCCAGTACCCAAACTTACAGAACTGAATTCCAAACTAAAAATAAGCTGAGAAAGCCTATTCCTCGAGACATAGGGGAGAGAGCCAACGCCATTCTGAAAATTTGTCCATGCAAAGCACATCTGAAATCAAGATTCGTCAGTTGATTAGTGATAGCCCTTTTACCAGCAAAGTATACATATATTTTCCATGTCATGAATTTCTTTAATCCCCCATGACACTAACAAAGTCTTTCTAATAACAGGTTGCTCAAGCTAGAGGATGTGAAAAGATCCTTACATTTACATGGTAATCTTTATCGAGCTTTCAATTACTTATGCATAGCATACACTGTTAACTTTCTAGAGTCAATTACTTCTTTTCAACAGATAACATGATAATGTTCACTTNGATCATCTCCAACATTGGCGCCGCTGTCTCCACTTAGAGTATCTTGTTTTGGTTGAAATAACATATATCATATCCAAATTTTGTTATTTCGATATTTGGTATTCGATTCTTAGTATTTAATTTAATGAAATTTGGTTTGGTATTCGATAAAAAGAATAAAAAATTGGTATATAACGAATATCAAATTAGTTAATATAATATTTATATATTTTTAAAAAAATTAAATGAATTATGATCCTTCAATTATTGATATCGAAATTTGATATCTTATATATTGTAAAGACATTAATATGAGATTTGTTATACTTGCACAAATGACTCGTGATATTCTTGTTATGTCAATATCTTCATTTGCTTCTTAATATGCATTTATCATCGGCATATATTTTAAGTATTTTTATTTAATGTTATTTTGATGGTACGATCTTCGATTTGATTATTTATTTGATACTTTGATATCTGATGAGAATCCCGAAACCCGGTACCCAGAACCTGATCAGGGCCAAGCTTAGTTAGACCACCCCAAGTAACATAAACCGAACTTGGAGGCCCAGATCCAACTCACGTGAATGAACGGCGCAGCCAGACCAATCGGACCCGACCGCCCGTTCATATCGATCGGTAGGGCCTAGCTTTCTCCCGCTCACTAGGACCGATCGGTCTACATCTCACAGCTTTACGAAATATTTCATTTTAATTTGGTTTCAGTTTAGATAATTTTTTTGGTTGAATTTGTTTTGTACTAACCTAACAGAACTCGCACGATTGACACCCTTATCGATTTAATCCAATCGTATACTAGCATACAACACATTATAATACTTGATATTACAATTAATTTACACTATTTTATATTCTAAGTTTGTGTGATTATTTAGACATGTTTATTCTCATTCAACATTTTTTCAGTTATACCCATATTTATTTGATTAATTATAAATTATTTAATATTTTGTGTTTTGTTGTTTTTGAAATTACATAATTAGATTAATAAAGTTTTGTTATTCTACAATTATTTAATTTATGCATTCCATTTAATTAGTTGTTTTGTGGTTTTAACTTTAAATGAACTTTAGCATATTTTGTATTAATTTTTAAATTAGATTTAGTTTTATTGTTTTAATTATTTGGTTGTATTTATGTTAGTTAATTAAGATTTACAATTCTCATTTTACATTGACGTTGAATTAAGTTGTTAATTAAAATATATACATATTTTAAAGCACACGAACTTATTGCATCGAGTGCACCTACTAACACGAACTTATTGTATCATTACGATCATCACATTGGTAACGAGATTCTAAGAGGACAACCGAGTTAACTAATCCAATTAAAACACATAGATTATTACTTGAGTAAGTTGCGGAGTTGGACGAGGTAATGAATGCATATTTGATTTAGTAGAGATTATATGACGTTCTAAAGACAATTCAATTGAGGTTGAACATCTACTGATCATTATGATATTGCGTTGAAGACCATAAATATATATATATTTTTCCTACCTTCTAATTAGACTTGTGTCATCCTCTAGATTTTTTTATACGATTTGGCAATTACATGTTCGGTGCACTACTATTACTTGTATGCAAACCACCATGAACATCAGTAAGTAGATTTTATGACGTTCTAAAGATCCGATTCGAATGAGGTTAGACACTCATACATGTCTTCAAGATGTTATGTTGGAGATAAGAAACATATATATTTTTCCTACCTTATAATTAGGCTTCTGTCACCCTCTAGGTTCTTTCTACGATTTGGTGATTACATGTTCGGTGCAGTGCTATTATTGATATACAATCCACCATGTGCATGAGTAAGACTATCTCCAACGGTGGACATCCAATATGACATGACACACACCTCATCAAAAAAAATTTATTAATTTTTTTTTAATAAAACATGTCATGGTATGGTATTCACATGAGGTGTGGCTCTCTTTGAGGAGAGAGAGTTCTCCTCACATATTAGTTTAATTTTTATTTTTTTTATATATTTTCAAATTTCTAAAACTCTCTCTACTTAAATATTAAGTCAATTATTATATTTTTAGGTATATTTAAAATAATATAAATAATTAAAAATTAAAATTGTAAGTGTTCGGATATTGTTGTAGAGATAAAAGTAAAGTTGTTATTTTTCAATATTTATATTAGTATTAATAAAAGAAAAAGATAATGTGTACAGAAAGAAAGCTGATGTGTAGAGATAGAATCAAGCTTCCGGACGCTCACCCCTGGAGATAGCCTAGGTGTACTTTACGATATTTTAAAGAAGATTTGAATGAGGTTGAACACTCATCTAGTGATTGTTATGATACTGCATTGGAGACGAAAAACACACATATTTTTTCCATGTTTACTTATCACTCCCTAAACATCAATGAGTGGATTGTGTTGTACAAAGGTAGTATGGTTGAACTCCTATGGTTGAGGATATTGAGATGTCATATTTATCCTTAGACATTCTAAGATAACCTTAAAATATGATGCTTTTAAGTCATGAAGGGCTGGTGGTTTGATTCGAATAATTATTTTGGGTGAGCGGCTTTTCCATTAAAAATCTGGTTTCATTCGGCTGAACCATATTTGTAGCAAAGATGAGGCTGCAGATATCTTCACAAAACAACTACATTCGCCAGCAATGTATAGATGTCTGCAAACCTTAAACTTCCAAACAGATAAGGAAAGTCCAACGTGCAGGGGGAGTGTTGAGAATTCAAGGTTGTGCGACACGTTGGACAGAACGAGTAAGAATCAACAAACGCTCGAGATGAGTTAGTTCGTGAATTGTGGAAATGGAATGTCAGAAGCAATGGGTATTTGTGATAATTAGTGAGATTGCGTGCACTGCTTAAGCGTTGTGTTTTGTAGTATAAAATGACGATGAATGTTGTAAACTGATTGTAACTTTTGAATCAAAAAAACAAATTCTATACATTCTCTGTTTTCACTTGTGCTCAAACCATTCTTTACCATCCACAACGAACTGGTTTCCTGATTTCTGTTCCTCTGTTTCTCAGATCTATGATATCCGTTGATTCATGAGAATTCCCGCCATCATCGTCATGTGTTTGATGCATTTGCAAGCAATTTGTTTCATCGACAAGAAATTATTTTTTGTTGACCTCCGGTAATCCAACTAATTGATTATATTTCATGGTGAAACAGATTGTTCGAATGAAGCGTTCAAAAACTGTTGTAATCTCCAGCGGACTGAAATCTGAAACCAACAACCCAGCAACCCTTGGTGCTTCCACTTCATTTGAGAGTGTATCTGAATTATTCTCTACCATAACTACTAGCCTCTCCAGTACCCAAACTTACAGAACTGAATTCCAAACTAAAAATAAGCTGAGAAAGCCTATTCCTCGAGACATAGGGGAGAGAGCCAACGCCATTCTGAAAATCTGTCCATGCAAAGCACATCTGAAATCAAGATTCGTCAGTTGATTAGTGATAGCCCTTTTACCAGCAAAGTATACATATATTTTCCATGTCATGAATTTCTTTAATCCCCCATGACACTAACAAAGTCTTTCTAATAACAGGTTGCTCAAGCTAGAGGATGTGAAAAGATCCTTACATTTACATGGTAATCTTTATCGAGCTTTCAATTACTTATGCATAGCATACACTGTTAACTTTCTAGAGTCAATTACTTCTTTTCAACAGATAACATGATAATGTTCACTTCACAGTTCACACATAATAATCCATTTTTTGCTTGCTTAAACACGTCCTTATATATATATAATAAATATGGATAGATAGGTCTATGATAAAGTCATTCATATGAGCTTGCAGTGTTTGGTATGTCTTTATTTTGTGGATCTATGAACAGGCTATAGGAATGCCGGCTTGGTATCAATCATAAATGAGAATAGTAATAAATTATGATGGATCAAAGTTCAAGGTATGTGTTCTTTTTATATAATTGCATATGCAGCAGTATCACCTTTGAGTCCTCTATTGAAGGTTGATGATTGGAGATGGGGCGACCCTATATGTTATCCATATGAGGGACAATGCATGATGCCAATGGTCATCATGCATGTTCACCAAAGGTGGAGCCCCACTCACACCCCCCTCAAATATTTCATATAATTCAAGTCTCTATATTTTTACCCGTAAGAGTTTACAACCATTTTAGTTAAATTACAACATTTGTATAGACAATAAATAATTAGATAATAATTATGATGATTAACAATACTTGCATTATGTTTTTCCCATAGCAAAATGTTGGGATTCTTGTGTAATAAAAAATTTAAGTGGGTTCATTCTAAATTTATTTCTACTTTAATTTTTTTCCATAGATCTACTTTAATATATCTAGATTGCATTAGTTCACAAAGTAAACTAAATGTTTGGACGATACTTAAATTTAGTACTCATAGTTCATGGTTTTAGTAGTTTTAGTCTCCAAATTTTTATGATTATGACAATTTTAATCTCCAAAGTATGAAGATGACAAAATCGATATCAATATTTTTTAAATTTTAGCAAAATTTGTCACTAAAATTTAGTCTGTATGAATTTGATTCTCAAAGTTTTTCAATTTTGGCAAATAAAGTTATCGGCTAAAATCAAATTTTTAGTATCGATTTTGTCATTTTATGGATCTTATTTTCCAAATGTTGTAATTTGGAAGACCATATATGTAAACTTATAGTTTAGGGATTAAATATAACATTACAAATTATGAGGATTAATTTTGTCGAAACATAAAAATTTGGGAACTAAAGAGACATTTTCTCCTATCTAAGTGTCTATACTAACAAATATCTAAAGAAGTCCATTGGGTCATGATATCGTTGCAGTAGGAGTGAAAAAAGAGACAATTTTTATATATCTATTTCTACTTTAATGTGTGAGAAAGTGGAGACATGCATAGGAATTGGAAATTTGGAGGATCTTGTTACTGGTGTGGCTTGGAATGGAAAGGGAAAGAAGCACATGTAAGAAGCTGGACTGCTTGGTTTTTCATCATTGGCTTTATATTAGGATACAACACAAAGAGGCAAGACACAATAAGGTGAGTAACACTATCCTATTCTTCAGCATGAATAATACATATATTAAAAAACAAAACAAAAAGTACACTTATTCGAGCTTAGTAGCCATTCTTTGGTGAAGTTTTCTATGAGGCTCATTATACTCCTCTAGGTTCGTCTAATCATAAATTAATAATAAGATCTTCGATCGGACATCAATTGATATGATTCACTTGCTATGGTTTGAATTTGGAAAAATATCGATGTCATTTGGCATTTTTCTCTAGAAATCTCCCAATTGATAATACGAGTTTGGATATGATACCAAATGGTATGATTTACTAGCTTCATTTTGAATTCGGAAAAACATGGATCGCATTTGACACAATACCCAAAATTGTTCTCTATAAATCTTTCCATAGAACTCCACAAAGTGTATTGGTCGATTAAGACAATCACAATCAACATGGATATGACAAAAAACTCTTAAACAACCAACAACCAAACTCCCCTCTTTAGAAATTTTTGCGAGATAATACGAGCTTGGATATGATGCCAACTTATATGATTTACTCACTCTTTGAAAAACGTCCATCTAATTTGACATAATACTCACAATTGTTTCTCTAGAAGTCTCTCAATGGAGATTGTTTCATTTATCCTACTATTATTACTCTAATATTAAGTTGGGTTAGATATGTAAATGCTATGTCACCAAATTGATATAAAAGAAAGTGTTTAAAAGTTGAATAGTGTGTTTAAGGTATTAACAAAGTAACATATGGCACATGTTACTTTATTTAATAGGGAGATGTAGGGGGTAGGGAATGGAATTATGTGGGAATAAAGAATAATTGATCAGAGTAAAGAATAAACAATAGAGTACAAAATGATAAATTTTTAGCTTTAAAGGATATTTACTTAAATGTTATTTTAAATATTTTATTAAATAGTAAAAAATATTTTCTTGATATTTTCTAAATGCTGATCAGCTAAACAATTCATAAATATAAAGACAAAAAGGAGAAAATGATAGTGGAGCAGGAGATGGACTTAGTTCTTGTTGTTTTTACTTTTGAAGAAAAAAATATAATTTCTTAAATGGAAATTTGATTAATCATTGAGACATGTCTAGGGCCTTTGTCTTGAAATGCTACCAGCCTATTAATTCCATCAAGTCAAGATGGGTTCCACTTTGTCTTAAAGAAAAGACTTCACTTTTAGCAATGAATCATGGTGTGTAATCTACGTTTGATAATCAAACGTGTAAATGGCACAAGGGTTGTGATATTTTGATTGCAGTAATTCAGTGGTATTTTTTAAATAAGTTTGATTTATTGTATTGTTGCGTGGAGTGAGTGTGATGGATGGTTCTTGCTTTTTGCTGCTTTTCTTTGCCTCTTGCAGGAGGGGGTGGTCAATTCACTCCATTGCTCGTTTATCGTGAAACTTGTAAATATGTCTTTACAGTGAAAGTCTTAAATATGGGATTTGTGCTTGATTGACGTTTGCTCTGGTGTGGCCCGTGAATGAAATGAATTTTTTCTCCATTTCTTGGCCTCCTATGGCCGGCCCCTGACTCTCCCTTTTCCCTTTTTCCCGCTCTGTCAAGCTTGCTTTCTCCGGAAAGTCAAGGATTTTGGGCTTAAATTATTGCTTTTTGAGATTTCCGAGTGTCGGAAGTTCTCACGGTTTCTGGGTTGTTACAGTCTTGGTCATCTGAACTGAAGCAAGCAAAGAAAATGCAGTTTTGGGGTTTGATCAGCATTTTTCTTATTGGGTTCTTTTCAAAGTTTGGATTTGCAATTTCTCAGGTTTCTAATGATCTGGCAACATTGCTAGCGATTCGCGACGAGTTTAGAGTTCCTGGGTGGAATGGAAATAGTTCAGATTATTGCTCTTGGCCAGGCATTTCTTGTAGTCCGAACAATTCATTCGTTGAGAAGCTTGATCTTTGTAAACTGAGATTGCAAGGTAATCTTACTCTATTTTATGATCTTAAGTCACTCAAATGGCTTGATCTTTCTTTCAATAACTTTAATGGGTATATTGATCCTGATTTTGGAGATCTATCTGCACTTGAGTTTCTAGATTTATCATTCAACAAGTTGGAAGGCTCTATTCCCATTGAGTTGGGTAAGCTCAAAAATCTCAGAGCTCTGAATCTTTCTGGTAACTTTATTGTCGGAATGATACCTCATGAACTAGAAGGTTTACATAATTTGCAAGATTTTCAAGTTTTTGCAAACAGATTGACTGGCTCCATCCCTCTCTGGATTAGTAATTTAACCAATCTGCATGTTTTTACAGCTTATGAAAATAGATTAAGTGGTGTTATACCAGAAAAGTTGGGTTCTGTTTCTGAACTTGAACTGCTAAATCTTCACTCTAATCAACTTGTGGGCTCAATTCCCGACAGTATTTTTGATATGGAGAAGCTTGAAACATTGGTTCTTACACAGAACCGTTTAACTGGCTATATTCCTAGATCTATTGGTAACTGTAGACAGCTTTCTAGTATCAGAATTGGTCATAATAATTTGATTGGAAGTGTTCCTAGAGAAATTGGTAATGTTAGTAGCCTCACTTACTTTGAAGCAAACAACAACAATCTTTCTGGGGAGATTGTGCCTGAGTTTTCAAGATGCTCTAACCTCACTCTCCTCAATTTAGCTTCAAATAGCTTCACTGGATCGGTTCCATTGGAGTTCGGTTTACTCTCTAATTTACAGGAGCTGATCGTATACGGGAACAATTTGTTTGGAGATATCCCTACATCAGTTCTCAGGGGCAAGAATCTGAACAAGCTTGATTTAAGTTATAACAGGTTTAGTGGAACTATACCAAGGAGCATTTGTAATGTATCAAGGTTACAGTTTTTGTTGCTCAATCATAATTCAATTTCCGGTGAGATCCCGCATGAGATCGGAAACTGTACGAAACTTCTTGAGTTGCATCTTGGTAGTAATTATCTGACTGGAAATATTCCTCCTGAGATTGGTCATATAAAGAACTTGCAGATATCACTGAATTTGAGCTTCAATCATCTGCAAGGTCAATTACCTGAAGAGCTTGGGAGATTAGACAAGTTGGTTTCTTTGGATGTGTCTAATAATCACCTTAGGGGCAGCATTCCTTCTGCATTTAAGGGCATGCTCAGTTTAATAGAAGTGGATTTCTCGAACAATCACTTAACCGGCCCAATACCATATTTTTCGCCATTTCAAAAGAGCTCTGATTCAAGCTTTCTTGGAAACAAAGGGCTATGTGGAGAGCCTTTAAGAAGTTCTTGTGGAGGTTTGGGTTATCCTTCCGAAGATTCCGACCATAAGGGTTCTTACAGGATCACATTAGCAGTTATAGGTACTGGTTTGGCTGTATTTGCATCGGTGACTGTCGTAGTTTTGCTATTCATGATGAGGGAGAAGCAAGAAAAGGAAGCGAAAGAAGCTGCTGGTGTTGAAACTGTAAACAATCCAGTGATTTTGGCCGGAGATGTGTTCAATGAAAACCTCAGGCAAGCTATAGACTTTGAAGCTGTTTACAAGTCGATACTGAAAGTGTCGAATTTGGTCAATACTGGAACATTTAGCACTGTTTACAAAGCCGAGATGCCTTCTGGAGTGGTTGTATCTGTTAGAAAACTCAAAGCAATGGGAAAAGCCATACTCAGTCACCGGAACAAGATGATCAGAGAAGTAGAAAAATTGAGTAAACTCCGGCATGATAACCTGTTGACACCGATTGGTTATGCTTTTTTGGAAGACAATGTCCTCTTGTTGCACGAATATTATTCGAACGGGACGCTGGCTCAGTTCCTTCATGATTCTTCAAAGAAGCCGGACTACAAACCGGATTGGCCTACTAGACTCTCAATTGCCATTGGACTGGCTGAAGGTTTAGCCTTTCTCCATCACATTACCATCATTCACCTTGATATTTCATCAGGGAACATTGTTTTGGATACAAACTTCACACCTTTAGTAACCGAAGTTGAAATTTCGAGGCTTCTCGATCCGTCCCGGGGCACAGCAAGCATTAGTGCTGTAGCTGGTTCATTTGGATACATCCCACCAGGTTTGCTTCCTCACTTTACTCAACAAATGAACTAAATCTCATCAGTTGTTGTTCTTTACAGAATATGCTTACACAATGCAAGTTACATCACCCGGAAACGTATACAGCTATGGGGTTATTTTGCTCGAGATCCTCACAACTCAACTACCAGTTAATGAAGCTTTTGGTGAAGGAATTGATTTAGTAAAATGGGTACATAATGCACCATCTAGAGGGGAAACTCCTGAGCAGATTCTTGACCCAAAACTTAGCACCAATTCATTTTCATGGAGAAAAGAAATGCTTGCTGCCCTTAAAGTTGCATTACTCTGCACTGATAGGATACCTGCAAAAAGACCCAAAATGAGAAAGGTTGTGGAAATGCTTCTGGAAATCAAGCAAAATTAGATGGATCATGGAGCTGATCTTGTACAGTTTCTTCCTCCCAGTTTTCGACCAGCTCCGAACCCTCAAAAACGGTACGTGCTAATCGCCAAATTCTAGAAAATATCACGAATTTGAGGGTAATGTGACTAGGAACCACATCTGGCTTGAACTTTTTTTCTATGAGTGATTATTGTTCTGCTTCATACCTGTGATCTGCTTTTCTCCATGAAGAAGAGTCTTTTGTTATTTATCTTTAGGAAGATCTCAAAAAAAATATAATGATTAATATACAATATTTCAAAATAATGTAATATTATTTGTTATCAGAAAATTTGTGTATTAAAATTTAAACATTACTTATTTGAAATGACTATTATAGCCTTAAATGGCCCAATCTGTTATCTAGGTTTATAGCCCAATACTACTAGCGGCCCATATTAGTTGGAGGTTCTTTGTACTTTGTAGTGTCGTAATTTTGCAGGGATGAAGGGCAGTGTGAAGACGAACTGGCAAAGGAAGAAGAAGAGAGATTGGCATCGTGGATACGAAAATGCCCCGACTTGAGAGTTCTCGGGCAGTTGCATTCTCACGTCGTCACGCAGCCCAATTTTCTTCTCTCTTCACGTTCCTTTCTTCTATCGAAAATCCTCTGTTTTGCCGCCTTTCAGAATATTCGCTACGCACGGAAGTTGTTGTCGCAGATTGTGTACCCGAGTGTATTTTCATACAATACGGTGATAAGAGGGTTTCTTTCTGGAAAGCCATCTTGGGAGCCCATTCTCCTGTTTAGAATGTTGGTTCAGGAGAATTTTCCGAGGGCAAATTCATTTACGCTGGCGTTTGTTTTGAAGAGTTGTGCTCTCCTTCCAGCGTTTGAAGAAGGAATACAGGTTCACAAGCATGTGATAGCGTCTGGTTTTGGAGAGAATTCGTTTGTTCAGACTTCGTTGATGAATTTTTATACGAAATGTGATGAAGTTGAAATGGGCAGGAAGGTGTTCGAGGAAATGACTGTGAAGAACGTGGTGGCATGGAGTGCCATTATTGGAGGGTATTCGAGAGCTGGGAAATCTAATGAAGCTCTTTGGATGTTTAGAGAGATGCAAAAGCTCAATATTGTGCCTGATGAGGTGACAATGGTCTCTGTTATCTCTGCTTGTGCTGTTTCAGGAGCATTAGATTTGGGGAAGTGGCTTCATTCCTATATCAATAAGAATTCGATAAAAAATGATTTATTGATCAGCACAGCACTGGTTAACATGTATGCCAAGTGCGGCTGCATTGAGAGAGCTAAACAAGTTTTCGATTCCATGCCAATTAAAGATGGAAAGGCATGGACCTCTATGATCATTGGATATTCCATTCACGGGCTTGTAAATGAAGCTTTGAAAACTCAAGAAGACATGGAAAAGGCCAAGGTAATAAGCTTAACTCAATCTATCTACAAAGTGAACAAATCCTGACTGTTTTGTATGCAAATTGCAGGTTGAGCCTAACAATGTTACATTTATAGGCATTTTATCCGCTTGCGCTCATAGTGGCCTTGTTGCAGAAGGTAGAAAGTACTGGTCCATGCTACTAGACTCTCAAATTGAACCGTCATTGGAGCATTACGGCTGCATGGTAGATTTACTTTGTCGTTGCAATAAAATCGAAGAAGCATATGAGTTTATCAACAACATGCCTATTCCTCCAAATCCAGCAATATGGCGTACATTACTTGTTACCTGTAGGAGAAACAAACTGTTACACGATGGCGAAATTATCGCACAGAATCTCCTTTCAATCGAACCACTGAATGCAGAGAATTACATTCTTCTCTCAAGCTTATATGCTTCAGTATCAGATTGGATCAAAATGAGCCACGTGAGGAAACATATGAATGACATGGGAATCAAAGCTGTTCCAGGTTGCAGCTCCATTGAAATCAATGGACATATTCATGAGTTTCTTATGGGTAAATGGTCACATCCAGAAGCGAGTAAAATAAGAAAGCTTTTGTGGGAAGTTTGTAAAAGAGTTGAAAGTTGTGGATACCAGCCATGGATTGCTTCTGTGTTACAAAACATTGGTGATGGTGAAAAACAAGAAGCTCTCTGGGAACACAGTGAAAGATTAGCTGTTTGTTATGGTTTGATGAAAACTGATGCGCCTCAAGTTATTAGAATTGTTAAGAATCTGAGGATTTGCGTAGATTGTCATCAAGTTATAAAGATTATAAGTGGGATTTACAGAAGAGAAATTATCGTCAGGGACAGGATTCGGTTTCATAGATTTATTAATGGAACTTGCTCTTGTAAAGATTTCTGGTAACCAGGTTAGTGAAAGAAGACTGATTATTTCATTTTAGTATTTTTTGTAGTGTAGTGTAATTTAACATGAATAAATTTAATATAACTTGATATTTGAGGTACTAAAAAGTTAATAATGGATTTTTAGGGATATTTGACCCTAATGAATACCATTTAATGAGTATGAATGTCAAATTCAGGTACTTACTTGGTACACAATTTTAAACTTTATATTACAATTATAGTATTTCAAAGATTAGGGATATTTTCGTAGTTTTATCAATAGACAATCTTGATACTTATAGCTCCAACTTATACACTCTTAGCTACTCCTGGAACATTGATTTTGCACTTATAGCTCCAATTTTTAGCTTACTTGACTGCCCAGAAGCTTCACTGAATTCAACTACTGAATTCGATGGATAGTCGAACTCGAACCCCATAAGTGAGTGATCCGGAGTTGGGAAGTTCGAAAACGGCGGGTATTGTCTAGCCCAAGAAGAATGATGTTGTCTTTCAGGCCATGTAGATTGACCAAGCAAGAAAGTGTGGCTTCCATCGATCGAGCTTCGGGTCTAGAAGTAGTGCAACATTCCATTAGTTCATCAACAGTGAGAATAAATCTATGAAAATGAATACAAACAAACCTCAGCAGAAATGATCATTGGATCTATAGTTGCAAGTTTCATTGATAATAACTGCAGCCAATGGAGGCATTTCTTAAGTCAACAGAAAAGTAACAATGTGTGTGTCTTGTAATACCTCAACTTCACATTGGAGCGCTTGTACATGATTTATTATCTCATCCAACACTAGTGCAGTACTCGAAATCTGTGAGGTAAAAAAGAACATAAATGGTGATGTTCATACAAGAACACAATTGTGCAGGTTTCAAGTTTCTTCAGTATAAAAACCAGTTATAAATGGGGGTAACTAAGAGTCTAGGACCTTACAAAGCAAATACAATTGAAAAGATGAATTGCTTCAAGTCATTAATGGCGATGTTATGATAAAAGACATATAGAAGACAAATTTTAAAGGGAAAAGGTTAAGACGTGTGAAGAACTAACAAGGAGAGTGACACTTCAACAGCCTGCTACTTTTCTGGTGCAAAGCCATCAGCTTTTTCACGCTTTCACAAAATAAATAAAAAGTTGACACCTACTCTCATCTTCCCAATTCAGAAAGATGAATTACAGTTGTATGTGATGAATTTAATGGTGTTGATGAAGCAGGTGTATAATTTAAAGGGATGATAAAATTAAGGTTAGGTGAATAGGTCTTAAAAACGACAGAGTCTGACAGCTGACCTTGTTGCATCCTGGGACCAGTTCTTGTAAGAGCTTCATACGAGCATTGATCTTCTCTCTTCTTGCCTGCGTAACCAACGAGAGAGGGCTTAGAAATCTTGATTGGTAATCAGAATTAAGAGAGTAATGAGCGATTAACTAATTAATTAGACAATTTACTCGTTCAGCTAAGCTATGGCTGTTGGTGGCTTGGCCACGACGTGCTCGCACATGAACATACGGCGATTTCTCGCCGCTTCCCTCGATGGCTTCATTCACCTCCACTTTTATGCTCTTTTTGGACGAAACTTTCGTCTGAAAACTCGCACAAAGTGAATATGTGTTAGGAGAGAAAATTTAAAGCCGGGCAGATGGAAGGAAAAGGGAATGTTTGTTACCTGAATGTCTCTATGCTTCCTCTTGGTGGGGTTCAAACTCTGAGTTGAAGAAGAATTAGGCTGGGAGTTGGAATCCGACGGCTCCTGCTTCACTAATTCGGCTGAAAGAATCGTGGAACTCTTTAACGAATTATCAGTGGAAGAATATATGGAGAATTTTGAGGCACGATCGATGAAGACGGCATTGGACGGAAAAAACGGCGGCGGAACAGGCTCCTTCGTAAAATCCTCCTTATCTAAAAGCTCCACAGCTTGCGGATGATCGAGCTCGAGCAACGCCGCAAACGAGCTACTCTCCGTCTCCCTTAAAATCAAACCGTGAATTTCTTCGAGCCCAAACCCCATTCCTCCCACAACCGCTGTGGATCTAAACCTTGATTCAACCTCCGGTTCCATGATTCACCAAATTATCATCGCATTCACTCGTGCAGAAGACACATTTGAAATCTCAGGATAAAGAAAGGGCTTCGTCTCCAGGAATGAGTGGATTACGTTGTGGAGAACTGGAGATCTGGGCTCCAATGTCGGTCAAAGGGATTCCAGTGCAAAAATGAATAACGTTACGTTATTGTTGTGTTGGGGAATTCAGAGAAAATACACAAATACTGTGACAGCGACATTTATTATTTATTTTATTTACATTTTATGGTTATCAATCAATTTCTAATAATTCAAATAATTAATATTGAAAAATAGAAAGTGCTTAGAAAAAAGATATACATATCACAAATAAAAAATATGGTATTATTAAAATCAATATAAAATTATATATGTAGATGGGCTCACCGCAAAACCGATCGGTTATACACTTGATACAAGCCCATTAATTGCTGGTCCACTATGTGGGGGTATTCTAGTAATTAGCCTCCTCGATATTCATTTCCCTTTTTACCCTCTAATCTATGCTTTTAAAATTGTACAGGTGATCATTTGAGGTTTGTTGGTCCATAGAACCATCATTAAGTTGTTTTTAATGTAGATAAAAATTAATTATAATTTATTTATTTTGTATATCTAATCAAATATTTTGTAGCATAATCTTGTTTAATTATATTTGATTTTTAATCTTTTTTTAAGCTAGTAATACGATTGGGCTAGCCCAATTTGAAGTTGAATCAATATATTGGTATTTGTAAATAAATTATGATTTTTTTAGCACGGCTAACTATAATAAAATTCACGGTTGGACATCTTCGATTCTATTTTAAAAACATTAACTGTAATAACCTTAAATAAATTCAAATATCAATAAACTAGAGTTATTACTAATCCTAGTACAAATCTCTAGTTGATATCTAAGGTGACCTAAAACAAAAAAAAAAGATTGCTTTTTTATTGTGCCCATTCTCCTAAATGATTTAGTGATGTCACATAGCCATTTTTGTATATAACCATTGAAGTTAAAACTCCTGTTCAAACACTAAAATATGTATATAACACTTCCTTGTTACACACATAAACATGTAGCTATTCATGACGAGGACGAGAAAGCCATAGCGAGCTGAGAGCACGGAGCCGGTGGAAGTACTCGGAGATCGCAAGGAAACAGCGTGTCGCCTGCCGAATCGTTAAGATCCCGTAAATCTGGTGAAGGGTTTGAAGCCTCAGATTATCCGCCTGTAAGTCAATTACAATGTAGAAAGTATTAGAAAAAGGATAAGTGAAATGACATCATGGATATGGGCATGTTTATATCTTTGTCATTTACACGTTTCCCAATTAGATTCCTTGTAATACTTTCTCTCTTGGTTTCATCAAATAACTGATTAAGACATGGAGTTAAGGATTCTCTGTGTGTAATGTAATGATAGAAGAAGACATGAACCTGTCTTAGAAAAGCTTCGAGGTTTGAGAGCTTGTTGACTGCTATAGCCATTTGAGACATGTACGAGTTCATATTCGGTGGAACGACTAGCGAATCGGCTATAAGGGCTTGCGAAAGAGACAGGTTAAGAGACTCTAAGCCTTGAGAGAGTGCTTCTTCTGCTTCATGAGTAGACTGTTGAAGCCCACAAATACTTATAAGTTGTGGTTCAGTCAATGGCTCAACTTCTCTCACGATTATCTGAACCGAAAAATCGTATTATCGACGAATATAGAGTATATATAAACCGTGGGATTGTTACCTTGATGAGATCTGATGGCCGGAAACCGCCAATCCACATGAAGCAACGTTCAGCAGGAGTTTTCCATATGCCGGAAAATAGATGAAAAGCATCAGATTTCGCCATCATGCTCTTGAGATTCATTACTTGAACATAGTGACTTAAACAGTTATCGACTAATATTCGAAGCTCGTTTTCCGGAAGATGATCCGCAACTGCGTTCCGAAGCTCCGTCACGATACGGTGGTGCTCGTCTTGCCACCTAGCGTATTCCATATCGAATAATGCCGCATCTAGATAGATATTAAGCAAACAAAATCATCAGAATCTGAGCTAAAACTCAATTGTGAAACGTATACATTTGCACCTGAGTTCACATTAGCCATAGGAAGAGGGGGATTGCGATCTTCACCAAAAAGAGAAGGCCCTCCCAAATATATTCCCTTATGAAATGAAACAAACATTCAAAATACTTAAAAATGAATCGGGAAAGTATCCGTGATACGACTTAAGAAATCTAACCTGGGACCGGGCTCTTTGAATCTCTTCTTCCAGCTGAGTAAGCTTCATCCTACTTGTTTCCAGCTGCTGAACATAAGCCTGCAAGCAAATTCCTCAGCATTACAGTATCTCAATAAGGACTTAATGAAGCAAGAATTCACCTTTCTCCTAAGCCTGCTTTTCCTAGCTGCTTCTCTATTCTGAGCAAGCCTTCTAAGAGTCTGTAACAAGTACAAAAACACACACAAATAACTATATGTTGTGTGTGCGTGGGAGAAAGAAAAAAGAAAGTTTAGGTAAACCTTAGGGTCGGTAGTTTTTGGTGCATCAATTTCAGAAATTGGGGCAGGCCCTCCTCTTCGGTTTCCTTCACGCTGGCAGGAATAGAAAGAGACAAGAGAAGAAAAGGCTTTGAAGTTTAGTGTCTGGTTATTTAATATTTTATGTCCGAACCTTAACAACTTTAGCTAGTTTTGGAGGGGAGTTTGTTGGGTTGGAGAGATGACGATCCATTACAGGGTCAGATGATTTCTTGGATCCGCTAGTGGAAGGAGAAACTAATCCTGGATTAACCTAAAATTTAAAAAAACCCCATTAATGCTTAGGTTAAGGAAAGAAGAAACCAGAAAGCTAAAAACCTTTGATGGAAGAGATGATGAATCTTCATGCATGGGCTGTGAAGGGAATATGTTGAGAGTGGGTGGTCTTATTTCAGAACTCTCTGCAAAACAGAAAAGAAAGAGAGTAAAAGTGAAAATCCTTTTTTTACTTCTATGACAAGATCAGGTCAAACCAGGTACAGAAACAAGAATCAAAAACCCCCCTGAGCTCACTTATGTAAAGTTAAACTCGGTTGGGTTTTTCTACTTTACGTTGTTGATCTTGTTCTTGTTGGCCGTCGAGGAAGAGGAAAAGGGCTTGATCAAGCTCGCCTAAATCATAAGCGCCGCTGCAGTCTTTTGGTCTAGAATTGGAACAAGAAAAGGCATCATAATCTTAGTCTTTGGATCACTAATGAATAAATTACAGACATATTGAAGCTCCCTCCTGGAATCGATGACGAAGTCAAGGAAGAAGATTGCATCATCCCAAATGATAGCATCTGCTGCATCATTTCATCTTTCTGCTGTTGTAAGTCTACTTCTTCTACGGTATGACGATGATGATCTTTGATGATGCTGCTGTCGTCGCTGTTTGAACCCATGGAAGAATATTGGGGTTTACTTCAAATTCGGAGCTTGTTTCAGAATAAAAACGGATCCGGGCTCGACCCAGATCACCATAACCGGAGGAGGAGAAATTGAGAAAGATAGAAAGAATAATCAGTCGGTTATGGAGAATTGAATGATGAAGAAGGAAAGGACAAAGGCTATTTCAAGTTAAACCTGCAGAAGAAGACGACTTTCAGTTTAAAAGGTAAAAACTCCAGCTTTCCTTTTCTAATACATTTAATTTAAAAATATAAATAACATATTTTCTTAATATTTTAAAATATATATACTAAGTGCAAAATTGATTTATGTTGAATGACTAATCTAGCCCTTAAGTTCAATCATCGAGCCTACGATTTCGTTATTTTTGGATAATTAACAGTGGAACTCGCAGTAAAAACCCTAATCTAATTATTCTTTTGTTATAGGATTGTTAGTATTATTTAATTTATTATCAATTAATACTACTAAATTCCTACCAATGGTGTAATAGTTAATTTAATATTTTAAATTCTAAGACGCTCAAAACCAATTTTGTTATACATATAGTATTTAAACTTAATATTTGATTACTATATACAAAAAATAATAATCTATAATTTATTTTATAACTACTATTCATCAATCATATTATAAATCAAACAACCGAAAAGTATGAATTTTATTATATTATAAGTTATTGATCGTACTTAATCAGCTCAATGGCATTGTAGATATCTAATATTTAATTTTTATGTATAGTAATTTAAATTAAAATATATTTTAAATCTGAAAAATACTATAATTTGTATTCATTTTAATAATTCATTATATAATATGTTTTAATGACGTCCATTATTTTTAATAATAGAATAATTATGAATTTCTTTACCCAAAAAGAAATAATAACTCGGCACATAATTTTTCTCACAAATTAAAGTATTATTAATGAAGTAAGTTTCAACCACTCCTTTATATAATGTATTATATTTAAAAACTATAAATTATATCTAAATTTTAAAAAATTAATTTCAATTGTACTGTAACCAGAGTTAACTTGTGAAACTCGAGTTGAGTAACATGCAAAACTATGCGTGAACCTAATTGACTTGATTTAATTATTATTATTTTCCCTATTTTATTGGTACTGAATTTGAATAGTCAGGGTCAATTAATTATATAAAATATGATTGGATGTACATAATTAATTAAACCTAGTTGAGCCGTCGCTAATTTGATATTTATTTATTATTTAAATATAAATTTTACTTTATCAACTCGAAACCTAAAGTCAACGTTAATCTTTCTACTAATTTCCCTAATCAATCATCATTATATATAATTAATCTCCATGTCCCCTTAATTAATTATGTTGTCGTGTGATTAATTAAGTGTGTAAGTGTGGGGGGGGGAAGCTTAATTTATTAATATACACACTTAACTTTATCTTTGTGATTTCAATCTTCGGGTATAAGTATAACGTTATAAATATGATATTAAAAATATAGATATATTTTATTTTGTTATAATATAAATATTTCAACTTTTAACTAATAAATTGTACATGTATTGCATTGAGTGATAATACTAAATGTTTGTGTTATACTGATTGTGTATCACAAAATATAAAATAATATAAAAATGAAAGTGGGGCCCGGTGAGGATGGGGCTAAGGTGCTATTCTCTATTCTATCCCTTGTGTACCCCACTTTCACTTTATTTGGTTTTACTTATGTATGTATTTTTTATGAGAAAATGATCTTTACTCTCCTAATTTGATTATTTTGGTAAATTTAATTTTTCAAATTTATTTTGATATTTTCATTTCTCGAATTTTGGACATTTGGAAAAATCGATCATCCTATTTTGTAATATTTGGTAAAATCGATCCTCAAATTTCATATTTAGTCCTCCAAATGACTCGAACAAAATCGATTCCCTTAGTTTGATCGCAGTGGCAAAATTAGTCTCTGTATTATATAAAAATGAAAATGATAAATTACAAACTTCAAATATCATATTTGTCATATACATAAAATTTAAAGGACCTAATTTACCAAATATATGACGATTAATTTTGCTACATATAAAGTTAAGAGACTTCTTCTACCAAAATTGTCAAAGTAAGAATACCAAAATTACCAAAATATGAAACTACGAGTACCAAATTTGCGCATCGTCCATTTTTTATTGGACAATTTGATTGCCTAGAATTTTGAATAAAAACATTGTGGACTGAAACTTGAATTTTAGAGTATAAAAGCCCAAATCAAATACGAGTAAACATGATGAAGAAGAAATAACTCGTTTTATTGCATCTACCATAACATTGGTCTTGAAAAATCAGACAATTTTACGATAAGAGGATGATGAGAATTAATATTGATACAAGATCTACTCGAATTGACTTTCCAAACAAAAGAATTGGTGCTATATATAATGAATTTACAATTGGGCTTTAAAGGGCGAGAAAAGAAACATAAAAGGCCCATATCAAAACAAAAGAAGAGTGCAATTCGGCCCGTTTTCCATATATAATTATTATCATTATTTCCTAGCTTATTTTTTCTTCTATTAATGCATTAAAATTTGGAGGGAGTTTCAACTTTCAATTCATGTTAAACTACAAACTCGCAGCCATCTATCAAATTACCAACCAGAAAACCTTAACAACAAACCATTTCAGTGGAGAAGTGTTACTGTTGATTTGGAAAGACACAATTACGGAAGGAAATTGACTCAATCAATTTCCCATTCCTTTCCAAAATCAATTATTTCTACAAATCATATTCATTCCTTTTATTTGTATTATTTCCTAGTTTATCTCTTTTGTAATCCTTTTTATACCGCTGTGTGTATGAGGAATAAACAGAAAAAAAATCAAAACAGTGAATACTGTTATTCTTCTCACATTCGACAGATTCTTCAAATTAGCATGGTATCGGAGCCTTGCCGGTAACGACGGTGGCAACCATGGCTGGAAAATCAGAACCTCTGGGAATATACAGGGGAACAACACCACTTAGGGAGGATGAATTCCCATCCCTACAGAATCCTGGTTCAACGCTTCCGCTACGAACAAATTCACTTACATCAATTGATGTCACTGGGACTTTTCCGCTGCAAAATCCTGGGACTGCTCCGATGTCTGTCCCAACAGAAACTTCTGGAGTGATTTTTGGGAACGTATCGTTCCCAAACCCGANATTTCTGGTTGTTTCTTTTTCTCCCGGCGGTCAGGAGAATGCTTGTCAAGATGATGATCAGACAAGAAATTCAATTTTCCGGCAGCTATATCGGACTTCAAATCGATCAAAGCTTTGTTAAGGAACCCGTTATCTGCTTGAATCATCTCAACCTGTTTCTTGATCTCCAAATAAGATTCCATTACTTGGTCGTGTTTGGTTTCATGCTTAGTGATCTCTGCTCTAGCCTTGGATTGTTCAATTCCTATCTTGTTCATCACAAGAAGCGGAAGTTTCAGGTTGAATGATGGATTTGTCTTGGTTGGAGTTTCCACTACTACCACGTCCAGATCAGATTGTGGAGGAACCCTAAGCCCCCACCGGAAATTCACCACCGCAAAATCCAGCAGGGGGACGGCTGTCCTGGCGGTTAACTCTGTTCCTTTCACTATTTTATGAAACAATAGCTTCGCTGCAGCCTTGGAATCCATTTCCGATGGAATGAAACCGTTAACATTGTAGTATCCATTGGGTAAGGTCTGGTCACCGTCTTCCGTAGGCTCCTTCCAATTACTGACTAAATCAGAAGATTGTGACATTTTCAATGAAAAATTACCGATTTCCGGCCTGAAATGAACGAAGAAAGTGGGATTCTGGTTGCCAATTAGGTTGAATTCAGCACTCATCGTCAAAGGGCTGTCGATGGGTGACCCCAAATGCCCAATACCCGTCTTGAACACGAAGCTGAAAGGATTACTCTTATCATTTGGCCTATTCAATAATTTGAGCATAGGGCCGGATTGGAAGAATGTGCTGAGACTTAGTGACCATTCTTTAGAATCGCCGACAGAAACAGCCGATTGAAAAGGGAGACCTAGAATTTTCAACGGGATTTTAGCCCTCAAAAGTGGCTTTTGCTCATCCCTGAATTTGATTGAAGCCTTCATACTGATTTCTTTGTCAGCCAGAGCTCAGAAAAGAACACAGAAACAGTAAAACGACGGTGGTTGATGAATCAGTGGAAATTCGCAGTGCATAAGGAAGGCGGCGGATTGCGTGAGATCAGGAAACCGGGTGAGTAATTTCCGCTATCGAAATCTGATTGACGGTTTTACCCTTATGTTTAAGGGACTTAAATCTTATGGGCCCAAATTTAAAATGTGGGCTAGGCCCAAGTCCTTTGCACTTATGAACCTGACAAGAATTATTTTAATATAATTTGTGTCTCTATTGTTTTAACAAATTACTAATAAATCCTCTTTTTGGTAGCTTGAGGTATTTCTCTGGTTTCGAGAAAAGCCCTAGTTGAGGAGTTGGATTATGTTCGACACTGTGTTTCTGTATTCCGTCGCTACTTCAATGCTAAAAGTTTGGGTAGCTTTTTGAGTTGAGGGTGGCTTTTCTATTCTTTGTACTGGAGGGATAGGGTTTCAATTTCGATTAGTTAGATTCCATTGGATCTGTGGTCTATGGAAGGTCGAAAGAGAGGCTGGGATGAGTTTTCCAATGGCGGATTCAAGAAATCGAAGACAGGTGATACTTTTGTTTGTGCTAAAGTATTTATTTAGCTGTCTTCTTTTTTGGAAAGCAGTTACTTTTTTGAATGCATGTTCCATGAATCTGATTTAGCTTTTCTTCATGAACTTGCTCTACATCATTTCTTGGCGATGTAAAATAAAAGCCATGTATGTGAAGCTCATTTTAGAGAAACCTACAAATCCTTGCCACCCAAATTGGGAACTTGAACTTTTTTTTGGTTTTGTTTATACTTTCCTGAATTTACTACAAAATGAAACATGTGGTTAAAGCGTACTTGTTAAACAAATGAGAATGTATTGTTTTGTACCTTAATGTTTCTTGCAAGCACTGGTTTTGTCCCAACTTCATTTGATGGTGAGCTGAAAACTTGGATTGCATATTTTAGCAACAATGCCAAGATAACAGTAACCATGAATAAGTAATTAATGTTTTTTAACAGAACTGGACTACTTACAAAGTGGTATAGGGAGCAAATCGAAGCCATGCACGAAGTTTTTCAGGTTCTAATCTCAACTCACCTAATCTAATTTTTCAAAAATATTTAACTAGAATTAGTGCAGGCTCGAGTAAAGCTCTCCTTATATGTTGGCAAAGAAGCTGTTTCAGTCTTTGTGAATGATACCTTTTTAGCTAATGTAAAGATCATAGAAAGGCTCGTCTTTTGATGTCTAGGGACAGCATCTTTGGGAGATTTGCTATAAAGTGATCAATTCGAATGAAATGGAAACATGGAAATTTGTTTGGGATATATGAATGTTTTGATAAAGCACTCAACTTATGGAGCTGCAGTTCTTTTTTCAAGTTTTATAGGCAGGAAAAGCCTTCTAGTTTGTCAATATCTAGAAGGCTTTGAATTTAGCTTCTGTATATGTGTAGCTTATTGTTCTTTTTGATGCAGCATCTCTGGTTGCCCTTTTGGCGAGAATTGTCACTTTCTTCATTATGTTCCCGGTGGCTACAATGCTGTTGCTCAAATGATGAACTTGCTGCCTAATCCTACCTCCGAACCAGCTGCAGTACCAGTTCCTGCTCAAAATGTCTCTTTTACTCCAGTTATCAAATCCAAGATCTGTAACAAGTACAAAACTGCCGAAGGTTGCAAATATGGTGACAAATGCCACTTTGCTCATGGGGAATGGGAGCTAGGGAAGTCTATTCTCTCCTCTCATAATGATCTCCGGTCTGTCACCGCTGCAATCCCGGGCCATTTCGGAATCCGTCCCGAGATACCTATGCCAAGCCCTGCATCTATTTTTGGCGCATCAGCCACTGCAAAGATCAGTGTAGATGCTCCCCTTGCAAGTGCGGTGATTGGGAGAGGGGGAGTCAACTCCAAGAACATTTGCAGGCAAACCGGGGCAAGACTCTCCGTTAGAGACCATGAGATTGATCCTAATCTGAAGAACATCGAACTCGAGGGCACTTTAGAACAGATACAACAAGCAAGCACAATGGTAAGAGAACTGATCATCAGCTTAGGTGCTGCAGCAGCAAGCGGTGGTCTAAGAAAATCACTTGGATCTGTTGGTGGTCCTGCTGCAATAGGTAGTAATTTCAAGACAAAGCTTTGTGACAATTTCACCAAAGGTTCATGCACTTTTGGTGATCGATGCCATTTCGCCCACGGAGCAGCAGAGCTCCGAAAAACCGGTATTTGATTAGTTTTTCTACTTAGCTTATTGTTCCAGGACTTGCATTGTTTGTATTCCTGCTCTTTGTCTGACTGTTATGTTCATACTTCATAAGTTCACTGAATGTACCTTTTATAAGGAGATTCATCTTTTTCGACTCAACATTTCACTCCGTTTCAGTTCCCTGATAAAACGATCAAACAATTAACGCATCATTTCTTTTCGATCCTGTTCCGTTCATGTGTATGTATATATATATATGCATCGTATTCGAAAAGAATAAGCAGCAGCAGCAGCCTTGATCTATAAGAACATTCAGCTTTCATACTCTACAATTGGTTCTAGGACAGGGGAAGGCCCAGGATCCAATCTTGTAAGAACTTCAGGAACTCCATTAACATCTCTTATCACCTATACACAAACCAAAAATGCTGATTTTCAGACAAAATTGAATGATATACTATTCATTTCACTATCTGTCTGTATCTCACCAAGATTTCATCATCAAGATATGTAATGAAGAAAAATCTCTCAAAACTCCCACCTGAAAACACACCAATTCTCATCTCTAACCAGAAGCAATGATTAAAAAAGGAAAGAGCTCACCAAGAGGCACCTTAAGCCCACCAGCAACAACATCTCTAATTGGAGCAGAAACCTGTTGCAATGAACTAACTACTTGATCAAAAGTACCCTTTAGCTGCAAAGGAACACTTTCTTCGATAATCTGTGGTGTTTCTAAGACTCCTTCGATATATTCTTCTTTCATTCTAAGTGGTCCTTCTACTGAGAACTTGGTTGACACTTTAATGCTGCTTTTAATCTGCATTCATCAAATTATTCATTGCTGCTACGTAAATGAAAGCAGAAAACAGATGTAAGATTATTACAGAATTCAAGAGCGTAACATTTGTTGTAATATATGAATATCCATCCTTTATAACCACATGTATTTGTAGTAAATTTGCCAGTTCTCGAGGAAACCTTCTGCAAGGGAACATTGCTCAAGTGATTTGGTCGTGTTACTGTAATACAAAATGATATGTGGACTTACTGAAACAAAAACCTTGCAGCAAACTGTCCCGGGCTCCCTGTTCCAAACCACTCCATGTTCCATTTTCCTTCAAGATAAGGAGACCTGGGATTGATTCATAAAGGGTAAAGTGATCATAATAATGGTGAGATATGCACTGTTCTACAGGGAGAACAAGCCAATAGTGAAGATAGTACGTTGTTGGTCTTAGCGTAGGATTCAGCTTCTCAAGGCCAACGATGCGCTCATTAACATCGATTAGCTGTAAGAATGTTGTCTTTCCAGCAACTAATGCATCAAACCCACCAGCATCTTTGAACTGAAACCGAGTATAAATCAGAATTGACGCACCGTACAATTTTACAGACAAAATGGAGTTCTTACCGCCACAAGCAGCGATTCCTTCGCCGAAAGCCTTTCCATTTCTCGTGCATAAGCAGCGGATGGGCCTTGAATTGCTTGTCCAACCATTGCCCCGCATTTACCTCTAATTCTTCTCCGCTTACATCCCATATATGTGGAACCCTTATTTCTAAGACAATTTTTGATAATATGCGGCGGTTTGTAAGTTGGGGACGAGGATGTCGGGGATGAAAGCGTTTCGGAAGAGCGCAACTGGGTTCGAAACGAAACTAAGCAGGCCATAGAGGGAAGAATTATCAGATACAAAGAACAACGAAATCTCTTCGCTAATCAGTACAACAAATTCAATGGTAGAGGAAACTGAAAGATAAAGTTCAATATTTTCGTTTAAGACACCTAACCTCAAACATAAGTTAGGTCTCTTATTCATCTGAAAAAGAAACATGGGAAACAGTTCATTCATTGTTGAAGACAGATGCTTTACAGGGTTCCTCGAGAACACCATTATCATTCAGATTTGTAACCTAATTTTCAGATTGATCATTTTGTCAATGAATAATCTCTTGAATACCAAAAAAGGCATAACTTTACTGTTTTTTGTTCACAGAAGAATGATGGGTTCCCTCACAATTTACAAAAACTATGTCATCCAAACAATCAATCACTTTAAAATCCAGAAAGTTTTCAATGGTTCCCTTTGAGTATAAATTCGGACTGCTGTAGATCTCTTGAGAGATGATTTGAAGTTGAAGGTTCAATAATGTAAACTTGTGCAGGTAGGAAAGTGAGTATCGTACAGATCAATCAACTTTCAAATGGAGGAAAGCCAGAACAGAATCACGTGCTGGCATCGAAAAGAAACAATAAGAACATGTTTTCATTAAGATGCCGACAACAGATCAAGGAGCAGTTGAGTTTTTGTTCTAATGAGAATCAGAATATAATTTCTTGATGAATTTGCTATTCGTCATATAATCTGAGAATGAGGATGATTTGTGACGATGAGGGGTAAATCTGTCAGCACAGAGAAAATGGGTGTAAAAGCAAGCCAGCCAAGATGCGGCGCTGTCAGGGGGCCAGACCTACCATAGACGAAGATTCAGAGCTACACCAACGGCCCAGATCTCGCGGAGAAGGAATCTGTCGCTGATTTAAGGGGAATTCCATCTGAGCGTTAGTTCTCGACTTCATCATCTCTCTCTCTCCCTCACTTCAGACAATGGTCTGGTGACGCCCGTCGTCTTAGTGTGAAAGAGAATTGACTACGTCCACTCGTTCCTAGAGACAAAACCCATTTCATCTTCACATCAAAGGTAAGATCGTAGCTTTGTAAGAATTGTCGGAAACCCTTGTTTCATTTCAAAGATCCGACCTTGATATCCTTAGGAAAAGGGATCTTCCGATCTATGCGTGCTTTGTAGAATTCATACATCTCGATCTGTAGGGAAATACTCTTCATGGTTGGGGTTTTTAGTCAGATCTGTTCACTTATTTGCTTCTTTGGATATTTTTGTTGGATCTGCATATAAAGTCTATTTTTTATCATGAACAGGCTAATTTTAGTGCTTCTTGTTCCTTGTTATCGTTTACAACTTCGTAGACATTTCAGCTTCTTCTTATTTCCTCTAACTGTTGATTTTCATAACTTTGGAAGTTCAATTCTGCAATTATCTTGTTTTGCTATTTTGTTGTATTTCTTCTGTACCTAAATTTCAACTTTCAGTGTTCAGAGTTCACTCTACATTGTTATGGAAATTGAAGATCATTTTTTGCTATGCAGATCATATTAAGAGATGGCTGAAACCGACGATATTCAACCACTTGTTTGCGACAATGGAACTGGGATGGTTAAGGTAGTCAATATCCCGATTTATCATGAAACCAATGTTTGTTTTTCTTTCTAATCATAAATTTGCAGGCTGGATTTGCTGGAGATGATGCTCCAAGAGCTGTGTTTCCTAGTATTGTGGGACGTCCTCGTCATACCGGTGTCATGGTCGGAATGGGGCAAAAAGATGCGTATATTGGTGACGAGGCTCAGTCGAAAAGAGGTATATTGACTCTCAAGTATCCAATCGAGCATGGGATCGTAAGTAACTGGGACGACATGGAGAAAATCTGGCATCACACATTCTACAATGAACTTCGTGTGGCTCCAGAGGAACACCCTATTCTTTTAACTGAAGCTCCTCTCAATCCCAAGGCAAATCGTGAGAAGATGACTCAGATAATGTTTGAGACCTTTAATGCACCTGCAATGTACGTTGCGATTCAAGCTGTTCTTTCTCTTTATGCAAGTGGTCGTACGACTGGTAAGAGATCTTCTCATCATTATCATTCACTGAAATGTCTTAAATGTGTTTCTTTTCTTCGAAGGTATTGTTCTCGACTCCGGTGATGGTGTTAGTCATACAGTTCCGATCTATGAAGGTTACGCTCTCCCTCATGCGATCCTTCGTCTAGATTTAGCTGGCCGTGATCTAACGGACCACCTAATGAAGATATTGACCGAGCGTGGCTACTCATTCAGCACATCTGCCGAACGGGAAATAGTAAGAGATATAAAGGAGAAGCTTGCTTATATCGCTCTAGATTACGAACAAGAGCTAGAAACAGCGAAAACCAGCTCTGCTGTGGAGAAAAACTATGAACTTCCTGATGGACAAGTGATCACTATCGGTGCTGAAAGATTCCGGTGCCCTGAAGTTCTGTTCCAGCCATCAATGATTGGAATGGAATCAGCTGGAATTCACGAGACGACTTACAATTCAATCATGAAGTGTGATGTCGATATTAGGAAGGATCTTTACGGGAACATTGTTCTCAGTGGTGGCTCGACAATGTTCCCTGGTATTGCAGATAGAATGAGTAAGGAGATTACTGCTCTTGCACCTAACAGCATGAAGATTAAAGTCGTGGCTCCACCGGAACGCAAGTACAGCGTTTGGATAGGTGGCTCTATTTTAGCTTCCCTTAGCACATTCCAACAGGTAAACTCATCTTCTTACAGTATAAGGAAACAGATATGTTAATCAAAATGTTAATGATTTATGCAGATGTGGATATCCAAGTCGGAGTACGATGAATCTGGACCATCGATCGTACACAGAAAATGCTTCTAAAACAAGAATCGGGATATGTTGGAAATGTGTCTTGCTTGCTTCTATCTTTTTCTTCTGGTTTTTTAGCTTGTGGTTTGTGGTTGTTTATGTATGATTTTGGCTCTACCATTTGATGATTGCTTGTGTAGAGAGACATGTGTGTGTTAATGGTAATGCATGGAGATTTTATTAAGCCTTCTATCATTTGCTTCATTTGTACCCGAGTAGCTGCTCTTTCCGTTCGTCGAAAATTGAGTTATGCTGTGATATGTTACGATGCATGGTAGTCATATCGAGCGGTATATGAGCACTATAACTAGTAGTATGGGTCGTTAGGATCGGGTTTTAAGATAAATTTGGAAATTGTCTCGATTATTTTAAAAAATGATTATATAAAATTAATTATATCATTTTAAGAGTATTCAATTTGTAGTGTATTGATTAAGATCTTTATAAAAACAAATTAAGATTGGATGATAAGTGTTTAAATACAACATAAATTATGTTTTCAAAATTATATAAGTATTTTAAAATAAATAATATATATATGTGTGAATGGTATATAAGTGTTCGATGATGATCGGTACGAATAATAATGGCTCATATGATTTCATGGTTATGATGTACTTAGATGGTAATTGATATTTGAGATGATGATGAATTTTTAGAAGTGTTTTGTAAAATTGCGTTATTATAATTGATTTATACTAAAATATCAATATATTATTAAATATAAAAAGTTTTTTTGTCATATATTAGCTAACATAATTACTTCTCAAATGACGGTAATAATTGAATAAATGGCGTTAAGAGGGGCGAAAATATGAATTTTAACGATTAATTGTTCTACTTGTATTAAGAAATATCGATTTTTTAATGTTTAGATTGGGCCTACGGTTAATTGTTTGATGGCCCACATTTTAATTGTTTGGCTACGCCAGCTGGACTGCACCTCAAATTACTGCTGCCAGAAAATATTTAACCCGTCCCCGCCTGTTTTAGGCCTTTTATCGGTGCACTCCATGGTGAGCCAATTCGCGCAATCAACTATCAATTGCTGCTTAAGCGACTGAACCCAGTTTTGTATACTGACCGGGAGGGAGAGTTCTGACGATGAGGTGTCTTGAAGTTGCTGAGGATGCGCTTTTTATCTTGTAGGTTTTGCTGAGGAAATTGCTATAATGGAATCAACCAGAAGAAAGTGAATTTAACGAGGTTATCGCTTTATGTTTATTCTGATGTTTGTCTGTAGTGAATTTTCATTCTTTGTTACTATAGAATTGGAAGTGTCGAAGCTTCCTGTTTCGTTCTTGTCGGCAACCATTGATTGCTGTGTCTGTAGATCAAGGGAATTTTTTTTCTTGATTGTTGTATCTCAGTGGGGTTTTGTTACTCGAGGGTTTGTTACTTTGGTCGATTTGACTGAATTAGGACTATTTTCCCTAACGTTGGTTGACTACGGGAAATTCTGTGAATTGGGGTTTCGTCCTTTCGTTTTATTATTTTGTTGATTTTTTGTGTAGGTGGGTTTCTTCGATTCAGACTTCATTAAGCAAGCAATAGAGGTTGAATCTGTTACTAGCTGACAATTACTGTCTGAAACAAGTTGAGGATCTTTTAGAAGATTTCTTTTGCAATTAGTGATTTTTTAATGGCTGAAGAGAACAGCACAGTGAATCTTGACCTCAATTTAGGACCTCTTGATCGTTTTGAGGATGATGATGGTGAGATTATGCTTGGTGGGTCTTATCCTGATGTTGCTTTGAGTATGCAGGATTTATTTCATACCGATGCATTTCAGTTAAGGGGCTATTCACATTTGAGAGCCCAGAGATGGCGGTCTTTGAGGAGACATATACCTATTTCTCCTGAAACCCAGCACCTTTCTCTAGAATTAACCGGTGGAAATGAATTGCAGACTGGGGAAGGTAGTGTCACACCTGAAGGAAGGGTTAATGAAGCACCAAAACTCTGTGATAATCGTACTGGTTATGTAGAAGATGAGTGTTTAGTTATGAAGAAAGAAAATGTGAAGAATAATGGCGATGAAGGGAGTTTCTTCGACTGCAACATATGCTTATATTTGGCCAAGGACCCTGTGGTCACTTGTTGCGGGCACTTGTTCTGCTGGCCATGCCTTTATCGCTGGTTGCATCATCATTCCGATGCCAAGGAATGTCCAGTTTGCAAGGGAGAAGTTACCATGAAAGATGTGACTCCTATTTACGGTCGAGGTAACGATAAACGGGAAGTCGATATAGATTCTAGTCTCAAGATTCCAGTTCGGCCCCAAGCTCGACGAATTCAGGGATGGAGACAGACGATTCATAGGCCTGGAATATCCACTTCTTTAGAGGAAATGATTCAGCGTCTCGAGGAAACATACCATTTAGGTAGACATATATCACCAAGAGATTCTGATGTTAATCGTGAATCACCAGAGGGAAGTGCTGCTCATCACCGGATTTCATTGTTTAGAGGAATCCGTAGAGATCAAACTACGATTGTACCAAGCAACGATTCGAATGATTCCATGGAAATGTATAGAGGTGAAGCAACTGATGGTAATGTTGTATTGGTAGGCAGCAATCATCATCGATCCTATCAAGCTAGAGAGAATCGCAGATCACGATCAGCATGGATTCGCAGGCCACATCCACACCGAGCTGGTTCACTTACACCGAGTTTTACCGATGATTTATACATTAACAGCAATCTCATGGAAAGAAACCAAGAGCCGGATAGAGATTCTGTGTCTAGTATAGCTGCTGTTATACATTCTGAAGGTCAGACTATTGATAATGCAATCGAGATTGATTCGACTGTGGCTCGTTCTACTTTATCTTCTAGAAGAAGAACCGATGCTTCGAGGGTTGTTTCCGATGTTGATAGCGGAGATTCAAGGGCACCTCGTCAGAGAAGAAGACTCAACTGATGCTGAAAGAATAGGAAAAACAGCAACATCAGATTCCCTCAGACCGGTCCTTGTTGTCTGATCATTCATTGTACCATGCTTTTGTCTTTTCCTTGTACCAAATTTGACACTAATTCTGATCCTATGGTTTTAGTTCCAAATTTCTTATATTATCATTACTTTTTATATCTAAGTACTATTTGTAGTATCTGCAAATTGAATGGCTGGTAGGGATGAATAAAATTCTCTTTAAAATCTGTCCTGATTTCAGAAATGCCACCCAAATTCACCTGCAGGGAAATTTAAGCGAGTATTGAATCATTCATCCGTAGCAGATTCATTGATTTCTGGGTAATGTTTAATCTCGTTTACGGTAACTTAATTTGGGACGCAAATTGATGAACAAAGCGATCCAGACATGGCCCAGAATTTTGATTTGCCGATCAATAAGATGGCTGGCTTATTTTCCTGTTTTTCGATTAATTGAGACATGGGTTGCGTTCATAATCATAATTTTGTTTCACTGAATGATCACAGGATATTCAGATCTCTTTCAAGATGAACCCACCTGCAGATGATAACGATTTGAGGCCAGAGAAACTTGAACAGGACAAAGAAGGAGGCGCATTATTCCATTGTGGGCTTTACGATGCCGATATCGTTCGAAGAATTTCTGAAGAATTCCTTCCAGGTTTAGCCTCAGCCTGCGTCGATAACACAACTGGAGGAATATTCAGAAGCCCAGCTTCAGTAGCTGTAGATATACGACGAGAAATGATAGATTATCTTCGTCAACGCAGTGAAAATCTCGTAGCAGAATCTGTTGTTCTTGACGCTGGCTTAAATGGGCATATTTCTGATGATCCTTACGAAATTATATCAGATTTTGTCGATGATTTCGCAAGCTCAAAAAGAAACTTCTTTAGCAGAGTTTCAGGATGGTTATTAAGTGAAAGAAGAGAAGACAAAATAGATGATTTTGTACAAGAAATGGAAACGAATAGCTTCTGGTTATTGAATAGAAGAGAATCAATAGCTCAAACAATTCTCAAGAATGTTGATTTTAAGGCATTGTTTCATTGTACAATGAGCTTTAGATCTGTCGAAGAAATGGAAGAACATAAATCTAGCTGCGGTTTTCGGACAATAATTTGTCCAAACGAAGGATGTAATGCAACATTCAGTGCATCACAGAATATGAACCATGATTCTATATGCCCTTTTAAGATTCTTAAATGTGAACAAAATTGCGATAGCTTGATAATGAGACGTGAAATGGATCGACATTGCATTACCGTTTGTTCGATGAAGCTTATGAAATGTCCTTTTCATTCGATCGGGTGTAACTCGTCCGTTCCCAAGTGTAATATCGTGCAGCACCGCAATGATGATATCGAATCTCATCTGATACTTGTTCTTCAATATTTTCATAAGGAAGCTTCATTGGAAGATCTTCATTTTAGAGTAAAGGAGCTAGTTGAGGTAAGGTTTGTTTGAGTGGTTGTTTTATTCGTATTCGAATCCAATACGATTAATACTCGTCTTTGCAGTTGTCTTCCATTGGGAAACTAGCATCAGCTCGGGATGCACGATCTTTGACGTCTGCGGTTAAGGATCTTGAAGCCCGGCTTGGCCCTTTCAAAGTCAATACTACTGAGAATAAAACCGGAGATTCGATTGAGGCCAACGAAGCTGATGTTTTCACTGAAAATTCTCTGAAAGAAAATACCGAGATCCCTGACGGAGGAGCGGAATGCAGTGATGCACCATACTCAGGAAGTTCTGATATCACACCCTCTATGGAAGAATCAATCAGTGAAAACGAAAACAAAGCGAATACCGAGATCGCATTCGTTTCTTCTGCCGGAGAAACAGGATGCAGTGAAGTACCAAACTCAGGAGTGCAAGATGAATCAATCTGTGAAAAGGAAAACAAAGCTAATGATGCACTAGATGACTCGAATGGTTCATCGTCTAGTGACGAGAAAAACGGGATTGATCGATCGGATGAAGTAAAGAATGATGAAATTGTTGTTGATAGCAGAGAATCGATTGGTTCTTCGCCTAGCGATGATCAACGGGGCTTTGTTGCATCAGATGAAACTGAGAATAGTTATAAAAATTTGTCTTCTGAGGAGACAACAAAAATGCTTAGCTGATCAGTTCTCAATCTCAGCTTGGAAGGGTTTGGACTCTTGAACTAAATTATACTACGGGATATAAGTGGAATTTTGGGTCATTATAAAATTATTGATATGAATATTTTTAATATTACGTTTTCAACAATCTGTATTTTTTTATCTTATAAACATTAAATAAATTGGATGAAATGGGGGATTTTTATTTTTGAGAGTATTTTTATATTGGGCCATGAATGAGATCAGTATAATTTTATTTTTTAATGAAAGCCCAACCTGAAAGCCCATTTACTTCGCATATTTATCTGCGATTAGGGTTATGGAGGCGCTCCCTCTAACACTAGAATCCGGTTGTTCCGAGAAGTCATTTGCGTGAGGCCGCAATCTAATTCTATCGCACAATGGAGGCTGGAGCGGTGGTGGTTACCGGAAGCGAGGATGACAAGGTTCACTCTGGCGTTAAGCTTTTCAACCGCTGGTCCTACGATGAAGTGCAGGTCATTTTTTTAGTTCTGTGTTCAGTTATTCACTGATTCCTGTTCAGGTGCTTATATCTGTGATCTAAATTCAACTTAGAGATGTTTTATGTTTTTGAATAATTTCAACTAAGAGATGTTTTATGTTTTTGAATAATCTACCTTTCTCGATAAACATTTATTTGTTTGATTTGCCGTTTATTGTTCGTCTATTTTGAGTTTTTAATATGATATTTTTTTAACTGGTTGACGATTGATTAATCATTTGACATCAGAATAACTGCCTACTCTATTGACATCATTAACTATATTTGCCGAGACTGTATTTTGATCGATTATGATTAATCTTCTAAACAACTCACAGATCTGTATTAAATTTTGAAAGTATTTTCGATCTTAACTGTGCGTTCTGTGCCATTTTATGTTAACTACTATTGTAAAAGTGACGTGAATGGTTAACTGTGTTATATTATATGCTTGAATCTTTTTACTTATTATGATTCTACTTTTATAGATAAGTGACATGTCTGTGGAAGATTACATCACTGCAACTGCTGCCAAGCATCCAACTTACATGCCTCATACTGCTGGTCGATACCAAGCAAAGCGTTTCAGGAAGGCTCAGTGCCCAATTGTTGAAAGATTGACCAACTCTCTTATGATGCACGGGCGGAACAATGGAAAGAAACTTATGGCTGTTCGAATCATAAAGCACGCAATGGAGATCATTCATTTGCTAACTGATCTCAACCCAATACAAGTCATTGTTGATGCAGTAATTAACAGGTCTCACAATTATCCTTTACTTCAAACTGAATTAACCATATTTTTAGTGTATACATAACCACCCTTCTGATGTAGTGGACCGAGGGAAGACGCAACTCGTATTGGATCTGCTGGTGTTGTTCGAAGGCAGGCAGTCGATATCTCACCACTGCGCCGTGTTAACCAAGCAATTTATCTACTAATCACTGGTGCACGTGAAAGCGCTTTCAGGAACATAAAAACCATTGCCGAATGCCTTGCTGATGAACTTATCAATGCTGCAAAAGGATCTTCAAACAGGTTAGAAAAAAACCAAGTTAATCCATGAACTGTCAGATGATATATTTCTCCTTTTTTGTTGATTAAACGATGAAATTCTCGTTCTGTAGCTATGCTATCAAGAAGAAAGATGAGATTGAGAGAGTTGCCAAGGCAAATCGTTGATATTATCGCAGGATGAATTGGTCTGTGAGGCTTTCTTGCTCTGGTTTTTTCATTTAGAGATTATGTTATGTTTGTGGAACTTAAGACAGACACTCTGGTTGTATGCTACCTCTGTTGTTTCTTTTGCTATATTCCTTTTATCAAACTAAGTATACATTGTTTCGGTTTTTATAATGATGTTCCCTTTTGTTTGATATGAAACTTTATTATAAAATAATTAATATAACAATAATTGTTTTTATTATTTGAAATATGTTTTGTGAATATTTTCAACATTTAGGTATAGTCTGAATAAATATTTCATCAATATACTTCACTTCCACACAAGCAAGTCATACTGATTGGTACTGTTCGTATCGGTCCCGATCGGTACGAGTGATTCTTACGATATATCGTTGGTATACTGACGATATATCGGAATACTAGTGTACCGGTCACGATCGATATTTATCGGTATACCAGACGGTATACCACCGGTATGACTTTCATGCTTCCACATCAAGATCTATGATGGAATAATTGATTTAATTTTGGGAATTTCAATTTTTAGTCAAAATTTTTTGACTATCAAATCAGATTTTTGTCAATCATAATTTACCTATGATCAAATGTTAATTCTAGAGTTTTTAATGAATAAAATGATGTGTTTGGTCATAAAGTTATGTAGTTTTAATAAACTTTTAATTTGATATTCTTAAACTTTGATCATTTTAGTAAAAATTGTCCTTTAAAACAAGAAAATTTGGCAAATTTGATTAATGACAAAAGAGTTATATTTGTGATGGACCCCTAAACTTTCTAATAGTGTAAAGACGATACTTATAATATTTGTAAATTGTATATAAAACTCCAAAGTTGATATATTATGCGCGGTTGGCTCCTAAACTTTTAAATATTATAAACATGCCATCAAAGTTTAAGAATTGCATGATTGCCTCCAAACATCCAAAACCGTTAATATTTAACTTTTATACTCGTTGAGTTTGTTTTGATTCATTAACCTTGAAAAGATGTTATGATTATATTTCCAAATTTTGAAAATCTTAAAAATAACGTACAAATTATCAAAATCACTTATACGAAAAAAGACGAAAACCGCTACTATTAACTCAAAGGTCATTGTTGAACGGTTTTGAAACTTCGGGACTTCTCACACAATTTACAAACTTTGGGAACATCGTATTTACACTATTTTAAACATTAGAAACAAATTACACAATTTTCTACATTACAAAACTAATCTCTACAATTTGGCAATAAATTCGTCAAGGTTAAAAATATTGGAACTAATTTTACTAAAAAATCAATATTTGAATCCTAGTTTTGCCTCAAAAACTAAGGATTAATTTGAACGATAACCAAAATTGTTAAATCTTACCAACTTTGAAAACTTAAATATCATCCACCATTTTTAATGTATGCTAAATTTAAATAATAAATTATAATTTGTACGCCTTAAAATTATATTTAATAATCAATTTATACTTTAAATAGTACAATAAAAATTTCCGTTTTTGGCATATAGAAATTAAAACCTTGGGTGGATTACCAACAAATATATCTTCCTTGAAAATTGGGATCTTGAAGATAATCTCATCACATAGACGATGAATGATCCATCCCTCCTTCCCTCGACTGCTTCCTCTTCGATTAGATCATGCATCTGCTGATTTCTAACACCATAAACAAGCATGAAAATTCTTACTCTTTCATTGGATGGTAGTGAAGCTGCAACTAGTGATTCAAAGCTGGTTTCTGTTCCAAGGCAACGGTGAAGATGCCAAACCAAACACTAATTTGAAAATAGAAATCAATGTGCAAAGGTCAGAAACAGATCATAACAAAATAGTAATTTGCAACAAAATGTTCAACTTTTTTCGTTCAATATCAAACTAAAAATCTCTGAATCGATGGAAAAATGCATTGATTAAGAAAAAACCAGAAGAATAAGACTAGATAAAGTAAAAAAAGATGATTTCAAAGAGAATAGCTCGCCGAGCCATCATCGATGCAATACGATAAACTCCGGCGGCGAGCAGTCTTCATCACAGTAGAACCAGCGAAGACGGAACGAAGGGAAAATAATCAATCGAGTACAAAGAAAACGGAGCCTCCACTGTTTAAAGTGCTGCATCATCGGAATCTTTGCATCGTCGACAAGAAAAGCCCTAAAAGAAACCGCCGCCGCGACTCTCTGCTCAGATAAGATCAAGTAATTGTGAATGGAATTGCCTCTCCGGGTCATAAATAAACCTAATTTCTAAGTCTGAATTACCATAACTACCCCTTGGGTTTCTTACAAATGCCACATCATAATTGGTTGACCGAGGGTATAACTGCGAAACGTGAGATATTTTGATGAAAACCTAACCCTGCCTCTGCACCGATCAATTTCGTTGTATTACAAACAGCTCTGACTTGCTGTTTTTTCAACTGTTCTTTCGACCTCGTTTTGGGGTAATTGTAGTATTCGTAATACTTACTGATTGATCATTTTAGTGGGTTGCTAAACCATGTATTCGTTTTGGGCATTGTTTCATCTTTCAACTGCATGCTTCTCGTGCTAACTACTTTGTTAACAATCGTAATTACTATTTTTTTCTGAGTGTGTGGATCTTGAGTTCTATATTGGGCATTAATCAGGATGGTGCAGTCGTTTTGCAGGCTCGTTGAAAAGCTGATTATGTTTCTTCTGAAACTTGCTTAAAGCTGGGCTTCCAATTGGAGAAAGGTATGATTTTTATTAAAGTAGGTAATGCGGGAGGCGCTGTTTTGGGATTTTTTGCTGGGATTGGAAATAAGTTGTCTTTGGGCTATGTCATGTTGTTTCCGGCTATCGATGTGATTTTTAGTTATTGAATTCTTTTGACTGGATATTACCCACCTTTGGGTGTTATTGACTCTGCGCTATTTTGATTTCAGTGTAAGTGATTATGGCAGAGCCTTCAAAAGTCATTCATGTTCGGAATGTGGGTCATGAAATTTCTGAGGTAGATGACTTTTTCTTTTGTTACGTTGTATTTCCATGTTTCCAAGTTGGCAAGCAGTGCTTTTTTTTCATAAAATATATTCACCTTTAGTATTGAGTTGTTGTCATATTACTCTATTATTTTCTCAGGGTGACTTGCTCCAGCTATTCCAACCATTTGGAGTTGTCTCCAAGTTGGTTATGCTTCGAGCAAAGAACCAGGTTCATCTCTTTACAAACTTCAAGAGGGGCTATGTATTTTCAGAAGTATTCTTCTTATGCACTACATCAAATTGCAGGCCCTCCTTCAAATGCAAGATATTTCTTCAGCAGTAAATGCACTACAATTTTACGCTAGTGTTCAGCCAAGCGTAAGGTACCTTAACAGATGATATTTTCTTTGCATCATGACTTTCTCACAGTCACTGTTATAATTTTATTAGCAATGTCTGTATTGTTACTGGAAAATTTTCTCCCTTCAGGGGTAGAAACGTTTATGTCCAATTTTCGTCTCATCAAGAACTAACAATAATGGATCAGAATTCACAAGCACGGGTAGACGAGGTGACCTTCATGCACCTTGTTGATGTTTTGTTCAGTATAGAAGGGGTTTTCTTGCATTGTTGCATGTTTGCCTTTATGTTCGGTAGGTTGGATACATCGTATGAGTGACCTTCTGAATAAAAAATGAATAGTATGTACTCTGACATGAGTTTGATTAATCGATGACCATATGGCCTTTAAGTTTCTGTAATTTTATAACTCTTTTGGATACATTGTATGAGTAACCATTAAGAAAGCAGTGGCATTTGATTGTAGGGATTAAATAAAAACTAATCTAGCATCTGTAGTATCTTCTCATCTATAAGTTTACATTTTATCCCATACCATATGGCTAATTTGAAAATTAGGGACTCCTCTTATTGGCTAATTTGATTTGTGCCTTCTGGCTGTTTTTATCAGATTACATTGTAGATTACTGATCTTATTTCCCTTTTTTCTCATACTGTTTATTAACTTAGAAGTTATGCGTGGCTGTGAACTTATTGCTGTATTTTATTTTAGCTTTATATCTTCTTTTTTTCTTTTTCCCCTTTTCTATTCAATTTCTCTTTTTCCAGCCTAATCGAATCCTCTTAGTTACGATACACCACGTGCTATATCCTATAACCGTTGAAGTACTGCATCAAGTTTTTTCTCCTCATGGATTAGTAGAGAAGATCGTCACATTTCAGAAGTCTGCTGGTCAGCATCTTTAAGCTTTCTCGTGCTCTTATTTATTTTTTGGGTTCTGATATCGGAATACCATTTGAATAGTAGTCATCCACTGAAAAAAAACATTTTCAACCCTCACTTGTCAATCTTGTACTTAAATAAGGGGATGAGTGGAGTTATCTTGCCCTGTGTAAATACCCAACCAATAATATTCTTGACTTTCTCTTTGAAATACATGGTTTTCCTCAATTATTTATGATCCTTAAAGAGAGCTTGTATGCCCGCAAATTGTAGGTTTTCAAGCTCTTATTCAGTATCAGTCACACCAGAGTGCTATCACTGCAAGAAATGCTCTTCAGGTATGTCGGGTATTGGATAATTAGATGTGTTGCTGCTAACCTTGAGTTGGAGTTCATAACATTCAATTCTTTTGTAGGGAAGGAACATTTATGATGGTTGCTGCCAGCTAGATATTCAGTTCTCAAAGTATGTTTAGTTTATGTATTTGTGTAACTATAATTCTAATTATTTCCCATGTCCTTCCAGCCTTGATGAATTGCAGGTGAACTACAATAATGAGCGATCGAGGTAATAACGAGTGTGAAAAGCCAGCTTACTTCTCTGTTGTCTCATTTGTGAATCGCAGAAATTGAAGGTTTTTATGTATTTTCTTCAGGGATTTTACAAACCCTTCCTTGCCTTCAGAACAGAAGGGGAAGTCCTCTCAAGTAAATGATTTTTTTGTATGTCGATTTGTTCGTTTTTATTTTATTTCTAACCACCACTATTCTTGTTCATTTAGCCCATATATGGAGATCCACGAATGCATGCCCAGGCAGGATCAGGTCTGAAATTCGTTAATGTAGTTAATTTTCTTCTTATTCTTCTTCGTCTGCGTTTTCTGACCTCTTTCCCACTCTGCTCTCTATTCACGACGTCTTTTCCAATCAGTTGGATTTCCACAGGTGTGTATCCTGATCCACGTTTACCAAAAATTCCATCGCTTCATTTTAATAGTTTAAACTTATCTCTTTCTCTCTTCACAAATGTGATCTCTTTATTGTTTCTTTTATTATTAGTTCTTTCATTGTCTGAAAATAACCATGTTTCCACTTTATAATTAGATGGGAAATGCTGCCGACATTGCAGCTGCATTTAGCGGAGGTTTGCCAGCTGGTATCAGCGGCACAAATGATCGATCCACAGTAATTGTATCTAATCTTAATTCCGATGTACGTTTCTAAAGCTATATTTGCATTACTCCATTATTTTCGGTGCTCGTGATTCTTATATTGTTTATCAATGTCCCTTGTGATCCAGAGAATTGATGAGGATAAGCTTTTCAATTTGTTTTCTTTATATGGCAACATTATGAGAATCAAACTTCTCCGGAACAAGCGGGATCATGCTTTAGTTCAGATGGGTGATGGTTTTCAAGCTGAATTAGCTGTTCATTTCTTGAAGGTCTATTCTTCTTTAAAACTAAAAGTGCTTGTTTTTTACACTTCTCATTCCTCTGTATCTCATGTAGGGAGCTATACTGTTTGGAAAACGCTTGGAGGTGAATTTTTCAAAGCATCCAAGCATAACAACTGGCGTTGATACTCACGAATACTCGAACTCGAGTCTCAACCGTTTCAACCGAAACGCTGCTAAAAACTATCGGTACTGCTGCTCGCCTACTAGAATGATTCACATCTCAACTCTCCCACATGATGTAACTGAAGATGAGATAATTAATCACCTTGAAGAACATGGAATCATCATCAACACTAAACTATTTGAGACAAATGGAAAGAAACAAGCCCTCGTTCTTTTCGAATACGAAGAGCAAGCTACCGATGCTCTTGTATGTAAGCATGCTTCTTCTCTAGCCGGCTCGATCATTCGTATTTCCTTCTCTCAGTTGCAGAATATATGAGTGTGAAGCTCTTCTTCTTCATCTTCTGCTGCTGCTTTGTTTACTTATGTGAACTTCTGTAGCTTAAATATGGATGGATTCTTACATTTTGTTGATTATTCAGACAGTTTCTTGTTCCTCTGTTTTAATCTTGGGATCTTTATTACATGGATTTTGTTGCCTTTTAACTACTCGAGTTTGGAAGCTTTTGCCTTTGCCTTTTTTATTACAATTTCCCAATCATTTGACCCTATAAAATGCAATGTTTTGGACGGTATGCTGCTGGGTGCGTTAAATTTCGTTTGGTACCTGTATTTTTTTTCATACTGCTCGGTATCGAGTATTATGGTCGATTTCTGGGTTTTTTTCGGGTCTTATCCTAAAAAAATTATTAAATATTATTTTTTAAAAAAATAAAATAAAATTTGATACCAACAGGTATACCGTTCGTATCGTTCATCCCAGTCGGAACCGATACGTGATTGCGGACTGATATGAAAACATTGATAAAATATAGTCTATGTTAACTCTTTGTTAAAAACTGAATAGCAAATTTAAAATAGAAAATGGTGTGTTTGATACCTAAAATTTCATGATTATGATAAATTTGGTTCAAAATTTTAATTTGACGTCCGTAATTTTCATATTTTGATCGTTTTGACAAAAATAATTTTAATGTTTCCAAAATTTGGCGAATCCGATCCTTGTATAGCAAAACTAATTCATAAATTTGAGAATCAATTTACCACACATATTAGGATTAGGTTTGCCAAAATTTACAAACTATGAAAACTAGTTTTGCAAAAAAATCAAAGTTTGTAAATTAATATTGTTTTTAAAAAACTTTGAATACTGGATTTGTTAAAATTAATAAAGTTTGAATATAAGTTATAATGATTGAATTTGATTTCATGTAATTTATTTGAAATGTATTACCTGTCGTTGTCATTATGAAGTAAATACATGTCTTAGATTTTGAAAAACTGATGTCGAAGGCACAATTTGTCAATTATCAATAAGCTGTGTTGAAATTGATGTGTTTTTAATTTTATAGATTTTCCTTTCTACAAATTATTATGATAATAAATAAAAATATTAGGTTCAAGGAATCTAGTAATTGGAATGAGTACAATATAATTAATTATGTATACGAAAAATACGTAAACTAGTCAAAATTATTGACAAATAATGTCACCTATAAGAAAGTGGATGTAGTTTTGATTTTATTTTATTAATAATTGAGAACATATGTTTTTTATTCATTATTATTGGAATCCCTAATAATTAAGTGTAAAGATTATATTTTTTTGGGCGGAATGCAGTTTTGGTCCCTAAAGTTTGAAATTTTTGGCAATTTTGGTCCCCAAATTTTCCAATTTTGGCAAAACCAACCCCCAAAGTTTCATGTACGCAAAACCGGTCCTCAAAGTTTGCGAATTTTGGCAAAACCAGTCCCCAAATTTATGTGCGTGTGGCATAATTGGTCCCCAAAGTTGTAATTTGTGGCAAATTAGGTCCTCGGACGAAAATTTATTTGGGGGCCGGTTTTGCCAAAATTCGCAAACTTTGGGGACGTACTTTGCGAAAACACGCAACTTTGGGGACCAAAATTGCCAAATCATCAAAACTTTGAAGATTGTTTTTGCCACTCGAAACTTTGGGAACCAAAATTGTCAAATTATTCAAATTTTGGGACACAAGTTGCCATTTTCTCATATTTTTTTATTCTCATTCTTAGTTTTTTAAATATATGAACAGTTAACCTATTTTATATGTATTATTTATTAGTTTCCACTAAAAGAAACTGTTTTTTTTGTTTGAATTGAAATTTGAATTGTAAATGATTATTGGGTTGGCAGGTGAAAAAATTTAGTGTTTGAAGTTTGAAAATGTCACTGTACACGAATCTTGTATTGGCTGGGTTTTGTATTAAAGAGAGATAATGTAAGAGTGGGCCTTCCTTCTTCTTCGCTCGTTGTCATTACTCTCAAGATTGGGTTTTTTTGTTAGTTGTGAATCTGATTCCGTCTCTTTTCTTCTTGTTCTTCTCTTATTTCAAGAAATCCATCGGATTTGATTATGGGTTTTCAGCGGTTACGAGCGTTTATTACTTTTTGGAACATTTTTTTATATTGATTGATTCTCAAGCAGCACTTAAAAGCTTTCTGGCCCTCTTTATCTTTTTTGGGTTGTTTTCGTTTACTTACCCCCTTTTCTCCTTTTCCAGAAAGTTCCCTAATCCCATATTGAAACTCATGGCAAGTTTTCGTGTTTTCATTTCTTTGTGGTTTCTTCTTGAAAGATGGGTTTTTGTAGCAAGTCTTGGTGTGAATTGGGGAACCATGGCAACCCACAGATTGCCTCCCAGAGATGTGGTTCAAATGCTTAGAGATAACGGGATAAACAAAGTGAAATTATTTGATGCGGATCGGTCTACGATGAGCGCTTTGGCTGGCACAAATATCGAGGTTATGGTTGCGATCCCCAATGACCAGCTGGCTGCTATGGGTAGTGCAGACCGAGCTAGACAATGGGTTCGTCGCAATATCACTCGTTATCAGTTTAACGGCGGGGTTAATATCAAGTAAGCCATTAAAAACCCTCATTAAGCTCTCAATTTAAGAGGATTATTGTTTAATTGTGCTTCTGGTTTGGTGTTTTTCAGGTATGTTGCTGTAGGTAATGAGCCTTTTCTTACATCTTACAATGGTTCATTCTTGAACACAACTTTCCCAGCTCTTAGAAACATTCAAAATGCTATCAATGATGCTGGTTTTGGTAACCTTATTAAAGCAACTGTTCCATTGAATGCTGATGTTTATGGTTCACCTTCAGATAACCCTGTTCCGTCTGCCGGAATATTCCGACCCGATATTCTATATCAGATGACACAAATTGTTCAGTTTTTGAACCAAAACAGTGCACCATTCACAGTAAATATCTATCCTTTTTTAAGTCTCTATGCTAATGAACACTTCCCTTTCGATTACACTTTCTTCGATGGGGCATCGAATCCTGTTATAGATAACGGTATTTCGTATACGAATGTGTTTGATGCTAATTTCGACACTTTAGTTTCTTCATTAAGAGCATTAGGATATGGTGATATGACAATTATTGTAGGTGAAGTTGGCTGGCCAACAGATGGTGATAGAAATGCTAACATAAACAATGCTCTCAGATTCTATAGAGGACTTTTGCCTAGACTTGCTAGTAATCGAGGAACCCCTCTTCGTCCCGGTTACATCGAAGTTTACTTATTTGGCCTCATCGACGAAGATGCCAAAAGTATACAACCCGGTAATTTTGAACGGCATTGGGGAATATTTAGATACGATGGACAACCAAAGTTCTCTATGGATCTATCTGGACAACTTGCTGATAGATATCTTATTGCTGCACAAAATGTAACTTATCTTTCGAGAAGATGGTGTATGCTTCGACCGAACGTTCAGGACTTAAGTCGACTTGGGCCGAATATTAATTTCGCTTGTACATTCTCGGATTGTACTCCGCTCGGATATGGATCTTCTTGTAATGGATTAGACAACAATGGCAATGCGTCTTATGCATTTAATATGTATTTTCAAGCACAGAATCAGAATGAATTGAGCTGCAACTTTCAAGGTTTGGCTGTTGTTACTGATCAAAATATATCTCAAGGAAACTGCAATTTTACGATTCAGATTGTGGCTTCTGGTTCCTCGAAGATTATTGAGATTTCTTACTTGCTCTTCTTCTCACTTGTTCTATTGATACACAGCTTTTGTTTATAGAGACATCTCTCTTTACAAAATGGATTGTTCTTCGGACATTGCTTTTGTTAGCAACTACCATTTTGTTCTTGCAATTCTATTGACATTTGTACCAAGTGATGTAAAATTGTCGTAACTTTGAATGATATTGTCCGTTTTGATTGGTCAAACTATTAAAAAACTTTATAACTTGATTAATTGTAAAATTTCGTAATTTTAATCCTAAAAGCACAAAAATCTAAATAATATTAGTTTATATCAATTCGTTGACGGATTAATTGAACTCGTATTGGGGTTTTAATGGTACACCATTTAATAAATGTTATTTAAATTTGGTGGTAACTTTTTGAGCATAATATGCGTAGATTCCAAAAGGTAAGGATTTGTAATTTTTTTTGTCTAGGAAAAGGAATAATAATTATAATAAATAAATATGAATTTTTTTACGGATGGGCCTCATTAATGGACTGGGCCCAGAATAAAGGGGAGACCAGCTGTATCCACGAGGGCCACGATTGCATTTACTGACTTTTCAGTTTTCATGAAGGAAGCGTTTTGCTTCTAAACAAATTCAAAAGTTAACTTCGCCGATTGTCTCCATTCCGCCACCGCCGTCGACAGCTTTGCCATGAGAGAAATCATCAGCCTTCATGTCGGACAGGCTGGAATACAGGTCGGAAATTCTTGCTGGGAACTTTACTGCCTTGAACACGGCATTCAGCCCGATGGGATAATGCCAAGGTCAGCATCCAGATTTACACTTTTATCTACTCATACTTCCGTCGATTCTTGTAATTTTGTAGATCTGACGCGTGCACATGTTTGAATCACTGCAAGACTGGTTTCTGCCTTGTTTTGCCGTCTCTGTTTTTTATGTTCTTGATTTTATCTTTAGTGTAACTTAACTTTCAAATGTCGCTCACGGCCTTTTTCTTGCGATTCCGCATTCGTGTCTAGGTAATGCTGATTGAAATACTCTTTAGATTGTCGTCGTATGTTTACTAGTATATGATTACAATGTCATGAAGCTTCGTGAAGGTACTTGACGTTTTTAAAAGAAATGTAATGGCAGTTAATGTAGTGCTACTCTTCTACGCATTTGTTTGGGATCTTTATTGCTTTTTTTATGGTGTTGTATCCATTTAAAATTTGTCTTTCGCCTAATGCTGCTGGTCTTTCCACGTGCAGTGACACATCTGTCGGTGTTGGAAACGATTCTTTCAATACATTCTTTAGCGAAACTGGTTCGGGCAAGCATGTACCCCGGGCTATTTTTGTTGATCTTGAGCCTACTGTGGTAGATGAAGTAAGAACTGGGGCGTATAGACAACTATTTCATCCTGAGCAACTTATTTCTGGAAAGGAGGATGCAGCCAACAATTTTGCGAGGGGACATTATACCGGTATGCATTTTTTTTCATACCGTATTTACTCATTGATAACTTTAGCAGGTCCTTGATGATCTTTTTGTATTCATACCTCACCTGGGCCAAATGCTCCAATACAGTTGGGCGAGATATCATAGACTTATGCCTTGATCGAGTTAGGAAGCTTGCGGACAATTGTACCGGTTTGCAAGGATTCCTTGTATTCAATGCTGTTGGTGGCGGCACTGGATCTGGACTTGGTTCCCTGATTCTTGAGCGTCTTTCTGTGGATTATGGGAAAAAGTCAAAACTTGGCTTTACTATATATCCATCCCCCCAGGTATTTACTCGTGTTACAGAAAGAAAGTTTTGCTGTTGCTTTTGCTTACATGTGTTGCAAATATGGAAATTTACATTAATATGTCATTTTCCTAGTATTACGATTTCTGTTCATTATTATTTTTTTACTACGTCAGGTTTCTACTGCTGTTGTGGAGCCCTATAATAGTGTCCTGTCTACGCATTCGCTTCTAGAACATACAGACGTTGTGGTGCTCTTGGATAATGAAGCTATATATGATATATGCAGGAAGTCCTTGGACATTGAGAGGCCTTCATATACTAATCTGAACCGCTTAATTTCTCAAATAATATCATCTTTGACTACTTCATTGAGATTTGATGGTGCCATTAATGTGGACATTACGGAGTTTCAGACAAATCTTGTGCCTTATCCTCGTATTCATTTCATGCTCTCATCTTATGCCCCAGTAATATCATCAGCTAAAGCCTTCCACGAGCAGTTATCTGTTCCTGAGATCACCAATTCTGTTTTCGAACCATCGAGTATGATGGCTAAGTGTGATCCTCGACATGGTAAATATATGGCTTGCTGTTTGATGTATCGTGGGGATGTTGTTCCGAAGGATGTTAATGCAGCTGTTGCTACTATCAAAACTAAAAGGACTGTTCAGTTTGTTGACTGGTGAGTTTAAATTTCCAAATTATATCATCATGTCCCTAAAATTTAATTTCATCTTTCTTTCTATATTTGTGGTACCATATTTTATGACTGACTTTATGGCATGCAAATCTTCATGGCTAGGCGTGTTTCCTTTACATTTGTTGAATATTAAGTTTCCCTTTCAGGTGCCCAACAGGTTTCAAATGTGGCATTAATTACCAGCCCCCTACAGTGGTTCCTGGAGGTGATCTTGCTCGTGTTCAACGTGCTGTTTGCATGATTAGTAACAATACAGCTGTGGCTGAAGTCTTCTCTAGAATCGACCAAAAATTCGATCTCATGTACTCGAAGCGCGCATTTGTGCACTGGTATGTGGGTGAAGGCATGGAAGAAGGTGAATTCTCTGAGGCGCGTGAGGATCTTGCTGCCCTTGAGAAGGACTATGAGGAAGTGGGAACCGAAGCTGCCGATGATGAAGATGATGAAGAAGTGTACTAAATACGTGTTCAATGGCAAGATTGGAAGTTTTTCTTTGCATATTCATATGGTTAAATCTTGGGTTTTTTTGCATGCTTGAGTTTATTCAAGCAGGTTACTTAACGTTGTTCATTGGCTGCTAGTCTTTCCTTTGGGATATTCCTCGTATCTTTAGAGACTCTTTATTATTTTATGATAGTGTTATTTATGATTAATGGCTGCTATAGTCTTTCCTTTTCCAGCTTTTCAGTGATAGATTGCACTTTCAGTTTCATGAGGTAAACTGGCTTATTAGTTTCTTATATCCTTTTAATTAGGAACCCGACGTGGTAATGTAATGTTAGTATGATTTAATTGACTTGTTCAATATTCATGTTTTGACTGGTACGGATTCTTTTACCTTTCTGTCATTGTCTGTGCAGTTGACGGATGGTGGGAATAGGTGAACTTGGGTTGATCGGCCCCGCCCGGCGTCGAGCATTTAAGATGATAGCAGTTTAATCTTTAATGACAGCTAATGTCGCCCAACCCAACTGCATTTAATTCTCTTCCATGTTCCCATAAATTCTGGTTGCTTCACCAAACTCTGGATCCTGAAGCTGAACTCAACCAGGACAGAACAACCACAAGATTAACAAGCTTATATTGCTGTAATGGATAGAAGAATTGGTTTCATTGTTCTTTTATTTGTGGCCACAGCTGGTGCAGTCTCGAACACAACCGAATCTCCTTGCTTCAGGCCTCTAAGAAGTTTATCAGCATGCACCGATTACATATATGGAAGCCCAGGTAGAACCACCACTCCCCCTTCAACAGGATGCTGCCACCGCCTCACCGACATCATTCGTACACAGCCACTTTGTCTCTGTGAGGTTGTGCAATCAGACAGCTTCCTTGTTCAGAATCGAGCTGTAGATCTTCCCAGGGCTTGCAATCTTACCACACCACCGGCCTCTCTTTGCCCAGGTAATATGAACAAATAATTTTTCATTTTATTAAAAGTTCCAACTTCCTTTCTCACACCTATCTTTTTCTTGTTGGCCTTTTGCAGCTAAAAGATCATCAGGTAAACATCATAATTACAAGCTTTAATGATAAAACACAAGTGATCATACCTCACATTACAACTAAATTACATCTTATTGTTGTTTTCTTCAGGGCATCGTACCAAAAGTTTAGGACTTAAACTGCTGTGTTTCATTACGATTGGTGTTGGAATGTTGAACACGATAGTAGTATAGATTATGGAGTGTTTTGGTTGAGGCCACAGTTTAAGAGGAGAAAAAGCTATTGTTTTTGTTTGATCTCTTCTTTGATTTTTGTGTGTAATGGGTGATGGTTGAAATTGAAGATAAAAGCTTTGAATATGTTTAATTTTGCCATCTTCATTCTGCAGAAACACATGATGGGATGGGACTGACAAGTCCCCTACCCCCAGTTGTTGTTTTGTTTTGATGTGAAACGCGTACAAGTAAGTCATTTCATTTCTAATGCACAGCTTCTGCATTTATTGAGTTAGGTAAGCTGCCTAATCTAGTCTTTTAATTCTTGACTTGTTTGGGCTACCATTCTATTTATGCTCCTCTTCATTATGTTTACATTTTTGCACCCTAATCCTATCTATGATTTTTATTTGCCTTGGATTGTTAGTTAGAATCTTCTACTTTGAGATCATTTTGTCAGTTTTCATGTTTATGTCATATGGGAACTCTTTTTTTGAACGATTAGTTTAGTATTTACATGTTGATATTTATTATTGTACAAGATTGACCATATGGGAACAATTGTCAATTCCTGTTCAAAATGAGCTAACTGTGTTTATTTTCGTTCAAAATGAGCATGGATTCAATGGAGTTTTGAAGCTCATAGAATCTTGGAACCTTTTGTCTTGTTGGTGTGTCGTTATATTCAAGGAGAATAAGGCTTGTTCCCAGGCCCAATAATCCATTGGCATTTGGGACAGTAGCATTTCTCCCATTGAATTTATTATTTAAATAATGTTTGAGAAGACACACTTTGGTATCGACGAACTTACACAATTGTTAAGTTTCCCATAAACGCGTTGATGTAACTATATTGGGTTTGGGTTTGGGTTTGGGTTTGGGTTTGGTGCATGTGATGGGGCATCAAGTTAGATACTTTTTTAAATAACATTAAATAAAGATAAATATATAACTAAATATTGGTTGAAGGGTATTATAAATGCGAATTTAGCTTTGTAAAAAATAAGTGTATAATTGGTCAATTCTAACTCTCAAACACAACCATATTCCTTTTTAGATCTACTCAATAAAGAAATTGTAAAAGCGTATAGGCCATTTCTTCTACAAAGAACCAATATAATAATGAATAAATTAGAACGATGTCGTTTTGTATCAAGTGTCAAATATTATAGTGGTTTGAAGATTCTGAAGAAAATTGGAGAGTTTACCACATTGGTTAGCCTTCTATATAACATATATTATCTAGAAAAGTTTTCAAAATAGATTTTATTTTATTTGTTTTCTTACAACATGTACAAGATTAGAAAAAGATAAATTTGTTTATAACAACTAAAATTGGTAATAATATAAAATTGAATTATTATTTTTTTTAAAAAAATAAATAATGTAAATTGTGAATCTAAAAAACTTTAATGACAAAAAATGAATGGGAAATCAATGAATATACCTATAATGTAAATTGTAAATTATTTAAATAAACCGATCAGCTCTATGCCCCAACTAATTACTTCCTAATTACATCATTATGCATGCTTATTTATAGTCTTTATTCTTAGATTGGAACACTAAAATCATAATCATTCGACACAAGGAAAATTTAATTACTTCAGTTTCGATAAAAACTAGGAATAAGATAATTGACATATCTATTAGAAAACTAAAACAAAATTTTAGAATATAAATAATATTCGAAAAAATTTTTCAATTTGAATTATATTATAAATGAATATTTTCAAATATGTGTTATATTGTTACTTCTTATTTTATTATATTTTATTGTTCCATCTTCATATTCTAAAATTCAATTTTTCTCCTTACTTTTATATAATTATAAAAATGGGAAAATGACAATTTAGTAATTTAATTTTGATGCACAATGTTATTTTAGTTATTTAATTATGAAAAGTGTCTCTTTTATCATTCAAGTTTCTTCAATGAAGTCAAAATAGAAGTCTGATTATTGATTTTTCACGTAGTGTATTATCGAAATGATCATTTTTTAGAACTATAGATATAAATTATTCGAAACACCTTTTTGACAAATTCTCCAAAATGAGATGATCTTCAAATAGCCATAATTATATTTTTTTCTTAAAACTTACTTATTAAATTAATTAATACTATTATTTATTGTTTGTTATAGATTTTTTATATTATTTATTTTAAAAATATATTTGTTTGAATTATTATTTAATTTTTCAAATAGATCGACACAAGTGGAATATATTATAATTAACGATTGGTCGATTTTTAAAATAATGATCATATTGTCTATATGAAAAGTAAATTAATTAATACTAGTGTTATGAAATAAATAAATAATTAATGCAAGTGAAAAGGGCCATGAAAGGCCCATTTTGTGTGGGCATTTACGTAAAATACATTTGATGAGAAGGATAGCGACTCCTCCATTAAAATGACTAGATAGAAATCTGAAGTTATAAAGACGAAGAACAGAACCAGACCAGACATTCATCTTCCTTTTTTGCAGTGCTGATCTTTTTTTCTAGGAATCTTTTATCTGTCTTTTTAGTTTTCTGAAGGTTCGATTTTTACGGTGTTTTGTGGATTTGGGTTTGATTCTTTGATTGTACTTCTGGGTTGTTGTATTTTGAGCCATGAAGATTCACCCAGTTCCCTCAAGCCGTCGATATGACGTTCCTAATGGGTGCCGGCAAAAGAAATTGCAGCGGTTGCCGCACATCTTCGCCAAGGTTCTCGAACTTCCTTTTCGTTGGGATGCGGATGTTGCGATTGTGGAGACTGAAGACTCTCTTAGATTCTCCGCCGTTACAGACGGAATCTGCGACGACGTAAGGGCTGATGCGGTGGAGATCTACCCTGGTGTTACTAAGGTAATTATTAGGGGTAACGGTGTTGTTGACTTGCTGGAAACAGAATTCGATCTCGATGTTTGGCGATTTAGACTTTCGGGTTCGATGCGGGCGGAGTTGGCATCCGCCGCCTACGAAGACGGGGAGCTGGTGGTGACGGTGCCTAAACGGGCGAATGACGCGACAGGTATTAGAGGTGGGAGCCTGGTATTCGTACAATAGGTAAAGAAAGAAGGTATTTTTAGCTTCGAATCTATCCCTCTGTTGCAATCCTCATCATATTGAATAATGAAACTTAAGTATCTGATATTTGGAGCAAATATCTTCTGTTTCTGGGCTTCCGTCTTTGTGTTGTGATGTAGAACTAACTTTAAAACAATGATGTGAATATATGCTTCTATTTCTCCTAAACAATCTCTTAATCTGAAACCTCTTCTCCATTCCTTCTCACAAGCTGGTTTTCTTTGCTATGAAGTATCTGATTCACCCGAATTTGAATCGGAGTTAAGTCGTCTCATTCGAGTGCTAGTTTTTGCTGCATTAGGTGCACAGATTCTGCTTCATTTATGATGAATTAGTACAACGGCAGCAGCTCCGAACACAGAAATGTATAGCAATTTCAAATGTGTCTTGAAGGTTGCATAATTGCTATAGATCTTTTACGGGTTGTCTGTATTTACTAGTTGCGATTGCTATACAGCCCAATATATTGCTATTGATTTGAAATCCAACTGCACTGTCCTGTTTTAGTTAATGACGGACCTGCAACTTATCTGCCTCAACACCAACTATAAACTCCTTTCATTAATGTCACAGTGTGATTATGGTCCCGCTTTACAACTTGCTCTTTATTATATTTCCCTTCCTGAAATGAGAAATACCCATCTTGTCAAGATATCGCAAAAATGAAGCTTACTGTAATCACCCGCAGCGGCCGAGAACTTGTCAAGGGTGGACTCGATCTTAACGATTCGGTATGTTTTTTTAAATGGGTATTTGCTCAAATCCTCGAATCACCACTCCACGTTACAAAGATCCAATCTTGTATTCTCAAACTGTCGATTTGATTCTCTTCTCTTTGGTTTACAGGCTAATGTAACTGATCTACAAGAAGCTATTTACAAGCGGAGTAAGTTGATTCCTTTCTTATTTCCCAATTTGTTTATGGATCGGATTACTCAATTTTGATTCATTTACGGTTTGTGTTCATCCCACAGCGAAAAAATACTATCCATCAAGACAGAGATTGACTCTTCCTGTACCATCTGGATCAAAGGAAAAACCCATTGTTCTTTCTTCTAAAAAAAGCCTTAAAGATTACAGTGATGGTAACACAAATGAGTTAACTGTAGTGTTCAAGGATTTAGGGCCTCAAGTAAAATACACTACTCTCTTCTTCTTTGAATATTTGGGTCCTCTGGTTATCTTCCCAATCTTCTATTGCTTCCCAGTAGTATACAAACTCTTTGGATATACAGAAGCTCACACTCCTGCACCAGTACAAACATATGCTTTATACTACTGGTGCTTCCATTACTTCAAACGCATCATTGAAACATTTTTTGTGCATCGTTTTAGTCATTCGACATCTCCGATTTCGAATGTGTTTCGTAACTGTGCTTATTACTGGAGTTTTGGTGCTTGGATTGCATATTATGTTAATCATCCTCATTACACTTGTGTGAATGATGTTCAAATGAAGATTGGGTTTTGTTTTGGATTGATTTGCCAGATTTCCAACTTTTACTGTCATATTTTGTTGCGAAATCTTCGTGGTTCCGGTACCGGTAGCTACCAAATTCCACGAGGCTTCTTGTTCAATATTGTTACATGTGCAAACTATACAACAGAGATTTATCAGTGGCTAGGATTTAACATTGCTACACAAACTTTAGCTGGTTATGCTTTCATGTTTGTTGCTGCTGCTATAATGACGAATTGGGCTCTCGCAAAGCACCGCCGCCTGAAAAAGGTTAGCTTCGTTGTCTTTGAATAAAAACTATGACTGCAATTGTGAATCAGATTGTAAAAACTGGTGATTTTGTTGTTTCTTGAAGCTATTTGACGGTAAAGATGGGAAACCCAAGTATCCCCGACGATGGGTAATACTCCCTCCGTTTCTGTAGAAGCTGCCGCGGTGGCGGCGGCGGCTCCGGCAACTGTGTCAATTCAGGAGATGTGAAGGCAAAATGGCCTGGTCTCAGACTTAAGCTATTTATATGTTGCAATTTCATGCTTTGAACTTATTGTTTTTTTAATTTTTCATTGAAGATTATCCTTTTTTATTTTATGTAATATTAATGATTGATAATATTATGTTAATTTGGATCATGACAAATAATATGGATGATTAATTGGTTATTATAAAAATTTATATGGTATATTTAACAAATTATTTTTACTTAGGATTCTTAGACGAATGTGACGTTTAAATTTATAATATATTGGGAATTCCAAATGTATTGATTTTGATCATTAACGTATATAAATGCCATATGCATATAATGAATTCGTTATTATTTAATATTTTATGTACAATTCTCGAATATTAATAGTAAATTTTGTATAATTTTTCAAACGAATCTTATTTAAGTACTTTGTGAGAGATTTTCAAACTATTTTCAATTTACGGAAAACTAAATGCTATCATATTATGGGTAAAAAACAAACGACCATGATAAGAAGAGGGCAACAAATTATGCCAAAATGATCTAATATGTGATTTTGAGGGTATGATCTAAATGATCATAATGATCAACTTCCATTATGCCTAAATGATCTAATATACGTTTACAATTTCGTAACTTGAAAGCATAATCTTTACATCGTCCATAAGTTGATAGCCCCAAGCAAATATCAAAATCCTACTAAAATTGGAAATTATGCCTATATGTCAAGGATAAAATTGGAAACACACTGATATGTTTTTCTGACGGCTAGGAATACTGAAAAGGATAAGCTCATGGCTACATCCCTAGCCGTGGACTGGGCAAATTAGTATGCTAGACACTACATCTATTACATAATTAGCGATTATTTTTAAAAGTTTGACAAAATAACACTAATAACATTCGTTTTTTATTTTTAGTAGTGATGAAAGTTCGATAAGATAATTTTCAATTTTTAATATTAATAGGTCACTATCATTTATCTTCAAAATCGAGTTAACATTGCACCTCAAAATTCATCACTTCAAATCATACAACCCTAAAAGCTCAAATTACATCGATTCAAATCATAAATCAAAATTCAGAACACAATGATAAAATTAAAAACACAATATCGATGAAAATGCAAATGAACCTTCAATTCGTGATAAATCGGCCGAAGGCGTTGCGATGGATAGAAAAATGACATGGACTTTCAATGCTGCTGGACAGCAAAGAATGGCTTTCGATGGACAACGTAGAATTGGAATAGGTTTGGAGAAGAGAATGAAAAATGGAAAATAGAGAAGAGAACCTCATGGGAACGGGATATGAATGAAATGGGAAAGAGAATATGAATTATTGAATTTAATTGCAAATCATAATAAATCATATTGAAATTTTAAAATAAATTTATTGTCACATGAGACCTGGACAATAAGGAATGAAGAATTATTTTTAATTTGATTTAGAAGAAAATATAAATTTAATAGTCCAAATCATTATTTTTAATTCACTTATATTAATTAAACATTTGACCGTGCTAGGAGCGTTAGAATATTCCATTGAGGACTTGGGAGTAGCGTTTTCTCTATGGTGTTGTCAAGGCATAAGTATTTTTTTTGGACAAGGGGTCTTCGTCAGTCAACTTGTTGATTGCAGAGTGGGTTTTGCTATCTGGGTGATTCTTTTTCTGGGTTAGATCGGAGCATGTCTTCGCCTCGTAGAGATGGTAGGTGCCTTCAGCCCTGGTTATCGTCTCTAGAAGGCATCGCTGTCTTTTTGTTTCGCGTTTTTATCTTCTTTAGTTGTTGGGATTCTTGGTTTGCCAATTTTGATCATGGGTTTTGCTGGCTTAGTTTTTTAATCCATGGGAGATTCAGATTTGTGTTGTTTTTATGTTTTATTTAATACACGATCAACATGGAATTAAATCACATGGAACATGAAAGTGAATTGGTGTTAATATTTGAGTCAAATTTGATATGAATTGTTTAATTCGTTGCAGAAGGGGACTTGGAGAAAGTTCATATCCCTGCGAATTCCCGGAAAATTACCTTGTCTGAGATTTCACCGACGCCATCACCCTCATCAAATGCACCTGCTCTAGTTCTCTCCAATTCAGGAAAAAAAATAGATCAAACTGGAAAGAAAAAATATGTGAAACAAGTTACTGGTCGTCATAATGATACAGAACTGCATTTAGCTGCTCAAAAGGGTGATTTAGCAGCAGTGAAACAGATATTTGATGATATAAATTCTCTTATGGTTGGGAATACTAGTGGCGTAGATTTTGATCAAGAAGTCGCAGAAATCAGAGCATCGGTTGTAAATGAGATAAATGAGTTGGGAGAGACTGCATTACACACAGCAGCAGAGAAAGGCCATAACGACGTTGTAAAAGAGCTTCTCAAATATGCAAATAATGAAACACTCACGAAGAAGAACAGATCTATGTTTGATCCTCTTCATATTGCTGCAAGTCAAGGAAATCTCGGTGATTACTAAATTTATGCGTTAAAATTCCGTTCCTTAATTCATGTTCTTGTATTTTGATGATTTTTTATTCAGAAATCGTTGAAGTTCTTCTGGATCATCAGCCTGGTTTAATCAAAACTATTGGTCCTTCAAATGCAACTCCTCTGATAACTGCAGCTTCAAGAGGACATTTTGCAGTGGTCAATGAGCTTCTTTCAAGAGATTGCAGCTTGATAGAAATTTCAAGGTCAAATGGAAAAAATGCATTGCACTTAGCGGCTAGACAAGGTCATGTCGATATTGTCAATGCACTTCTCGGTAAAAGCTCACAATTAGCTCGCATAATTGACAAGAAAGGCCAGACAGCATTGCATATGGCTGTTAAAGGGGTTAATACGGAGGTTGTTATGTTGCTCCTCGAAGCAGATCCCGCTATTGTTATGTTACCTGACAAGTATGGAAATACGGCTTTACATGTCGCCACAAGGAAAAAGAGGGTCGAGGTATGTTTCATTCAATTTTTCACAACTTTCTCTTTAAACCATGAAGTTTTTTCTATGGATCAAAACTTATGATTCGGAAATGCCTTATTACTCGCAGATTGTGAATGAGCTATTACGCCTCCCCGATACAATGGTGAATGCCTTGAATTGTGATAAAAAAACAGCACTTGATATCGCAGAAGGCCTTTCGATGTCCGAAGAATCATCGGAGATAAAAGAATGTCTCTGTCATTACGGTGCTCTGAGAGCTAACGAACTGAACCAACCTAGAGATGAGTTACGCAAAACCGTGACTCAGATTAAAAACGATGTTCACACTCAGCTCGAGCAAACAAAGAGAACCAACAAAAATGTTTACGGTATCGCTAAGGAGCTACGGAAACTCCACAGAGAAGGGATCAACAATGCAACTAACTCAGTCACTGTTGTTGCGGTTCTATTTGCAACGGTCGCATTCGCAGCTATTTTCACCGTACCGGGTGGCGATAACAACGGAACAGCCATAGTTGTGAATACTATTTCATTCAAAATCTTCTTTATCTTCAATGCTGTTGCCCTTTTTACATCGCTTGCTGTTGTTGTAGTTCAGATTACACTTGTTCGAGGTGAGACAAAAGCCGAGAGACGTGTAGTTGGAGTTATTAACAAGCTAATGTGGTTAGCTTCGGTATGTACTTCTGTTGCATTTATGGCATCTTCTTACATAGTTGTAGGCAGGAAACATGAATGGGCTGCTGTATTAGTAACTGTAATTGGAGGTGGTATAATGGCTGCTGTTCTTGGAACAATGACTTATTATGTTGTAAAATCGAAGAGAACTCGAGCCATACGGAAGGAGAAAAGACGGAGTTTGTCGATTTCGTATCGACAATCTGATATTTCGAATTCGGATATTGATAATTTCTTTGCACTTTGAGTTTGTGCAGCAAGATGTGCAACCAGACTATTTCTATATGATTTCCTTGTTAAGAAGTATGTTTGTGCTTTAGACATGTCTACTCTTGTAATAAATGTAATTTCCATGGTTTATTATTTATTTAATATAAGAATGAGATAACCAATATTTTAAAAATCGGTACTAGTTATATACGGGATCAGTTCAATTATAAAGGATATGAAATGAAATATTAAAATAAATTATTAACGTAGAAAAAATAAACAGAATTAAGATATTTTAAATTTATATTATTCTTATTTTAAAAAAATAAGAATACAAAAATTATATAACCTTTATCATTTTTGTTAAAACTCATATCGTCCAAAATTTTATTTATATACCAAGAAAAATCTGTATGACTAAATTTCCGATAAACCAAAGCGGTATACCGAAATTTTTTTAAAAAAAGATTTGAGATTTTATTTAATATTTGAATGTTTTAAATTTGAAAAAAACTTTAGTTTTTCGATAGGACAAAAAACAAAAAATTTGCAAAATGGTCGAAGTATCGTTATTTAAAGTTTTGAAATTTGAAAATGGATACATTCATATTTGAAATTTTAGAATCCTAATTAAATTTGCTATACAAAAATCCAATTTTTATTTTTATGAATTTATTTGTTTTGATGTCTATTACTAAAGTATAATAATTGGGTCAATTTGTTTAACCCATTTACAAAATATAGTTATGGATTCTTGTTGTCGGATCAACCCGTTTGTCCTATTTACTTTCCAACAAAATATAATTATGTTAATGATAATTTTGTGGGTTTACAAAAAGGTAGAAAATTAGACAGTTAATTGATAAGTAAAGACACAAGAATTAGTTATTACTACGAGTTAGTGGGACTGGGGAGATAATAATTCTTCTTTATCGTCACTTTTCTTGGTTTCTTCTTCTCCTGGTCTCAACAACACCAAATCACTTTGATTTTTTTGCATCGTTTCTGGGTTTGTGTTGCTTTATAGAAGAAGAAGAAGAAGAAAAACTCGTGATATTTTGTGTTAAATCTTCGAGATTTCTTGTATTTGTTCTTGATGCGTAGCTTTTAAAATTGGTTTATTGAGATCTACAAGATACGGCAATGAATGCTGCTGCTGCTGATTCTGGTTTTGTAGTTGGTTTAAGAAGATGATAGATTTGTATATTGGGGCATTTTTTCATTGATTGTGAAGATGAATCGTGAACAAGAAACAGAATCATTGAATCAAAAGTCATTTGAGAGAATTGTTTCTCAAAGATTCTACCAAATGAGTAGTTCATTTACATGTCAAATATGTGCAATTGTATTCATCACAGCTGTTTTCTTCACTTCTCTGTTTATCGTTGCTGTTACTTCCTTCGTTGCTTCTTCTGCATCTAGAGTCGTATTTTCAAATGGGATATCAAGCTCCACTTATAAATCAGGTACCTGCAATCACAATCACTTCATGCTCTTGTATTGAATTATGATGATGCAGGTGAGGATTGCAGTAGCCTGTTGAATGAAAGTGTGATAAGTATGAAGTTAAATGAGAAACTTTATGCTCTCTATAAAGAATGGGGGGATTTAGTTACAGAATCTGGTCAGTTTTCATTCGATGAAGCCCCTCCGCATTTGGAGAATTGCAAGAGGGTTGTGGAAATGAATCGTCGTCTCGATACGCCGCTTCGAAATGGTAGCTTTCCTCCTTGGACTATGTGGAAAGGAATGTTAGATAACTTTCCATTATTGCAACCTGATGAGGAGCTTAATGATTACAGAAATCGCATTATAATCGAAGGAGATTACCCTCCTTGGGTATGTAAATGTACATATTTATACTTATAGTTCAATTATCATGCTTAATAAGATGTCAATAACTTACAATTCTTCCTTAAAAAGCTCAATCCCTTTGAGTTTGGCAGATCTCAGGATCTGATGTTGAAAACTACCCTTTGACAAGGAAAGTGCAACGGGACTTGTGGCTTCATCAGCATCCGGATAACTGTAGTGATCCGAGTGTAAAGTTTTTACTAGCGGATTGGGAGAGATTGCCTGGATTTGGAATGGGGGCTCAGCTAGCAGGAATGGCTGGTATATTTGCAATAGCAGTGAATGAGAAAAGGGTTCTGGTTACTGGCTACTACAACAGAGCTGATCATGATGGTTGTGAAGGTAATCTTCGTGCCGAATATACAAGTTTTGCACTGTGTATCTGTGCAGAAAATCCGATGTTTGTTAAATGCAGTATAGATTGTTGCTGTGCAGGATAATTGAATTTCTTACTAAAGTTTTTGTTGGTTTGATTTAGGTTCATCTCGTGCTAGCTGGTCATGTTATTTCTTTCCCGAGGCTTCATCTGAGTGCAGGAAGAGAGCCTTTGAACTTAATCTGGATAAAACAGCATGGAAAGATGGTGTTATTACCAGTAAAGAAAATTATACTTCGAAAGACATATGGACTGGACGAACACCTAGGTAATCGAACAACGTGAGTCCATATTTCTTTGACTCGTCACTTCAAGTAATATTTGTAATGCTTCCTCAGGGCATGGGGCAATCCATGGAGTATAATGCAGCCGACTACTGAGATAAACGGAAGCTTGATAGCTCGCCATAGGAAAATGGATCGTCGGTGGTGGCGAGCACAGGTATCGTATAGTGACACTGGATCTCTTCTGCGTAGCATTTTACTCTTGAAAATTCTCTAGGAGATACAAAAACATTTTACCTTCAGGCAGTTCGTTACTTTATGCGGTTTCCATCTGAAGTCACTTGCAACTTGATGAATGCTGAACGACATGCTGCATTCGGATTGGAAGCTGCGAAAATGGTTCTTTCGTCTCGAGTTCAACGTGTCTCTCAGGTTTGCTTTTCACTCTCCATCTATATCAATAAGCATTCAAGTATGTTCAGAAAATGCTGAAAGAATACGAGTTGAAAATAAGTTGTTATATGTAGGGGGTACCAGGAGAAATGAATGACATAGAAAGATTTGTATGGTCTAACCAGAAGCCTTGGATCCCTCACCCGATCTTAAGCCTGCATGCGAGGATGGGGGATAAAGCCTGCGAAATGAAGGTTGTCGATTTCAAACATTACATGAACCTGGCGGAGAGAATCAGAAAGAGATTCCCACATCTCAAAACCGTCTGGCTTTCAACTGAAATGCAGGTTAGCTCTCAATTAGACACTGAACTTTGCACGTTTATTCGAAAATTTCTCGAAATAACTGCTGAAAGTTCATCAGGATGTAATCGATGAATCGAAATCATATAAACACTGGGAGTTCTACTACACGAATGTCACACGCCAATTCGGAAATATGACAATGGCAACATATGAAGCAAGTCTAGGAAGGAAAATAAGCACAAACTATCCTCTTGTTAACTTCTTGATGGCTACAGAAGCTGACTTTTTCATCGGAGCATTAGGTTCTACATGGTGTTTCCTTATCGACGGCATGAGAAATACCGGAGGAAAAGTGCTGTCTGGTTACCTAAGTGTCAACAGAGATAGATTCTGGTAGATCGAAACGACACTGTATTGCTTGCGCTGGATGACACATGCTGTAACAAGTGGTAATAGAATTTTCAGATGAAAAGCTGTATGTATGTTAACTAACCTTTTGCTGAATCATGAATCAAATTGACTTTGTCTCTGACTTATTCAAATTAGTTACAATTAAAGCTTCTATTCTATCCTCTGTTGTAAAGAGAAGGTTTTGCTAGAGAATACCTATCATGCACAAAGACGAGGTCAACTACCGTGCCCAACGAAAGGCATCAGAGTCATCTTGGCCAGAGAAAAGGTCAAAGGGTTTAGTTACACTGTCTTTTAAAATGGTGATTTGCCCTTCTTTCACCAGTACATCTTCATCGAGGACCTCTATTTTCTTCCTTAACGAACAAATCTCAGAATTCAATAGCATTTGCTTTTCTGTCATATGCTTAACCTGTTCCCACATTTGATCCCTCTCTTCAGAAACCTTTGGGAGTATTCCCCTCAAAATACCAAGATCCTTATTTCTTTCTTGCAGATCATGTTGGAGTTGATTGATTGTCTCATCCTTTTTCATCGACTGTATAAGAAAAATAAAAACATGGGTAATGATCACAGCGTCTCCTTTAACAGAACATAACAACTTAACGTATTAGAACATGTAGGTGTTAAGGGTTACCTGAAGCTCAAGTTCCTTCATCTTGTGGTTTATACAGGATAAGTCGTCTTCAGCATTCTGCATTTGGGATTTGAGAATATCATTGCATCTAATAGCTGCAGCAAATTCAGCCAGTATCTGTTCTATTTCAAGCTCCTTGGAGTACAGCTTCTCCCGCAATAAAGTGGTCAGTAAGATCTCAGCATTCAATTCTGATTTGGTTATTTCCTGTAAAGAAACCAAAGATATATAGTAACTGATAAAGAGATATGATAAATGGGATCTATGTACCTCGGATTTGTGCTGATCTCGTGTGTGCATTTCATCACTCAAACCGGGGATTTGGATTTTCCCATAGTAATCTTTATGCAACTTGGATTTCTTATGAAGGACATTGGATATCGTCTCCTTTGAGGCAGCGAAGTTCTCGACTGCACGCTCTAGTCCTTGCAGCTTCACTTCACATTCAACCATCAATTGTTCATCTGAATCCCTTTTCATAGGGCAAAATTTGGACTTAAAATGGTCAAGTAATTTCCTTCCAACCTGATTGGTCTCCTTCAGTAACGAAAGAAATTTATCTTCAAGAGAGTTAACACGATTCTGAAGTTCTCTATCCAGCTTAAAAGTCATAGGCTCATTCACGTTCCTACTATTCTTGAGACGGGTAAGCAGATCAATGTTCTCACGCCGAAGAGAATCAATCTCTGTTTTAAATGATTCCAACTCCTTCCTCAGTGTATGTTCTACTCGAGTCAGTCTCATATGTTCCATGTGCAATTTTTCTAATGCAAAATCAAAATGATCCTTCGAACTATTCTGACCCATAGCATCACAAAGCTCATGCAGCCCATCAATTGTCTTATTTTGATCATTACACGTTCTTTGTAGTCTACTGATTGCTTGGTACAAATCCTTGCACTCGGAAACTTTCTCATTATAATTCCTCCGGATACAGTCTCCATCTTCATGTACTGCTCTTGCTTTGCTTTGCATTTCAGATAGAGATGCTTGAAGAAATTGGTTCTCTTTGTTGGCTTCTTGAACTTTAAATGATAAATCACGTACTTGTTCCTCCAAATTTGTAATTTCGTCTCTAGCACTCGTCTCAGTTTCACTGTTATAAGAGACTTCTCTTTGTAGCTCAACATTCTGTTCTGCTAGTTCCCTCACCCTATCCCTAAGCCTATGCTCTTCCACCTGCAATTTCTCTAGTTTCATTGACCACTCAATAGACCTTCTGTCCAGTTCCTTCTCAAGTGAACGCTGCAACTCATTCTTCTCATTCTCCAATCTCCGGCACTTTGCTTCCAATTCCCCTGTTCCCCGTTTAATTTTTTCCCTAAAGAAAGCCTTTTCAGCGATTCTATTCTCCATCACTGCTGTAACCTCATGAGCTATCTTTAACTTCTCCTCTTTTAACTTTTTTATTGTTTGAACCAGTGCAGGTACACTGAGATCATTTGACTGAACAAAATCTATCTTATCAAGCTCAGCTGATAGATGATCAACCCGTTTCTCAGCATCTTGGTGCTTTCTAAATAAAGCCAAGTCCTCATGAGCAGAACAAACTAACGTATTCATAACCCTCTCTGTTTCAACCGAAGAATCTCTACGACCAGATCCATAGAAATTTGCATTTGTAAAATTCCTTGAAAACTTGCTCAGGTTGCTCACATAGACATCTTCAATGGTGATTGGATCATCACCATCAAAATCTTTTGACATCGACTGGGAAAGTTTCTCAACCACATGGCTTGCAAGTTTTCTACTATGAGGTCCAGGATCTTTAATCTCACGGAAGGATTGAGATATTTGATTCACCCTTTCAGTATCATATGAAACAGATTTATGAAACTGTTTTCTTGAACAAGGACTAGTTCTTGCGCTGCACTTTACTTTTTGTTGCTCTCCATCTATGAAACGATCCAAGAACTTACTGGAGCTATAAGAAGAAGCTTCAGAGATATTAGACTGTTCTCTTGAACAAATATATTCAATTTTTTCTGTTCTCTGCTGACTACGTACCACTGGCGCATTAATGAGTTTCAGTTTGCTCTGTCTTTCAGGAGTTAGAGCACGTGGTCTGAAGAAAAGTCACAGAATCAAAAGGGAAAGACCTTTATGTGAGGAATAAATCAGACAACTAACCTCGAAAAGAGACGTGCAGATTGTTTTGATTGAGAACTAGAAGAACTTGGAGAACCAGTTCGTTCAAATTTGATCAAATTATTTCCAGAGTCTTGAGGGGATCCAGATGAGAAGGAGAGACTTCTTCTCATACAAGGTGGGCTAAAAGATGCAGGTTCTTCTGAGCCTTTGTTGATTTTAGCACACTTTTCCACCCTGTCAACGGACTTCTCGGTTGACTGTGGGGAGGATTGATTATTGTTCATTGTGTTAGAAGAATGCGATCTGAAAAAGAACATCTTCTTCATCTCCAGGACTTCACCTTGAATTTTCACTAGTGTTCATCACACAGCACATCTGTGCTGCAAAGAAAAAACACAAAAGAGATGATAAAAGAAAAGAACCACAATTAAAGGGTGAGGGTACACTTTATTTGAAAATTATTATATTTTCAAGAGAAGTGGTTGGTTTGATAATTACATACTAAGGCATATCTTTAGCCATTGATATACATGAAAACGAATGGCATATAATTGCTAAGGTCCACTGCAATGTCACTGAGAGTCCTGGGACCCAAACACAGTAACACATCCTGGATCATGCCAAAAGTAGTTGACTAGCTATTAGAAGTGTATCATAACTAATAAGTTTGACATAATCTTTAAAATGTTCTTCATTTCTTATATATTGAACTACATGAATATTCTTCCGATCTATTGATCCTAAAATTCCAACAAAAATGTAGATGCAAACCAGGCAAGATCAAAAGTGAACCGAATATTTGAAGTCAAAGTTCTGAGTAAACGAACTTCCAGAGAAACCAGAGAGCAGAAATTGGATTATAATGATGAAAAACTGGATCTAGAGAGAAAAAAAATTAAAGAGGCCAAGATCCCAAAGTATAACAAGCAATGTCATAACAAAGGACTGCATGCTCGGTGGAGAAGAGAAAAAAAAACTAAGGAAATCCGAACAATCCTCTTCTAGTTCAAGAGAAACAATGTATTCAGTACTCACATCCAAATACTGCACGAAAAGAGAAACTGCAAATCAATACGATTACCATTAAGCAAAAAGTCGAGTAGGTTTCAGACACTTTCGCAATTAGAACGAATTCTGCAGCTTCCAAACCTGGTCACGAAGCAGGAAAGAAAACAATCAGAGCCAAGTAGATTCACAGCATAAATGCGCTTAGCCATAAACAACATGAAAAATTACCAGGTACCCTCTTCTTCCGTTACAGTTAGGAGCAGAAGATAAAAGTAGCAGGAGACTGGCGAAAAGGTTTACGTTTCATGAATCAGATTACCCTTGCGATTCGAATACAGAATTCAATTCACGTGTAAATGCATATTTTGTTCAAGATAATTGCGAGAATTCAAATGCAAATTACTATTCTCCAGCGCCATAATTCCAAATCATTAAGCAATTAAGGGGTCGTCACGAAGATCCTCCAATCTCAATACTTCAACATGAATTTCAGAAATTTTCTAGAATCAAATCATTAATGGAAAAGAATCAAGATAGTCAACTTACCAAATTCAAAAACAGAAGTTAAACACCAGCGCCAACTCCGCGGATACAAATCAACAAACAAAATTCTGAATCAACAGACCCCATTTAATCCCGAAACCAACAACTAATACGAATTACGAAGGAAAACCAAAAACTGCAGCATTCCAAATCCACAAGAAGATGTCAAAAAGTCCTCACAAGAACAAAAACACAAAGATTGAACTCTGTGAAAGGAAAAATATCTCGATCAAAACAATAATTCAATCCTAATTTGATGAAGGAACAAGAACATTTACTGTGATTGATCCGTTGACGATGACTGCGTGATGGAACATGGAAGTTAAGAAAACTCTGTTGCATTTACAAACTGGGTAACGGTAAAATATTCAAATACAGAAAAATATAAGGGTATTATAGTAAACTGTAAACCAGAAAAGTTTCAAATTTCGAAGCGGATACAACCAAATATCTTTTGTATACATTATTCAAATGCAATTTTTATTTATAATCACAACACTCTATTATTTACATTTAATGTAAAATATATTTATCAAAATGCATTCTCCCTCTTTGGTTTAAATTTAAATGCAAAATGAGTTTATATGTCATTCTCATATACAAAATATCAAATTAATTAAGTTATATATATTTATACATCAAAATTAAAAAAAATTGTTTCAAACTTTTTCCAATATATGTGAATCTCCTTTAAGCATCTAAATTCTCTCTTTAGCAATCCCCTATAAGAGTAGGCATTCGTCGGCTCAACCCGTACAAACATGTCAACTCGTGTGTCAATTTTTAAAATATAAGTATACAAGTTGGGCCACAAAAACAACTCGTCTACTCGTACGAGTCAACGTGTTGATATGTGTCAAATTTATTGTTTTTTATTTTAGAATTAAAATTTTAATTTTTATATTTATAATTTATATTACAAAACATCATTGATAGATTGAACCAAATTTGTAATTCGTCGGATTGATCCTTTAAGAGTTAAATAATGTTTCACATTTTCTAATCCGTTGAATCAATCCGTAAGAATTCAAAGGTTCACCCGGCAATGTGAACTTAACATTTAAAACACTCATTTTCCTATTTCACAAAAAACGAGTAAACTTTAATTTTACATGTTTTGAATTTTAAAATTAAATCTAATAAATAAATTACTCGAATCCGATTATTACACATGGCGTATGACTATTGGATAAATAAAAAAATTAGTGACTTTATGCAGTAAAGACTTTATTGAATGAAGGAATCTACCCGTACCATTTAGACTTTAACAATTAGTTGTTATTATCATCAAGTCTTTATAAATAATGAATTTATTAATATTTGACTTTAACATATAGTATTCTAATATTAAAATTGAATTAATTTAAATCGTTAAGAACAAGGAGATTAGTATAATTATTGGTATAAATACGATCATTGTGTTTTATAATATTGAATAAAAAATATGATTTCCGGGGAGAAAATTTACATAATATTTTCAAGTGTTATGCCTTTAAGCTATGCTTCAATCAAATGATTCAATATTTTCGGTTCCAATGACTGCAAAACGATAAATCGTTTCAGTTGTTTATTCGTTTTGCCATTTTTAACATTCCAATTAGTCGCTAGTACGATCAATCCATACGACATAAATTTTCGATTTCTTATTGGTGATATTGTTGGCAGAATCATTGTACTTTTATCATTGTCTTTATGTCTATTTTTTCTAAGAAAGGTGAAGTTTCATGGGCTATTACTACATTCTTAATTTGTTGTTTCAATAACACGTTTGTTTTCAATGTTCTGTTGAGATTATACGCAAATCAGAGGCAAATCACCAAATCCAACGAAAATCACGCACAAGATTTCATCCGCTTTGGCAGTTTCCTTTCACTGCGGGATTTCCTTGTTTATTCCTTTGTTTGATTTTCATTCCAAAATAATGTAGGTAGACATCTATAAATCTATCTTTGTAGTGCCGTGAGAGATTAAGAAGAAATAAAGTTTCTCTTCCAATCGTTCTTGTGATTGTTGTTCTTTTTGACATGGTATCGGAGCAATGTACCACTCTTATTCACCCAGTATGAGCAGCAATAAAACTCATCATATTCGCAGTCGTCTGGTTTCTTCATCAGGGGTAGATGAAGAACATTTCCCACTTCTTACCTCTGCAAGTGCTACACAGCCACAAATCACAGCAACAATGCAATCCTCAACAACCCAACCAATTGGGATAATGACGTCTGAAAATTTGAAATTAGATATGCAATTGGGTTATTCGTCAACAACCCCACCTTCCTTCCCTCCAAACTTTGGAAGCTTCGCTGGGGCACAATCTGCTCATGCTCCTGTCACTTACAATGGATGGGACCCTACTGCTTGGACCGTGGCATCAGGAGATCACACTGGCTTATTGCTGCACCCAATTGTATTAAAAGGTGACAATTATATAGAATGACTTAAGGCCATGAGACGTGCTTTAATCGTCAAGAGGAAAATAGGTTTTGTTGATGGAACGGTGTTAGAACCAGAATATGCAACAGGGCTTCTTAGTGAATGGAGAATGCTCAATTCAATGGTATGCGGTTGGATTCTCAACACAATAAAACCATCAACTCGTTCTACGTTTGAATCCATAGAGTCCGCCAAAGTTTTGTGGGATGAGATAGAGGAACGATTTTCCCTTGGGAATGGACCACGTATACATCAACTTCAAAGCGACATCGCTTTATCTCGACAAAAAGGTGACTCCGTCTCAACTTACTTTGGTCGTCTTAAAAGCCTATGGAGTGACATGTTACAATATGAACGTGCATTTCATTGTTGTTGTAATCGTGAAAACTGCCCCCAAATGAAAGATTACCATCGAAGACAAGAGCATACGCGAATTCATCAATTCTTAATGGGTTGGACATGTCATTGTACGCAACGGTAATCTCACAAATATTGAGTTCTGATCCTTTGTCTTCCCTAAATCAAGCATACTCAAAAATTGTTCGTGAAGAAAGTCACCGAGCAGTGGTACGAGAAAAAGATGATCGTCAAGAAGCTATGGCCTTTGCTGTAAAAAGTCAAACTAATCAAAATACCAAATCAGGGAGACCTTGGTGTCATGCTCGTGAAAAGCATGGTTATACAATTGATAGGTGCTACTTTGTTGTCAGATTTCCTGAAAATTGGGGAGATCGACCACGTTATCCACCAAAAAACCCAGTTGCTGCCATGGAATTTTTGTCTCAAAACTCATCACCCAAACCATCTACAAACAACAACCGGAGAAATCGACACAATTATGGTAATACCCAAGCTAATGCTGTTCAAACCAGTGATATAAAAGCCCCTGGAGGAACCATTTCTGGATTAACTGATGAGCAATGGACCATGCTTAGAAATTTCATCATGCATACAGGCAACAAAAACATCAGCTTAGACAAACTATCTGGTATTTGCTCCACTTATTGGTTGCTAGATTTGTGTGCAAATCAACATATGACAGGTTCCCTACAATTACTTAATAATGTGTGTGAGTCATCTCATTGCACCATTATGTTGCCGGATGGACGATACTCAACGTCTACCAAGTCAGGGAGTGTGATATTCAATAGAAATTTTGCTTTGCACAATGTTCTATTTGTGCCCGGATTAACTTGCAACTTAATTTCTATATCTTAACTTCTGCATGGAACATCATATGTTATTACCATCACAGATCATCTTTGTTTGTTATAGGACCGAATTTCGAGGATTCTGATTGGATTGAGTGAGAAGATCGATGGGGTGTATAGGTTTCGCTTGCTCGATAAATGTGCATCATTTCGTGTCGGGATGCAGTTGGGTGATCGAGATCTTTGGCATCGTCGGCTAGGTCATGCCTCTTATATTGCTATTTCTCATTTATTTCCTTATGTTCCAAAACACTCTTTATCGCATTGTCGATTTGATGGATGTTCAATTTGTTTTCGAGCCAAACATACAAGAGAACCATTTTTCATAAGTTCTAATATTGACAATTCTATCTTTGATCTAATTTATACCGATATTTGGGGTCCTTACAAAGTATCATTCTCTTGTGGAGCTCATTACTTTCTCACCCTGGTCAATGATTTTTTACGATCAATCTGGGTATATTTACTTGCCACCAAGAGAGAAGCCTCAAACTGTCTACGTCAATTCTGTGCTATGGCTAAAAATCAGTTTGGCACTCTACCTAAGTGTTTTCGAACTGATAATGGGTTGGAATTCATTTCGCTACGTCAATTTTTCGTTGATTCGGGAATTGCCCATCAAACCTCAACGGTTCATACTCCACAACATAATGGACGTGTTGAGCATGAACATCAGCACATCTTAA